>JABVXV010000107.1:65311-186685 GCA_013365325.1 Dipetalonema caudispina | reverse complement strand
ATTATTATTATTATTATTATTATTATTATTATTATTATTATTATTATTATTATTATTATTATTATTATTATTATTATTATTATTATTATTATTATTATTATTGTTATTATTATCATTATTATTATCGTTATTATTATCGTCATTATCATTATCACTATTATCGTTATTATTATTATTATTATTATTTTACTATCATTATCATTGTTATCAGTATTATCACTATTATTGTTATTAAAATTTACTGCTCAACTTTCAATCCCTAATCAATATATCAATGTAATTGATATTGTTGGTAGTGTAACAGAAATGATAGTTAATACTTGAATTTATGTTCAATTTTTAAACTAACTAATTTAACCCATTGTTTCAAATCTCATTCTTCTTCTTTTTCTTCTTTTTCCTTTTTTTTTTTTCTGTTGCTTTCTGAAAGAAATTTGTTAATGTCAATGGATACATATACATATGTAATGTGCTATAGGAAGGAAGTTAAATGAAGAAGAGATGAAATGGGTGAAGAGAAATGAAATTGAGGATAAGTTGAGGGTTTTTTAAGAGTGTTAAGATTGTCAAGAAGTGGTGGTTTCACGAGTTAGAAGATTAATGAAGCAACAATGCTTAAACATCACCACTACACAAACAGTTGCTACTTAATGCTACTGCTAGTTGATAGTTGTTAATGACGATGATAATAGTGATAATAATAAAAATAATAATGACAATAATGATAAAATATCTATTATTACTTCAAGGGATTTAACATTTTTTCTTTTCTGAATATTTAATTTTTTACAATTATTTATTAAAAAAAAAAAAAAAAATACCATACAAATTACTAATCAACGATGTTATTATCATTAGCAACAATGTATTATCATATACACTTATATGTATATATGCATAAATCGATAAAAAAGCAAAAAATTAGGTCATAATTAATTATAATTATTATACGAGTAGAATTATTTATTAGACCAAAAATGGAATTTTATAAAATTTTTGGAGAAAAAAAGAGATGAAGCAATTTATTATTATAATATATGTATTATAAATTTATTTCAAGTCATCAAAAACTCTAATTTCACTTAAAATTTAATGGATCTATGGATGAATTAAATTATAACAAAAATATTAGTTTAACAATATTCCTTTAAAAAATTTTCCATATTTTCACTTTGATATTATGACTTGAATGGTTTTTTTTTGTCAAAATTTTCAATTAATGAATTTTGCAAAATTTTCTTTTCTTTTCTCTAACTTTTAGACTTTAACAAAATATTTAATGATAGCATTTTAAAAAGTGATGCAGCAAAGTTAATAACGATTTAAGGATGCAACAAAAAGTGTTGTTATGGGAACTGCCACACGGATTTTGGCAGGTTTTTCAACATTTTACAAAAAATAACAAATGAAGAGAAATTGTGTTAGCCAAGTGATTTATGACTGGTAGAATTAGAATTTGGTATTGGATTTTAAAATCCATTTTTTTGTGCGAAAAAAGAAGAAAAGTAAAATCATTGGTGAATTGTTTGTCATCGTATCAAAATTTAAAACTAATTTCAACAAATTGTAAGCAAAAAAAAAAGCGCAATTTAAGATAAGAAAATAAAAAAATTAAAAAATAAGTAAATCCTAACGAATCACTAGTATTTTTAATTGTAATTCGAATGGATCGATTAATACATTTTTAAATGAAATTTCATATTTATTTTCGCCAATTTATGTGTAGGCATTTAATGCAAAATTTTGGTAGTCAGAGTGGAAGGATTATTAATTATTATTGCTAATTATAAATACATTGGAAAACGAAATTTTGTGTGCAATATTAAATATCATCAAAAGATAGGATAAAATAGAAAATAATGAAATTCGATGAATAAAAATCAAACGCTGCATTGAATTTTGACAAAATAAATAATTTTAATCTATTTATATAAACTTGAAAATTTGATAGAAAATATTAAAGTGATCAAATTAATTTAAATTATTTGAATTTTTATTTTTTTCAGACTATTTTAAATTCAATGCATAAATATCAACCACGGTTACACGTTGTCCGGTGCGCAGAGCTTATTAATTTACCATATTCAACTTTTCGTACATTTGTTTTCAAGGAGACCGAATTCATCGCTGTTACTGCTTATCAAAATGAAAAAGTTAGTTTTTTGCATGAATTAGTTTTACGACAATAATTAAAATGAAAAGATTGAAATCAGTCATTTGTTTGCCTTTTCTTTTTACATAATTAGTTAAATTTATTCGTTTTTTTGCAATTAATGCCAATTAAAATTAGTATTAAAACTTTTTACCATTTATTTTTAACAATCGCACACAAAAATCTATTCAAATCCTTAAGTTTCTTTTAATTTATATATGCGTGTGGTAATCTTTTCGATCTGTTGACATGAAAAAAAGTGACGAAGAAAATAGAACAAATAGCGTCATCAATCCATCCTTTACTTATCTATCCAGAAATCTTTTCAATTTCTATCCTGTCAAACTTATAAATTAATTATTTCATCCTAATTTACACAGTAATTTTTCAATGATCGAATCGATTTCTTTATTTTAATGTTTCATCAACTGCTACATTTTTCTCTTTCTTAATGTTTCATCAACTGATGCATTTTTTCTACATCATTTGCTATTGTTATCCTCTTAATAAGCGCACAGCAAAACAACAATCAATCAACCATCTCGCTGCATATCCTTAATTAATTATCTCAGATTACAACAACGCACTAATTACTCCTACACCATTTTGTACTGTTTGATGATAGGACATAATACAAATCCATAATCGAAAATTTTATTACCATAGCTCGATATTTAACTGTTTTGACCTTTCTAATTCAACTACCATAGGTTAATATGCTTAGCGAAAGAACCAAGCTAATCAGCTCTACATAATTCATTGAGCAACGAAAGAAAGAAATATTTTAACCTTTCAACCATCCGCAAAGGTAAGATCAGGGAAAAAATCCAAAAACATAACCTAAAATTATAGATGTCACTTGATAGACAATTGCTACTGTCATTAAATTCAGTTAATTATATTGGAACGAAAGAAAAGTATACTAACTTCTCGAAATTATATTCAAAACCGAAAATATAATTTAATTTTAGTACTTTATTATTTTTTTTTTATTAATATAAATGATTGATTCATCTCATCCATACAAGATTACATCGTAAAAACCATTTTATTTCATATTCTTTAATATCTTATTTCATCCATTGGATCGAATCCTTTTTTTTTTGTTATTAACGATTTTTTTGCTACTTTTTTCCACAAAATTTTATGCAAAAATGATCGATCGTATACTACACTAAATTATTGCTTTTGCTTTTTCACTTATAAATGAAATTTTAAAAAGCGTAAAATTTTTGTAACTTCCACCGTATATCATACATAAATCTTTTACTTATCTTCATTTGCAATAATCTTTCCCATTTAATCGATAAAAACAAACTTTGAAAATGTTATCGATTATATATGCAAACATATATTTATTATATTTTTTCAAATGATTCAATGACATTGAATCATTCTAACCAATTCGCTACCTTTTCGTTTTAATCAAAATATCCAGTAAAATTTTGCTATTGAAATTACTTTAATCGGTAAAAACAGAAACTTTGAAAAAATACTATTACCACTTCTGCAACTTTTTGATTAATAATTATTTCAAATTTTTATGTAAAAAAATATCTTGACTGAAAAGAGAAAAAAACAATGACTGGATTGATTGAATGTGTCAAAAATTTTTAAAGATGATGATTGGTTTGCAAAATTTACATAATGATTCAAATAGAAATGCCAACAGTGAAGTTCATAATCATTTATTTTTGAAAAAAATTACTATCACTTCAATTTCTTTCTTTATTTCTATAACCCTAAACCATTGACATTTGTAATTTCACGTAAAACGTATATGAGTAAAATTACGCATATCATTTTTTCCTTTCTCTTTCAAAGTTATATTTTAACAAATATGCCAAAATGTATGGGATTATTTAAATGCAAAGTATAATTTAGAAAATATCTAATGCACATTATAAGTATATGAATCTCACGTTTCTATACGTACGAATTACGTGCTACAACACACGTCGCAACATTCAAATTTACATGTTTCATTAATAATCTCTCTTTCACTTCATTTATTCACTTTTGCTAAAGACATTTTTTGAGCGAAATTCATTTTGTTTCATTCAGTAGAAATAAATATTTACCAGTTTCATTTATAAAATTGTTTACCTAACGATGAGTAGTTAGAATGAATGATTATGTCCTTCTTGAAAGAGTTTATCGTTGATCGCAACCATTTTCTTCTTTCCTAAAACCTTAAATCCTTCCGCTCTCATTTGCGATCCTAAGTAAATAAGAAATATTAGGAAAGTTTACTATCTTTAATGAATACTATAAAGCTTTCGTATTATAGCACTATCTTTTAGTTGCTTTCTTAATTTTTCTCCATATCGTATAATTCTTATCTTACTAGCAAATCATTAAAAGATTGAAAAAAGAAAGAAAGAAAGAGAGAAAGAAAGAGAAAGAGAAGACAAAGGAATGGAAAGTTGGGAAGAAAAAAAACAACCATTTTATTTCTTTTAGTATACTTTGTGAATTGTATCATTTATTCATTTTTTTTTCCTCTTAATTAGGGATAATAATTAATAATGGAAGTAACAAAAAATAATGAATGATTGAGGAGGGCGAAAAAAAAAAAAAAATGCGTCGAATTTTAATAATCTGATGGCTTTTTTATGAAATTGTAAATTGTTTGAGATACCTTTTTCTCTTCTTTACTTTACTAGTTCTTTCTCTCTCTCTCTTCCTCTTTTTCTGCACATATATATTTTTAAAAATTATTTAATTTATAGTAAAATAAAGGAATTTCATTATTAATTTCAATGTAAGCAAAACAAGAAATGTTGCCCAAATCACCAATGATGCATGTTGGCTTACCGTATTTTTTCTTTGTTGACATTTCTGACCATCCCTTTTTTTTTTTATTTTCCTTTTGATATAAAATTTGAGAAATAATTTTCCGAACTGCATAAAATATAAACCAGTTTTCAATGACACCATTTTTTTTATTTCTAACTTTTTCTTTATGATCGTTCAATGATAAAAATCATAACAATAATAACGTATTAGTGATGAGCGTTATGCATAAATTTCATTTTTGGATTATGATAGAAGGTGATAAAATTGGAATATCCCCAGAAAGCAATAGATAAACCTTGAAAACAGTACATAGCAATGATAAAAATGATAAGATTAGGAATAATTGATAACAAGAATAAAAATAGCCGATAATATTTTCATACCAACTATGATGATGATAATAAAAGAAGTAATAAAATATCGCAGTGATAACCGTTGTCCTTATCACTATTATCAGTTGATCTGTTTTAGTGTTCATATATGGGATCATTTCATATGAAACGAATAAATATCAAAAAAGATTCCTTTTTAACCTTTTTTTATGATTCCATGTTAGTGATTTTAAAAGTTTATTAACCCAATGATAGTATTTGTTTAGATAATTAATTTTATGCTACATTTTAATATCATTGTAATAGTAATAGTTGTAGTATTGATAGCAGTAGTGGTAGTAGTAGTAGGAATAGTAACAACGGTTAACTTTCTGTACCTATAATAACAGTGGTGGTAGTAATAGCAAAATCAATTTGCATTCTATCTGTAAGGGTTAAGTTTATGATGCTATTATAATTCTTCGTTAAGAACATATGCTATCAGCTGTGCGTAATGATTTCATATAATATAACAATATTCGTCATTTAACCGTATATTTCTTATGTTAATTTTGAATTTTCTCATCTGAAATTTAAAATTTAATTTGAATTCATGCCTGAAAAATTGTTTGAAAAATGGTGATGTTTTGCAAGTCAAGAAATTTTCTCTGTTTCTCCGCTTCAATCATTTGTTTGCTTAATTAATTTGTTTTATTTCAGCCTTTGTTTTGTTTCATTCAACTGCTTCAAATCAGTTATGAGGGAATGAAATTGATTATTTCAAAAAAAAATTATCATTGATTATTGAAACAAAAAAAATTATAGTTTTAAAGATTCAAACAAATTCAAAGCATTTGAATTTGATTTTTTTAATGGAAATATTTTTATTTATTTCTTTTGTTATTGGAAAACAGTCGCCGAAAAATAATTAGTCCTAAAACGGCGCTGACCTTGTCTATCGAACCGTTGCAGTCACCCAATTTCGACATGCAATAAAGAAGAAAATGGGAGCATTCTTTTTATCTTTTATTATTTCATATCATTAACCTTGTCTGATTATTTAGTTCAATGTATATGATAAATCACTAGAAGAAACTGATTAACGATCCAATTGCTTACTGATCCCTTATTATTAGATATTACTGATATTTTTAGCTATTCATTCTTCATTGATCTAAATTTTATAATGAATTATAAAAATCAAAATTTGATTCATTCATAAATTAATGTAGTAATTCATGTATGTTAATTGAAAATGGTAGATCAATATGCTTTAAGTGAACTGTAGATTGAAGGTTAACCGAATCATTATCATTTTATTGTGAGTGATATTTGACATTTTGACGGAAATCTTCGCCTGCTATTTTCCTCTTTCAACAAGAAAATAACATTTTCAACAATTCTTTATCTCCGATACTTCTATTTCTGATCTTTTTACAGTTTTGGACTCATATTTTTGAACACAAAAAAAAGAAGATGCATTATTTTTACCATTCTGCTCCCATAGATAATTTTGAGGCTACTTTTTTGCAACTAGAGAAAGATAAAACTGTCAGTGATACGACTCTTAACAGAATACGACATATATTTTGATTCCAATTTACAGTTAGCCAAAAATGCCTTTTCTGTGTTCCTGTTACAGTACATACTTTTTAAATCGATTTGAAAAGAAGTATTACTTTCATTGTTCGTCAGAATGATAAGTTAATAGCGGATAATAATCTCCATATGTATCTTCGTATTTTGTGAATGACAAATGACAATTCACAATTATGCAGGTGCACGCTATCTTATGATACCTATATATGGATGGATCATGCATATCGATTATGAAAAGGATATGACTCTATGCAATAAAGACGTCTCATATTTTACAACCGTACTTTATATTGATGCAAATTGACGGATACGGTAATATGATACGTAGGGAAAGCAATAATACGTATGATGAATTGAAATGGCTAATTGTATTGCTCCTTCTCATTAGTTCTATCTCATTTCAATGTTAACGGTATCATTGTCACCATCAGCTATAGAAGATATTCTTCTGTTATTCCCTAGAGTATGTAACATTTACACATTCACAAATGTAAGCTTTAGCTTAAAAGATCCAATAAAGCAAGATGACATATCACTGATATCTTTATATACAATTTTTCTTTTTACATATTCGTGCTTTACCAGTAGTCTGCTGCTAAATCAGTTTTTTTTTTTTTTCTTTTTTTTTTTTCATTTCCTTTCCATTTGTTTTCCAAACTTCTTTACTTCTTGATAGTTAGCTTTTCACTAACATTATTCTGTTGGGATGAATGAATTGTAAGAGGAAAAATAAACGATAGAGCTCTTTAAAGAGATAAAAGAAAATTAGGATAAAAGGATGGAAGATTATCGCATAATAAAAGAAGCGGAAGTGGAAGAAACACACAAAAGCTAATTGGCTTTAAGGCAAAATAGCTGACACGAAATTAGCTAGAAAATGAAGTAAAACGCTTATTGGCTATCTGTCCCCATCATCATCTTTCTCACTTCTTTCCTTTCCCGGATGGTGTACGGTGTATTCTAAATAACAGAAGGTTAGATTGAAGATCCGGAAGCGAAAGTATCCCGTGGGAATAGGCTATTGAAGGAAGGAAGTAGTAGTTCAACATCGTCGATCCATTTTAGTTGGATAGAACATTATGAGGATATTTCTCTAATGTGGGATGTGTTTGTTGGGGGATTTATGAGTGAGTATATATCGAGTGCAAGCATAATTGTCTATTAAGTGCTACTACTACTACTGCTACTATCCTCATAGAAGCAACTAACAGAATAGCTTAATATAACAGAAAATGGATCTCGATGAGATAAAGGGATATAGCTTTAAATACTTTTGTGAATTTCTTATTGAGACTTAAAAAAGGTCTACTCCTTTTTAGATCATTTCCCTTTTGCTATTATCTTATTTTCTCCGATAATATATCATACTTTTCCCCTCTTCTGTCATTGTAAAATGTTATAAATTCATCAGAAATTGCACTAAAATATCGATATCGCATCCAAGAAACAATGAAAAAAAAAAAAAAAAAAAAGAAAAATAGCTGTAGCAAATAATAACAATAATGAACAGCATAATTATAAATTGATTTTATTTGAAAAAGAAACGAATTAATTTATATATTGCTTGGATTTCCTACTTTTCCTACTCTATAATCTACCATCATTTCTATTCTTTTCCAGCAATTAACATTCGAAAACTTAATGCCACCGTAATCATAAATCTTACATCAAATCTGATAAACTAAATTTTGCAAGTAGAATTATATATATATGTATATATAATGTAATCAAAGCTGTAATTAAGTAGCCTTTTTTTTGTAGTCAAATATTCAATTTTTTACATACTAATAACATTTTCAAATATTTTTAAATGAAATAATCTTGCATATAACAATACTCTTAAAGAATTTAAATAAACCAGTAGATTTCATTTATATTTTCTTCCTTAATTCTCTACAAATAACCAATTATTAAAATTTTAAAAAATTCGAAAGCAGAATTTGAATTCATGCTCCTTTACAGTCCAAAATTTGTAAGCATTATTTTTAAGATATTTGCAGACATTTTTTCTCATACAATAACATACTACTGTTATTTGTCATGGTCGTTGAAAATTCTTCCACATTTTTAAAACATAATTTCAAATGAATGACAACATTCAGTGATATTTAATGACAGAAAACTCAGATGATCTGTATTTTTTTCTCGTTTGCAGGTAACACAACTTAAAATCGACAACAATCCTTTTGCCAAAGGGTTCCGTGATGCCGGTGCTGGAAAACGTGAAAAGAAACGATTAATGAACAGAACGGAATGCAGCGCAACCGTTACCGGTATCTCAAAATCGGTGATTTCCCTGAACGATGATCCTGTCACATCTGAATCACCAGCTGCACGAGCAGGCAGCTCGATGGATTCAGATCGTTCGGATGACGATGACTCGCCACCTCTTCCAAAACGAGCCCGAAGTATCCAAAGTACTACTGATGATCCGTTACAAAGTAAGAATCACCTACCCCAGAACCATAACCTTCAACAACACCTCCAACTTCTACAGAATCACCGGTTACTCTCAAAGGAGGCTACCAATTTCCAATTATTTCATCAAGCTGGTATCGGAGGTGGTGGTGGTGGCGGAAGCGGAGGCGGCGGTCCGCCACCACCACCACCTCTTTTTGCACCATTCTTCCAGAATTACGGGTTTCATCCCGCTGCCGAGTTCTTCTTCCCCGCTGCTCCTTTTCCTCGCGATTTCTTAATGCATCAAGCTGCCGCTGCAGCTGCTGCGGCACAATTTTCTCCCTACCTGCTTCGGCCACCTCTACCCGGTCCGCCACTTTCTGCTCCTCAGGCAATTAATTCACCTGCAGCTTCCCATACTTCCGTTGCTATGTCGCAATCATTATCATCGATTGCAACTACCGTTATTCCGTCAACCGCTAACGGAATACCACCACCTCCAGTTCCTACAACAGGAAAATCGGCAGTAGCTCCAAAAAAGGGAGGATTCGATGTATCTGATCTCCTTGCATAACAGTGATATTTCTAAGAAATTTTCTTGTTCATCCAAATTTAAAATTTTTATTTATTGTCATAATTTTCGCAAGAAAAAACAAACGAAGCAGCACATAACGAACAAATTTTTGAGAATTTTCAATCAAACTAATTGAAATTTTTCAAATAATTTTTTGCAAATTTAAAGATGAAAACATTCCGTGAAAACTGCCATAAAATCATTTAGAACGTTTATTAGCTCATCATTGTTTCATTTTTTGTAGCAATTATGATAAGAAATATCGAAAGATTTGTTGAAATGATAAGTTAAAGCTATTATTTCTTAAACATTTTGCTACTATGATAACATAAAAAAATAAAAAATATACATATATTACTTGTAGTTGAAAGGAAATTCCTCCTTTTGAATATTTTAAATTTCAAATTTTTGATTAATTAGTTAAATTTTTTTTTGTTATCAACTGTAAATCGATGGTATGTACAGATAGCATTAAATGGTACACTTGGAAAGTTAAAATTTCCCAATCAACTAATCGCTTAATTAATTGATTATTGTTTTGAATTCTAAAAAAAATGCAATGCTCACATAGCTTTACTGTTTATAATAAATGTCTTCGTTTTTTTTTTTTTCTTCGTACGTTGTATACACTTAATAAAAAAGTTAAAAATACACAAAAATTAAGTATTATTTTCAATTGTATCCATGAAATGCATTAATAATATTTTCTCATTGCTTCATTTCGTTCGTATATTTCAAAAATCATAAATTTTAATAATACTAATGTGTTGACTAAAATTTAATTTAACAAAATGGATGAATTATAACAATATGAAATAAATGAGATAAATTTTACTATATACAATGTTAAAGATTGATTGCATTAGTAGCATATCGTTGAACAACAATACAACAAACATATAAATATATGAATATTTAAGAAAAAATATTACAAATTTTTAATAATAAGTAAAAAATTTTAAACCTAAATTTTAATTTTAGAATTATCTTAAATAAACAATTTTTCTTCACCCCTCTTCTGCTCAGTTCCATTACAAGTTAATGATGAATAAAGTAATCTGATACTTGCAACATTCCTAACATATCAAATCTTTTCAAAATTATATTTGTTATATTAGAATATATCGCAAGGATATAAATAAATACCGCTGCTGCATTGATTTCTTTCTTCAACGTAGCAATACAGTATCCAATTTCAGATTTACATAGATTTGAAGTGGTAGTAGTAATAGTTCGGAGTATTCTCGTAGATTTGTTTACTTGTTCCTCTGAAACATTGTGTACTAATTCTTAAGTATTAAGGTAAAGCATACCATTCCTCACATCGGTTACTATAACATACCATACCATAAAACTTTTCAAGTATTTCTGTGAAAAATGAAACAAGACAAATAACTAAAGCTTTTTCATATAACTTGTCGATTTAAGAATGTATATGTGTTTGTTTGTTAAAAGTAACAACAAAATAGACATATAAATAATCTCTGCGAATATTTCCGAGAATATCCGATATCTATATCATCTTCTGAAGTATCATCAATCTGTCAGTCTACCTGTAAAGTACTATTGACAAATAAATTTCTTAAATTGTAGTAATGTTGTACTTAAAAAAAAAAAAAAAAAACGAAACAGCACTTAATTAATATAGTGCAACTCTTTTCACATAATGTTTCGTAAAAATGTTGAGAATATACAAAAGAAATAAAATGGAAAAATGGAATGAAATGAAATATTCTGCAACTTATTAAAATTACTTTTTGAAGGATGGATATTTTTGCCTTTTTTCCATCTTTAATTTTAATAGTAATTACAGTAAGCAAATTTACAAATTATTATTATTATTATTACTATTGAATCATTACTATACATTCATTTTCTTTTTTCATTTTTTTTTGCTTTTGTTTTTCATCCTTAATTTAATTATTCTCAGTATACTTTATTGATAAAAATTTGATGAGATAATCTAATCATTGGTATTAATAAGTTTAATACCAAAATTAAACTGTATTATTATTTTAAATATTTTATAATAATAAAAGAAAAAAGATTTCATATATGATTTTATACATTTATAATCTGAAACAACAAAAAAGACTGATAAGTAGAAAAGAAAAAATGATTATGCATAATTATAATTAAAACAAATGATTATGCATACGAATTATATATGATCAACTTAACGAATAACATTTTTTCTTTTCCATTCAAAATCATTGTCAAAATATCGGATACAATTTCTATCTTTCCTATGACATCAAATCAATTTATAGAATGATGACTGTCACATAATTATAGGATAACAATGTTAAAAGAGATGGAAGAGTGTAATTGAGGGAATAAAGTTAGATGATCGATGTACACAGTTGAAAAAAGAAAAAAGAAAAAAAAAAAAAATGAGTACATAATGGCCGTGAAAGATGTCACCTTATGGAGAATAATCCAACGACACTCTTTTTATTCTTTCCTCCTTTCCCACCTTTAAAATTTTCATCTCTTTCCATTACTTATCAGCTATCTTTTCATTCTATTTTTCACTTACCATTAATAATTATTACCTTATAATAATGATGATGATGATTACGACGAATTATCATGATTCCCTTTGTCATCGATAGAATAATAATCCTTATATATGATCGCAATTATTCGCTATCGGTTTCATACCTTTTTCTCTCCCTTTTTTTTTTCTCTCTCTCTCTCTCTCCATCCCTTTCATCTTTCTCCTCTTTTCTTCTTTTCGATTATATTCATGAACTTTCCCCCCATATGTTCAACATGCATACAATATACTATCATCATCTCTTTCCATGTTATCGACAACGATGACCGCCTGATCGGTATGAATAGCCATTACCGTATCATAAATACAAATCTCTCATCATTATGATCGAACTTTTCCATCGATAGAATTTTGAAAAAATGATTATTAATCGTTTAATTATTAAGCAAAACAAAAAAGTTAAAAGTGAAAAATAAAAATAAACGAATGAAAAGGATAGTATGATTACAACAAAATGATTATTATTTAAATAACAATTATTATTATAATCACAGTAATAGTAATAAAAAGAAAACTCATAAGTTACCTGAATAAATTATTTTTAATTAATCTACTTTTTTTCAATTTAACACTTTCATCTGAATGATAATGATTTCATTTTCAAGAAAATCATGATAAGCCAAACATACTTAGTTTTTATTAATTTAATTAATTATCATATGAATATTTATAATTAAAAAATGCAATATTACTATTATTATTATTATTATTATTATTATTATTATTATTATTATTATTATTATTATTATTATTATTATTATTATTATTATTTACCATAATGTTATTACTACCACTTTCATCTTTGTCCCATATTATTGACATAACCTTAAATATTCCCACTTGATCAATTAATACGATAAGTATCTATTCCTTCCTTTCTATATTCCACAATCATACTTAACGATATGATCTTATCATTGTCATACAAATATACATTACCAATTTCTCACTTATGAATCTTCCTAATGCTACAACATAAAACGTTTTCAATTACTACTTTTACAGTTTCGGATGTTTTTCTTCATTCTCAATGATGAATGATTCATTCATTTTATACCAATTTCCCGCTCCTGCTTTTTTTTTCAACCATTTCTGGATTTTAATAGCTTTCGAAACTTTTCCCCTCAAAATATCATTCAATCATTTTAAGTTAATCGATCTTCAATCATAATCGTCCAATGAATTTTTGTACCAAAAGAAAAAAAAGTACAGAGTATGAAAGAATACAGAAATATACATTTATCAGCACAACTATATACATAATGAAAGGATAAAATATTGGTAATATGAAGCAAATAATCATAAATGAAATTCATTATTCAAAATATAAAACGAGCTGGATAGCTAGCCATTTGAAGTCTAAAATTCTTCATTAATTAATCTAAATTTCTTAATTAATTAATCAAAATACATCATTCAGTTGCTTATTCATAATTTTACAAATAAGAAATCACCAACGGAGAATAAAGTATTTCAAGCAAGAATTACATTTGGCATGCTTAATTATGCTAAATTATACTTCGAATCGAAACTTCTTAAGACAAGCACAAATTTATAACAAACTAATCAACACAAAAATAAAATACACCGTAGTAATAATCTAAGAAAAATATATGCAATTATTCATATAATATTTGCATAACCTAAATGTAAAAATAATAACAGGAATGTACAGTGATTTTCTCATGATGTCAAATTTTAACTGAAAACTGAACATTTATTGAAATTCTAGACGGAAAAAAATTAAAAAAGGATCTTCATCCATTTATAAAAAATCGATAAGATATATATTCAGCATATACTGAAACAGCAAAATTCAAAATGTTAACAGAAATGTGTAGTCAGGATCTGTACGATTCAGAAGCACTGGAAACACGAGATGATCGTAAAATGAGCGCTTCAGGTGCAATTGCACGAACAATAGTTGCCATCTGCATATTACTCTGTCGTAATTGATTACAGCTAAGTGTTAACGCTTTGTCACTTCCCAGAATAGCCCAACAAGAGCTCTGATGATTACGACAGTAAGCTAATAGTAATACTTCAACATCAACCTGATCACAACAACCGTATTCTGCACCAAATTGCTGCCTGCAAAACAATACCATTGAAATTTATAGATTTCGTTCACTCCAAATTTCTGTCTCGTATCCTATCATTACATCATTAAATTCTATTAAAATCATAGGTTTAATTAGAAGATTCAATAAATGTTATTTTTTTAAAGTGATATGTACCATCTCTTTCATCATAATTTATAAAAGTAAGATTAAGTTACTGTATTGAACGATAAATTCTGTAAATTAACTTCCAAATTTGAAATTTCAACTTCAAAATCCTAACATCTCTTCATATATTTTGTTATCAAAGCATTAGAAACAAAGGAAAGCGAAAAATATAGAAAAAAAGAAAAAAAGAAAAGAAAAGAAGGACAGCAAACAACGAAGTCATAAATTAGACTTAAAATGACGCAAATAACATTTTCGGCAAAATTACACTTAAAAAGCTTCATTTTCGCATTATGAACAATAAGCCTGAAAACTATCTAATAAATGGTTAGCTTCCTACCACTGATGATAATGGCAAATGATAAGAAAAAAAAGAGAGAAATATAATTTGTTAACATCAATCATTCTCATTTAAAGCATTATAGAACGGTGCTTTTAGCATTTTAACAAAAGCGAAACTTTTATTCTTATTCATTCTATCCCACTTTCGCACTCATCTTATTCCTTCTTTCTGGAGAGATTTAAATACTGCGAAAGTTCGGCATTTATTCCTCAAAAAATCTCCCCAACCACTGAATTCCCATTTTTCTTATCCTTCCGTCATATCATTTAAAACTTACTGCTTCTAGCAACTTTTTGCATCCGTATGTACCTCAAACAAATTATCAATCAATAAATTAATCAACAATCAACAACTTCTTTTCTTTCCACCAATAAAATTAATGCTTGAAACTAAGCAATTTTAAGGGGCTTTCCGAGAAATTTTCAATAATCAAATATCATAGAAAAGCGAAAAATTTCGAGAACGATATATTGAAATATGCTCTAATAAAGTAACTTTTTTATTTAAAAATTTTCAATTCTGGAGAATCTTCAAATCTTCTATTTATTTATTAAAATGAAGATATTTTTTTCGTCATATGCATAAAATATTGAACGACTGATCACGATCGTCATCTTCCAACTACCGTACGATACAGAAAAACAAAAATAAATTTGAATGAAATAAGATCTTCTATTTATCTTCTAAAATAAATAATTTCCTGAATACGGTAATATCATCATAAATGTCAAGTGTCAACTGGTAATAGTTAATCAAATATAACAAAGAAAAGAAAAAAGGATTAATTGATTTCTAAATAGTTTCAAAAGGAATTACATCCAATCTATCTCTCTTCTTTTCTGATAAGCTTCCGAAAAAATGATCCGGAAACGTCTCAGAGCAGGTGTATATAAGAGAGCAACTATATTGTCAGTATAGAGTGCTAAATTTTCTTCATAAATTTAAGAATTCAAATGGGAGTAATTAATAATAAGAATAATAGAGTCGTTGGAAGACAAATCTAAAAAATGGAAGCAATTAGAAGGTAAGTGAAAAAAAAAATGTGACAAACAATAGATCCTAGCAAACTTTTCCACTTTCTATTTTACCTTTACATCTCTTCTCATCTATTTTTTCCTTGTTCTGAAAAAAAACAGTAAATTGGTAGTTTAGAAAAAAGGAATTTTCATTTCTTTGAAATGAAACTTACAACTTATGGAAAAAAAAATTTGTTAGATGCGTTGGTGTTTTTTTTTAATTTTTAAGCATTCATTTAAAGTGTTTAAACAACAAAAAAAAAAGCGTAAATATATAGCTAAATGTTTAGAAGAAATCCAAAGACACTTTTAAAAAGAGAAAAAAAAAAATGTTCGAAGCACTTCATGTATCATCCAATCTTATGTATTATATTGCTGCTTTCTTTTCTTATCTGAAAATATGTCAGAAAAACCATAAAAGCTACAAAGAGGAAACAAAAAGATAAAAAAAAAAAAAAAAATTCTGTTTAGTAAATGAAACATAAAATATTTCATTGTCATCTTCTTTTCTTTTCTGCTTTTTTTTTACAATGACTCCTTAATTTATAAAAATGAAACTAAAAGTATATACCCATCGTCTCTTTTTTTATTTATTTGTATGTTTAAATTACGCTAAAGAAATTCTTTAAACAAAAGAAATAAAAGAATGTCTCAATTTTACTAACCTTTTCAGACTTTTTCCGAAAATACTACATTACTACCATATTAATCAGTACTGGATGTCAGCCTTTCTAATTTTATTGTTGCTGCCTGTTTTCAATAATAACAATTTTTAAAAATAATATAAAATGTTAAATCTTACTGTACTAGTAAAATTCATGTATTAATTAAAAGAAACTGCACACTTTTTCCTTCACAAAGAGCCGTCATTATTTCTCTTTTTCTTCAATAAATCTTTAGTTTATTTGTCTTCCGGATTTTTCGCAATCAATTGAATATCTGTTATTCCTTTGTTCTAAATTCATGACTACTATTTAAATAATCTTCTTCAATCTATCAACATTTTTCATCTGAAGTCAGTTGTTAGCTGATGATAAATATAGATGAAAAAAAAAATTGCTTGATGGGCAAAAGAACGTGTTTTGTGGTTTTGCAATTCTGAAAGAAAAATGAGAAGGAAATATCTCAGGGACTAAATATGACTTCCAGAAGTTAAAATAAAATTTTGAAATTTCAATTAATTGTATTGATTTTTTCCTATTAAAAATATTACAATACAAATTAATAGCATTATTTAATAACAGTCAATTTATTGGCTGAATTTTGAAAATTTCGGCTTTTCCCATATAGTACCTACCATACAATAATCATTTGTTGTAATTCAGCTCTGAAAAATCATCATCACCGTAGTCAATCAAGGACAGATAAAGGATCACAACGAGATTATTAACTCACTTGTCATATATAACCTTCGCAATTATGGATGACCTTAAATGAAGATGATTTATTGTATTTTAGTATTTCATAGTAACAAGAAATTCTAACGAAATTATGAAATATGATGAAAATTTCCCAAAGCTGAAATATGACAACAAAACATCTGTTGCTAACAACGGATAAGATGATTTTGTACAAATTAATTAAGTCGTGAGATGATCGATGTAATCTTACCTACGATGCGCCATATGCAGATTCTTATCTTACCTTTCACCTCCTTTTCTTCGTCTTTTCCGATCTATTTATAATGTAAATTACCATGCAACTATGCTAAATGTTCTCATCTAAATCATACTGTATACTATGAATGATTGTATTAGTATAACTTTTCAATCATATCACTTCTCAATCTATTTCAACATTTTACGTTCGCCTCACCAAAATATTATTAATTTTATAAAATGAAAGAAAAGAAATCACTACCTGAAAATTAAAATATGATAAAAAGGAAAAACTGTGGCAAAAAGAAAAAGCTGAAAAAATATTTATAATATGAGATATTTTCAGAAATCCCAAGTGCATTAATATATCGATATTCGAATTATTTGCTAGATTTATATGAATTTTATAAATACTTTCATTTTGCCGATATGAGCATTGAACTACAGTATCTTTTCGTCACTGTAAGCGTCAAGAAATTTCCTCATATCCCGTAGAATATTTAGCCAAAGAATATTGAGATATGAAATGAGCTAACTGCAATACCTACCAAATCTTCAATCTTTAACAAATAATTATGCTGTGCTCAACATTCAGCTAACTCTAAATTTTTTGAATTCTAAAAGTAAAGTAAACATCCTTTAAAGAATTCATGAAAGAAAAAAATTTCCGTAAAATAAACACAATTTATGTTATGAATTCTTCCTTTTTCTTATAACTTTTAAAAAATTTCATAAAAACTAAATTACATCATAAAATTCCTAATATATAAAATAAATGTAATAAAAGTCACAAAAAAAGATGTGGAAAGAATTGATGAGATAAAGAAGTTGTTAAAAGAAACGATTTTGAAGTGGTCGATCAACGACAGGGTAGATTGGCTCCATGATGGCTGGGAATGCTTCAAAAATTATTTGACATCCTCACTCCATCATTCGCCTATATTCTTCAACAACATCTGCTGAAGAAAATTTAGGGAAAAGCTTGAGGTAATAAAGATTTTATCATAAACGAAATCTTACTACCATAATAAAATGATCTAAAAATATCCTTTTTTTTTCCACCGAAAAAATAAGTTCAAATTATTCGATTTCTTTTTTGGAATAATGCAGTCGAAAATAAACGATTCAAGAAAAAGGGACGCGGTTGTAAAAGGAAAAGAACAGAATTTTTGGGATACAAATGATGTGGCCACTTTTCATCAACCATTTTTATATACCTATTATTATGTTTTACCGGTAGTCAACTTTTAATACATAAATCCCGCGATAAATGGAAAAAAACTCAAATAGTTTCCCGTGATATTTCCTTCATTCCACGCTGAAATGAAACCAACTGTTTCGAGCATCAAACCCTTTAATATGGCTAATAAATTAGGAAGGAAAAATTTGCATAGTACTGTATTATATAGGCCTTGAAAATCAAGTAGATTTATTTCAAGAATGATTTTTGTAGTAGTAAGAGCTCAACCAACAATTAGACTACTACTCTAACAATCCGACATTTCTATGCAAAAATATTGCTGTTGTTTTTTTAGCATTATTCGGCATATCAACAAAAATGGAAGATTAGGAAATGAACACTTTGTCGGTTCGTTTCATAGCCTATAATCCTAATAAAGCCAAATAGGTATCAACTACATCTGTTGATTCATCTTAAATTCGTAATAAACCTTATAGAATACAATCTAACGATTTAGACATCATGTCCATCATGTATTACTGAAGAAATAATTTCAAATCAATATTCAACTTGCCATTTTGGTATTTACATTCACAGAGATTGGTCAAATAAAAATCTCGAAGAGAAACAATAACTGATTTTAAAAAATGTTAATAGTTGACAAAAAAAAAAAAGAAAAAATGCGTCATTATAGCAATAGAGGCTTTATTAAAATTTCCAAGAAATGCATAAATTGTCTTTTGAAAAAAAATATAAAAAAATCGATAACCTATTCAGTAATTTTGGAGTAATACATAATCATTCCTAAAGTATTGCATAATAATTTTTTAGTTTGAAGAACACAAAAATAACTATGGTAAAGTAAATCGTCACCTGAGTTGCCTTAGCATATGTAAAGCATTCTTGTATTGCTTCTTTTGCATTAACATCAGTAACGCATCAGTATTTGGTTCAAGTGTTACATTTGGCATACCATTTTCCATACCGTGTACCGAATCCGGAATACTTGCTAATAGACATCTATGCAAACACAATACTTCGGCTGATATATTAGCACTCTGGAATAAAAGATTAAACATTCAATTACCTGATTGTATCCTTTCAAATCAATCATTATTTTCTGAACTTCGTCATAAAAGATTTATGGCCATAACGCAGTCGAATTTATCATTCCAATTCGGTAATTTGAGCATCACAAATTTCCGGTTAATGGTTATCCTTATCTATATTACGACAATTTTTAAAGGTCATTTTGTGCGGATTTGTTAATATTCGACCTGAATTTCAAATCAAATATTAATATTAGAATATTCGGACTATAGGAATAAAAAACAATTTTTCTCCTTGCACTACTGGTAAATTCTTCTTCCTAAACATTCTTAAATAAATTCCTCGGCAAATAAGAATGCACGAGCTTCTTGATCTCATTTATACCACCAACAAATTGCATGATATAACAAAATTTTGTCTACCGCTCTTACATGTATCTTCTATGTCTTACTGCTGATATTCTCATTATCTTGCTTATCTTTTCATATCATTATATCCGATTCAATTTTAATAATTTCTATTTTAGCAAAATGAAATAGAGAAAGAAGGTGAAGTAAAAGAAGGAAAAAGTAATGATGATATTAATTTAAAACATGTGGATCATTCTAACTAATGTTGAAGCTATCGATATTGGTAATTAATTACTACTGCTATTATTACTATTACTATAACTAACTATATGATAACTATCAAATATGAGCTGACAGGTCACAACGATGAAGTTATCGTGATGGGATTATGTTTCTCATCAATCAAACATCCATCCATAACAAAAGTAATAGCAACAACAGATAATTCATAACTAAAGGGTCATTTGCTGAGACTAGAAATACTATTTGAAAACAAATTTCAAACATCTTACACTTATCAACCATTCTGTTAAAAAAGATATTTGATATTACAAAGGTATAATATTCTTGGGGTATTTCACCATTCTGTATTTGTTTAATTTTGTATTTCTATAGTTATATCTGGTACTATCGTATATCCGATAAAATGGTCCATTCGTTTAATATTCATTTTATTTCCATTTTTTTCATCATCTGTCTCTATCTTATCATCAAATACCTCCTCGCAAAATGTTGGTATGTAATCGTTCATAGTCCAAAACATGATCCAATCATAAATTCAAAAAAAAAAAAAAAAAAAGAAAAAAAAATTAAAAAAAAAGATAAAGTGTACAGATTAAGTAAAGACATTAAAATACTACCACGATGATCAGTGCACAACAGTTTGGAAAAGAGATGAAGAGGAAAGAATGGAAATAAGGAAGGGACAGAAACTGCGAAAATAAAATGATTAAAATATGTTATTATCAAAGATAATTTTTTCAGATCCAACAAAAATTCTATCTAATAACTTTTTTTTCCGAAAAAAAAGATTTACCCGAAAATGCGACAAAACTAACTCCATCATCCTCCTATTAGTTTATCACACAGATTTATCATATACATATATGTATATAATGATTGTACAAATACAGTAACCAAAGCTATTTTATAAATATATCATCTACTGTCATTTTGTTTAAGTTTTTTATATGGGAGAAGTGATGAAAACGTTTGAATAAAAGAATAAAAGTTGAGTTTGAATAAAATTGAAAATTTTAGGTTTAAAAGAAAAAAAAAAAATGTTTCGATTAATGTCTGAAAACTACTCCATCATCTCTATCGATAAAAATCCAAATATTATTATTCAAATTGGGATAATTTTACATGAATTATTCTTGTTGTCAAAATAAAGTACCAAATTGAATAAAAGAGATCTTCGACCCTCTGACAAAAGCTAACTCTTCCATTTTCGTTATCATTTTCTCAAGTGACAATTTATGAATATAGTAAATCAAGGTGCTTTCATTACATAAATAATTACTAATAAATTCTTCTTTGCATATCTCTCCCTCAAAAACCTCACAAAATGTAATAATTTAACTTTGTTCTTTCCAAAAAGCCAAAAACGATCCTGTATGTAATTGAAAGAGTTCTTTTGACGAGAGAATCAAATAATATATAGATGTTTAAATATCTTGCATTTTGTTATTACAGTTATCAACTTCATCGCAATATTAACCTAATAGATGAAGTTTAATACAAAAAACCGAATGAATAGTATTAATACCTGAACATCGGAAGCATTCACTACACCTTTCACCATTTCATCAAACTTATCCGTGATTTGAAGTAGCTGGAAGAATAGTTTGTGTACCAATCGACATAATTCTAAGTGCTGAAATGAAATTTCGCTATTTTAATAAAATGAGCAGAAAAAAAAAAAAGAAGAACGGAAAAAAGAGGAATTTCAGGATAAAAGTGAATTAACAAGAAACCTGATTTGAAGTAACCGCTGATAATGATGGACCACCAATTAAGGCCAATTTCATCGTTGCCTTTATCGCATTTAAGGCCTGAAAATTATTGGTTTGATATATAATTTTTTGATTTTTGTAATATTAAAAAATATAATCCTGAATTAAATGGTCGAACTTCGTACTGCAAATTTTTTCCAGGTTATCGATACAAGACCTACTATCATTTACATTACAAGAATTATCCCGGTTATTGAGCATCACGAAATTCCCCAGCCGCGATAAAACATTACCGGATATATTGATTACATACTGTCGGATTATTACGATCTTTGCATCTGGCAACATGAAATCGTACTATTAACTAAGAGATATGTTAGACAAAAGTTAAGGATAGTATTGGTAATTCCAACTTGACCAAACCTAAATTTGCATTAGTTTATTGCCTTTACAATTTCATTCTTCGAATCTTGTTAATCGAATGTTATCACTGTTTTTTATAAACATTAGCGATAATTTTTATCCTTTTTTTTGGATTATATCAAATAACCTTCTAATCTGTACTATCGCCAAAGGCCTAACAAATTAGCTACTCATACAACATACCTTACCATTACCACTACATTAATCATTTGCATCATAATTTAAATAAATTTTCTTTCCAATATTATTTGATGTAATTAAGTGCAAATTTTTTGCCCTTAACTTTTACACTGACATCATTAGGCTTAATAATTCTACTGTAAGGCCTAATATTAGTGGATTTATTCGTGATATTTGGTAGCTCTAAGAAACCAAACAAACGGATAAAGCTAGAAAGGATGGAAATTGTTTCCCGTCCAACAAAATATTATGGACTGTTTCCGTTCAATCTCGTTTTTAATATGCAAAAGGAACCACACACAGACGAAAGGAAGGAGGGAGAATATCCGGTACTAACCGTGAGACAATAAATGTATGCTACATGCAAATCCGTAATTGAGATATTTACGTGATACTGAAAAGATGACATTGCTTCATTTATTGAACCCTTTCTTTCCTTATTTTTAAATATTAAATGAACAGTTCGACATCCTTTTAACTCATTCAAACACCAAACAAATAATGATTTATGCAAAATCTTATATTGTAGTTATTTTTTCCCCTTCAAAAGAGTGCTTTGATAATGAAACTATTTATCAAACTTTTTTTTTTTTTTTAGGATTAGAATTTGAATATAATGCCAAACTAATAGGAAATTAGGAAAATTTGTTAAAATTTCAACAATTTAACAAGTGGAAAATTGAAAAAAAAGATAAAGAGCTGAAATTCAAGATAGCGTGATGCAAGACCGGTACTTTTCAAAAGACAATGAAGAGTAAATCATTTAGACGTGATTCAATCAAATGATCGATCACGTCTTGAAATAGTTATCTATGAATAGATTCCATGAAGAAAGTTCTATTTCTGTTCCACCTGTGATGTAAATAAACCAAACAATTATTAACAAAATGGATATCATGTAAAGTCATAAGTCACATCACGTGATGTGACGTAAATGAATAATGAAGTTAATAAATAACAGTAACCAGAAATATCAAGCAAAAGTTCACAACCATATTTTTAAGTCTTAAAGTATCATATAAATCTCCTCCCAAACTCTGCTGCTATCCGCAAGTCAAAAATTCGACAATCTGGATGACTTCCTTTTTGTTCATATATCTTGTTTTTTTTTTTTCTTTTTGCAACATATATATATTGCTATAACTTTTTTCAAAGCCTATCAAATTTACCAAGTCTGATTGGGATTTTCGAAATGAATAATATGCTTAACTGGATATGGACAAAGTTTTATGGATAAAAACAAGAATGAATGATTAGTAGTGGTAAAAGGAAGCAAAAATTTTGCGTAATATTTGATATACAAGAGTTAGTTAGGAAAATTTTGGAAGTTTTTAATAGCAAAAATTTAAAACAAACAAATTATAGGGCAATTGCGAGGTATAAGAAAAGGAAGGAAAATATGATAAGCACTTCTAAATAAGCCGATAAATTCTCTCTTTACCCACTCCACAGCGCTCCTATTTTCCTTTCATTTTTTTGACTACTTTAAAATTTAATTTATTTTAAAAATAAAAACATATAGCACTTACTCGAATACATTGCTCTTTCCGTTCTACGAATGTCTCGTAATGTTCATGCAATTCCAGTAATAAGCATTTTTGTTGTGATAACATTTCAGTGCTACGTAACTGCAAAACGTCAACATAAAAGATAATGGCAAGTAATGAAATAAAAAATAAATTGGAAATGATTACGGTAGGCTGATGAAGTTATTACCATGGTATAATTGTGGTAGTAGTTATTTCGTGAAAGTTTAATAGAATTTTTATTTCTTCTTTTAACATTTCAGTGCTACGTAACTGCACAACTCAATTAAAAAAAAAAAAAAAATTGAATCAAATATTTCGAAATAGATTTGATGTAAAACACAGATGATTTTCCGAAATGTTTCTATCAGAAGTGCACTATCCTTTAAAAAGGTGCTTCCAGAAATTTACTGCTGAAAGTATAGCACTCTTCCCGGAAGGATACTACTGAAAGTCTAACAATCTTTTTCACAGACCTCTTGTTTATTTGAAATACAAAATATTTTCATCGAATCATCAATAACTACAGATTTTAATAATAGTTCTGTTCCTATCCTTTGTTAAATCAAACAAAAACTATCGGTGTTTATTAAAATCTCCCACTAAATTATTATGATTTCCAATTTCAAATCATTTTAAATTAAATTCTGAAAAATTTCCTCTATTTTCGACTAAAAAAATTTCTTTTTTGAAATATATAAAAGTTTTTCAAATGTAAATTCATTCGGAAGAAAAAGAAATCTTATTACATTACATGTAGAAAGATTTCGTCAAATAATGCGAATATGATGACATGGTTACAAATATATTTCATATAAATTCCATAAAACAAAAAAAAAAAAAAAAAGAAAAAAATGTTTATTTCCTTATATCTGGTAATGTTATATAGCATATGCAATGTGATAATAGTTGGTAACATAATCGCGGTAAGCTCTTCTTAATCGTGAAAAGTATTTGATGTTTGCGCAATTGAAGTGTGTATGCATGCTTCAGATGTAGTGCTAAAATGCAAGATGCATGCTGGATTCAAATTTCACTTGATTAATAATAAACTCAATCACTTTCTCTCCCTTCGTTCCTCTTCCAATTTCTTTATATCTTTTAACCATTAAATCATCAACAGATTGCTTTTTACATATGGTTGTAAGTATAATATGTATAGAAATCGACAGATGATTATTAGCTCTTATCCTTAATATTAATGTATAATTATTATAACTACTAACAAGAACGATGATGAAGATGGGGACCAGCTGTTTAGACTGAATAAATTTGAATGGGAAGATAATTTTAACAACTGATTCATTAAATTACTGAATTAAATTAGTAAACTACTAGATTATAAGATAGATACATGCATCTTTGCTTACTCATTTGACTACTTGGTAGTAACTGAAATTATCGCATATATATTAATAATATATTTTATTTTTTAACTCTTCTTAAATAAAATTACATTTAAAATCAACTTGAAGTCATTGTAAATTGTCGATTTTATTTGCCGCTATTTCAAAACAGCTTGATGTTACTTCAATAATTCCTTAGATGTTGGTAAAGCCAACAAAATCATAGAGATATGAACAATGCAAACTATGTTGCCGGGGAAGTGAAACTGAATAGTTTAATGAAAATAGTCAAACAATTATTTAATTGACCATTAGTTCACAACTTGATACTTCCAAGTAACCTTATTCAAATTTTAAGTCAAATTTTCCTTTTCTTGTTCTTTACTATTTTTATCGATAATTAATTTCTGAACAAAATTTAGTGGAACCAACATACATGTTGAGCCGTAACGAACAGAAATGGACAATCGAAAATTTTAAGAACAAGATCCACTGCATCACTAAATTGGGCAGCGATCTCGTGATGCGATGTAGAAAGCAATTGTGATGCATCCCGTAATATACCGGATAATTTCAAACAACACTCCTAAAAATTTGGTATATTAAAGATCAAAAGGAAAATAAAATTCTAATTTGGTTTGCCTTATCACATATCATTTTCGATGGACTTCGTTGAATAATTTTTGATTATAAACCTTTAAATATTCATTTTAGTGCAATTTTTTTTTTTTTAATTTTTATGTTCATAGACATATACACATATGAAATAAAATATAAAAACTTGATTAACACCTGCTTTAAATATATATTCTTTTTTTCCAGTAGCAAAAGAGATATCATACAGGTAATTTGAGAATAAGTAAGTACTCTCATATTTACTTAACTTATTCCATCAGAAGTAATGGACAATGAAATTGATATTGGTCGTTTTAATAGATGAAGTCAAGCAATTTGCTGCATGCTTTATTTGCTTAACACCACCATGCAAATGGGAGCGACAGGATATTTCTCTTATTTCTATTTTGTAATGTGATATACCGAGAAATTATAATACAGATTAAAAGCTTTAAGCATTTATTCCATAAATTTTCAACAAAACTATACATAAGGGAACGAACAAACACAGCATTAAGATTTTATAAAATTAGGTTTTCAAAATTTAACAATGAAGTGATAAAATGAGATATAAAATTATCCATTCTCTTTTAGTATATCTTCAAGTAAGTAATCCTTCAAACACAGGGGACAAATTTTTTCTTTATAGCGTGCCTTATTCCTATCTTATTTAGTTTCAGTATCTTTTATCATCCTCAAGAAAAAAAAAAGAAAAAAAAAGAAAAAAAAAGAAAAAAAAAGAAAAATTATAACTTACTCGATAAAGCTGGGTGAAAAGTAAAGTCGCATGCGCCGTCAAATCACCACTTTCATCGGCACTCAAATCCGTAAAACTTGAAAGCCATTGGTGCTCACCCTTGAAAATTTTACAAACACAAGTGGTGTATAATATATGATCAATACTGATAACAACAAAGTTTCATCACAAGTCATGCCAAGTAATTCACTTTTGTTGATAGTAAGATGACAAAATCTAGCAAGTTTTGTTCTAAATGAATAAAAAAATACTCCAAAGTATGACCGATTATAAAAGCAATTATTTAGTCCAATCAGTGTGGATTTAATTTGTATAAAAAATCAAAACTAAATAATGAAAGGTCATGTGAATAATTTAATGTATAATTCCAAAGTACGGGCCAATTCAAGCGAATATAAATTTTGGGTAAATAAATTTAGGTGGGCCAATAATACCAAAACTTGATTTCAAATTCAACAATATAAATACCACAAAGAGTTCGAAAAAAAGACAACAAAATATGACTTACTTGGGCTGAAGCATGATGATTACATTGCAAGAATAGAAGAGGTCGTTTCAGTAGTACATTTTCCATAGATGCTACCGAATGGTTGCAACGAATAGATTCTGCTAACGATGACATATCTGCCATTCTGTAAATCTCACAACAGTCATTACTTCCGATTAGTTCTGGAAACCAAACAGTTTAGAAGAAAACTCGTCAAAGCACTCACCGAAGCTTTTCGTCATCAACAGCAAATTCATCGTCTAATTCTTCGTCACAACTCTCTTCTTCGGAAATGGTTTCGCTACGAATTCCTGACTCAAGTGGCGTCCTTTCACTTGATACTTCTAATGAGTCAGAAGCTGCAACCCGGAAAATTCATGGATAAAATTACGAAAATTTGTGTAACCAAAAAAATTCATATTTAGAAATGCTAACCAGCTGAGGATGGACGCTGATCACCGGCAATTTCGGTACATTCATCATCTTGATACTGTTCTTCCACATCAATGCCAACTTTACTTATGGAATGTGGTCGTATCGTTGACAACCAGTTAAAGCATGATTCCGTCGATTCCGATACAGTATCATGTTCTGCTTCCAAGAAATCAAATTCCCTACAACAAATGTTTATGATTTCATTGTGCTATTAAATGCTGGATCTTAATTTCTTCCAGCATGAGAAAAGTTTAAATATTCCTTTCTAATGTAATTAAGACTCAATCTATTGCGAAGATTGAATTACCGGAATACTCGAGGGAAGGAATTGGTGACAGACTGATCGACTACCAATGAGGATGCTGATTCGCCATCACCCACATATGATGGTGAGATTCTCTCTGTTGAAGTGGAATTCGAATTCGGTGGTTCATAAGAAACATCATGCAATGATTGTGAGAAAATTACCGAAGCACTTTTTGGCAAACCAACACGAAGTCCGGAAGCGTTGAGCAAACTGATCAGACGTTCTCGTACTTTTGTCTTCAAATTCAATTATGTCTCAATTTCAAGTTGAAGTTTGAAACTAGATTCAAAATTAAAATATAGCTGATAAATAACTGTAAATTTCAGAGTTTGGGAATCCATGGAAAAATTATAAAATTCTTAAACTTAAACCTGATTACACGTAGTGTGTTTCCGCAATGATGCCGTTTCCGGAGTACTTTTATGGACGGCTGAAGGTGAAGGTATAAAGCAACCACGAAGCGGGACTTCCAATTGAAGTCCTTCCGGTCGTGCAACCTCATCTGATTCTGGTCCATCCTGAATTGAGCAAGGAAATTACCCCTTGTTGTTTTAGATGTGGCAGAATCATTTAACATCCAGTATTCTTGCATGTTCATATGAGTGATTGTATGATAATAAAGAGATCATATGACACATGAAAAATTTCAGTCTTAAATTTTAGTCTGAAAAATGTTAAATGTTAAATATTAGTCAGAAAAACATTAAATGTTAAACGATTGGGTGAGTCAATATACTATCATTTCAAAATTTATTCAAACTTCATCTCGAATTCAATTGCAGTAATTGAATCTGAACTCAATGAATTAAGAAATTTGAAAATTTTACAAGTTGTCATATAATTCGAACTATATATTAACCAGTTTTATAACGCAGTGTAATTAAAATCTTTTTTTTTATTATAGTGCCTAACTGGAGCCATTATAACAATCTTTCCATCCTCTCAGATGATCCTTAAATATGTGTTACTCCTAAATTCTTCAGATTATTGCGCAAAAGATCAAAGGTTTTCTCTAATCTTACTTCGATAATTATAGTGACTTTTGCGGAAAGAAATGAGAAAAACATATGTAAATGGTACGGGTATTTTTTCAGGGTCATTTGAACTGAACAAATAAGATAAAATAAAATAGGCAAATCGAAATAACCCATACTGAGATGTGGCCATCAATAGCTACACTGTCATATTGCACAAAGCATTTCAGAATTCTCGAAGCATCTTTCCAGTTTGGACCCTGAAGTCAATTATGTTTCCTAATCCTTCGCATTTATTAAAACAATAGCACACTGAGATGTGCAGATATTAGAAAGAAGAGTTTAGTATCCTTTAATAATTACCACCTTAATTCAAATTTGACTTCAGTCAAATTCAAGTTTTAATTAAAATATTCATTCAAAACTACAGTAAGAATCGATAAAATCCTTTTGAGTATCAATCCAAAGATCAGTAAGTTTAAAATTCAAAAAATATATCAACTTAAATCTTTCCTTAAATTGGAATCAGAAATTGAAGAAAATATAAAGTAGAAACCTGCAGATGCTTTGATACAACTCGCACAACCTGAAAAGCAAAAAAAAGCATGAAATTGCTAAAATTTTATTTTTCTTTTTTCAAATTGCAATTTTCCCGTAATTCATTCCATGAATGGATTAAGTGTGCAACATTTGATAATAATAAAATAATGTTTTAAGGATGATTAGAAAGTTTTATGAGTGATATCAAATGTCTACAACAATTCAGAAAATAGATTATTGGAAGATGATGGGATGCCTTAAGGGTGCAGACGGCGGATAATTTCAGTTCTTCAGTATTGCGGATAACGTTCAAAGAGATGATTCTACGGTAACGGGATGAATAAACCTTCAGAGAATCATAATATGTTAGTGGATGGGCTATCAAAATGACATTAAATTGTCTCAACCGATATATAATTTTGTTAGTCTCAATAAGAAATGAGAGAGGCATAATAATAAAGTAAAACTGCTACAGATGCAGTTGATATCTGCTCGTGGGAATAATCATAGAACGAACTTATTATTATAATCATTTTCAAATACTGATGAAAGAAAGGGAGAGAATTAATTTCGATGAATTTTTAAAACTTTTCCAGCAAGAAATGATTTTTCATTTCATTCAATACAAGTTAATTTAATCAGCTCTTTTTCTAGAAATAAATGATAAAGTATGAAAGAGTGTTTCAGTATCGGATAAACAAACACAAAATAGAAAATAGGATTACTTTATGTTATTAAGAAATAAATAATGCAAAATTTTAAGCTTCAATTTTCATTAAATTTCATTTGATCTTTTCCAAAGCTCTCTTTAATAACCTGCACAATTTGACCGGAGCATTTGCCAATAAAACATTGAATGATCCTAATGCATCAAAATTTCATTTTATGTTTTTATCAATGATGTGACTATAATATTTGAACACAATCAATCAATGATGTATACGTACGTGTAATCAGTTAGTCGATCAAGTTAACTTGGTATGTCTGAACTAATCTGTAACTTTGTTCACTTCAACATTTCAAAATAAATAATCTTTTCGTTTGATTGTTTGAATAAAGTAATTTACTTGTTGACAGATGTCCTTCGGACTGCTATATTTTTGCGGACAGACAAAAGCACAAAAGGTGACAAAGAGAACTATTATAAGGAATTTTTAAAATCTGTCGTTTTAGAGCATTAAATTCGTGTGCAAAAGTATTTGAGATAAATCTTTAATTGGTGACGAAAATCACACACAGACACACACACACACACACACACATACATATATATCTATATATATGTATATATATAGATATATATAAAATATATATAAATGGACACAAAGACACTTATAGTGAAACGCTGTAAAAATTTTTCAAGGATAGATTGTAATCGGCAATCTCTCAGACGGATTTTCAAAGAGAAACGATTATTTTAATGGCAGCCCAAATCAAACATGCATCACTGAAACATATGGTGGAAGAATTAGTGGGGAAAAACAAGGGAAAAGGAGGGAAGTGAAATTAAAATTCGTTACAACAACAGGTGCATATATTTCAACAACTACCATACAAAGAACAAGCAATAATAGTACTTTATGCCTAACTGATAACGATCTTCGCTTATTGATAAATGAACTTTTGCCAAGCTGGTAAATTTTTGAAATAATGCAAAATATAATTTAAGGGTATGTATCATACTCCTATCCGAAAAGCAATTTATGTAACGGCAAAAACTTCATGCTGTTATGCCGCAAAATATTCAGAATTAAAAAAATTTCTGAATCCAAAAAATTAAATCTTAACTAGCTGAGAGAAGAAATCCTATTATCCACAATGATACTTGTTTAAAAGAATAAATCCCCTCATTTACTACTTTAAAAAACATTAAAACATTATCAGAACTACTACGAAAAGCAAAAATTCAACCTGCATGAAAAATTGAAGACGAAAACGAGTCAATTATACAAATAATCATGAAAAAGATTAAACAATCTTGCCATTAATTAATTTTGAGTTATTTTTTTCTTTCTTTAAATTCCGACATTACTTTTCTTTTCAAATATAGTAAAAAAAAAGCAGAAATATAAAATAATACTGAATAAAAATAAATCAAATAATCTCGCTGGAAAAGCCGAAAAAGAAGAAAGAACGATGTAATGAATAAAATCCCACCATATGCAGCTTTTTACAAAAAGCTTCCACAATTTTAGATAGAAATTTGGACAAATTTAAAGGCTATGAATGTTGAAAATATCATTCAGAATAAAATGATACTTGTAAATCATTTTAAAGATAGTTCCTTAATGACACAATTCTTTTTCATATATCCTTTTTGATTTAAACAATCATTATTTTCTATCATAAAGTTTTGTAGAAATAGCTTTAAATTCCTATCCATTCGACATTTTTCTTATTATAAAACCACAAAATCTCAACTGATTTTTTTTTTAATTATATAAATAAGTGATAAACGCATATGCGTACACGTATATAACGCATAAAACATGCATGAAATAATTGAAATAAAGGAAAAATCACCTGTGCATTTAGAGATAATGGTGAACATTGTGATAAATCAGCATTACCAGCCAATAAATACAAGCAAGATAATATATATGTATGCAATGATGTTACACTTCTTTCCAACATCTATAATATATTGTAATTGTTACAATAAATTTGCACTATGATATCTCATTTAAACAATTCTGAATTTAATTCTTTTAATTTTATTGCTAATAACAACCTACGATATCTATGCTTGAATATTAGCTTCTATCCCAGGCTTCTTTATTCTATTCTTTGCTAATTGCCCATTGTTCACGATTTACTATTTTTACTATCCATATGTATCATTTCAATTTTATTTTCACCATATTATTCTGTGTTAAGTTTTTGAAAGCATAAGACATTATAAACCCTTCAATTAATTAATCACTTGGCTCTATTTCTAATCCTTGTCTTCAAGAACGTAGATCAAGTCTTTTTCATAAATGTCCATCTCTTCCTTTGCTTTCAAAGCATTTTTTTCTGTACATTATACCTTGCCACAATATATAACGTGTACTACTCTTGTATTTATGCAAATTTTAAAAAATAAATTTGGAATTTGATATGCTGAAAAATTTCATAGTCGGAATTGTTTAATGGAATATCTCTCCATTTCTGGTAAAAGGCATTTCCAGAAAATGCATAAATTGAACCTTGCATATAGTTCTACTTTACCTCATGATTCGGGTCAAACCTTTTTTGGACCCTGATGGTAACCTTATAATTCTAATTATTTTAGCGACAATGAAATTAGATTGACGATTAAGCCTGCGGGTCACTTTTTTTTTTGTTCTAATCTTCGTTTCAGTATTTTAATGATTTATGATATAGACAATTACTATTACCATACATTTCCCGAAATGAATGTGATAAAGTGCTACAATTAAAAGATAAAATTAAAGGTAATTCAGGAACAGCAATAACGTCACAGCAACTTTCCTTTGTTTCCTTTCTTCTTTCCTCTAGGGAAACTCAAGCATAGAAGAGAAAAAGGATACGTCGATAATTGTTTTATGACAATAATCGAGGTAATTGAGATGAAGAATTGCAATTGTTCATAATAATAATTTGTGTCATTTCTACCGCTGGTCACAATCATCCCATTCCAACCGAAATCAATCTCAATCCTAACCTCATATTATTATTACTATTATTACCAGTCCTTAAACATGAGTTCCCAAGATCATGCGATATACCGCCATAAAAACTATGACCTTTCGGCGGTGATATCATAAAATCATGCATATTAATACATCTTTCTCTATCTTTCAAATTAAATATGTACGACACTGTAACAATACCATGGTACCTTATATATAATGTATATACCTACAAGACACCGCTGCACATATCATGCAGTCGTCAATCAGTCAAACAATATGACTTGATGACATGCGACATAGGATAATCTAACCGAAAGAAATAATAAACAATGTCTGATGATGGTATGTAGAATTTATTATCGAAATCATCAAATGATGGAAACGCTCAAAAACTGTAGCAGAGATGTATTATATTTAATTATTTGAGGTTTTGAAGTTTAAATACTTAATTTTCTTCCAATTTGCAAATAAACTCTTACGCTGAATTTGAGCAATCAGCCTTTCTTTCGAGTACTACAGAAAGATATATCCAAATTTAAATTGATGTATCTTATTACTATTATCTAATCTTGCTCAAACAAAAAAAACAAAAAAAAAAAAAAAAAAAAAAAAAAACAATAATTGGAATATCCAAGAATTACATACACATTCATCCTAAACCAAACGGATGAAACAAGTGATAGATTCATCCCTCAAGCAAAACTGGAAATTACTAACCTCAGCGAGGAGGACGAAAAGCTGAGTATGATCCGGTGTTAAGCCGTCATACATATATTTGAATACACATTTCGCCCACTGGAAACGATCGCGTGAAAAACAACGTTCAGCATATTTGTACATCATCTAAAATGTAATTAAATTAGAAAAGGATACCTAAATCAACATAAAATTAACATTAATTACGAAAAGCAAAAAGACGTAGAGAAAATATCTGTGAAGAAAGCTGAAATGAGTAAATGATGATCAATAAGATCTAATTAGTGAAACGTAGTGTAGCTTTTGAAGGAAAATATGGGTTTATTGGATGAGAACTTACAGACGATAAATGAGCAAGTGGATTATCAAGTGACTGTTCTTCCGTTTCTGTTATTCGTTCCGAAAGAAACTGAAATAAAAAGTTTCCTGTTCCACGAAAATTTATGAATTAAAATAACAAAATGTTTTCTCTTCATGATACTCAATATTACAAATGGTAGAACCAGAGAGTGTAGTAATGTAAATGATTGGTGATTAAGCGGTTAGCACCTTTAGAAAGCCGATGAAAGACCAAAACGGCAATTGTGGCGTTATCAAGATGTAATATAGAGAATTTTAAATGAAAAATTTGAAATCCATATTCCTATTATAATTAGTCTTCCTAATATATTCTTACTAAATCATACATTTCTGGTTCATAACTACTGAATTTCTTACAATAAATTGAAATAAATTACCCTAATAAGCTCTTAAATTTCAATTGAAATAAAACTCGGAATTCCTGAATACAACATAAAAGTGTAACTTTTTTTCATTAATTATGATAGGAATGTAAATTTCAAAATTTTCATTTAAAATTTCAGCAAAAGTAATGGGAGCTATGAAATACAATCCAAATGTCATACTTAATGACATTCTAGATATGAGCAATTAGTAATATTCAAAAAAATTGACCAACATACTTCAGTCAACTTTCTAGTAATCGATAAGCAGAGCGGTGTAGGTGTTTCAAAATTAAGCAAAAGTAATGGCATGGATGAAGTAATCAGTAAAGGAATTAAACTGCATGGTCCCATTGCTGGTTCATCTATCACTTCGAGACATTTTAGTAGCAATGACAGAGATAGTTCGTAACCTGACTGTATCGTTGCACCTAGAAGTTTCACAATGCACAAATTTTAAATTGAATATAACAGAAATTTGACTTTTATTTTTGGCATAAATATTAAATCTTCATCGTAATAATCGTGATGGTACATAGGAAGATCAAAATAATTTACCTCCCAACTTCTAGATCCTAATTCAGTTTAAGGTGCCTATTACAACACACAAAACAACGCATGAATATCCGTCTTTCTTTTTCGCTTTTTTGTTCTTTTCTTGTTCAGGTTACTTTATTTCCTTATCTTAGGTTAAAAAATACCGTACTAATTTGTGCCTTTAAAAGAGAAGAGAAAGTGAAGTTTCGACCGATTTCAGTATCAAACTGACCGAAAAGATCTGGTAAATTCTTTAAGAACAATAAAAGATTTACAGAAAAATTTACCTTTCATGATTAAGCCAGCGATACCACTGTAATTTTTCCAGTCCAACTGTGATACTGTTTTTGACAAACGCTGCAGGCATAATGCTTTATCTGCAGCTGCTGCATCAAATACCTGCAAAAAAAGAAAACTGCGAAGATTTTTTTGTAAATAATTTAAAATACATCTTTCATAATATATGTATTGGTTATTCTTAAAATAAAGCGGAAAAATTGTAAAAAAATCGACCAGTGATTTCGCAGCTTAAATTTATTCTTCCCAACGAATTTTTACTAATTCTACTACTCAGATGCTAAGCGACCGAGTAATATCAATGAATACTAGAAAAGTAATGCCATTAGCCTGCTAGTCAATTAAGTAATATTACCAATGAGCTGCTCAACAACTAAGTGATATCATCATGAATAATTTCCTAACCGATGTAATTGGTTAATTAAGCTTGAAATTAGTGAATTCCAACACTTCATCAACTAAGATATCATGGAATTAATAGAAGTAAGGGCGTCAAACCGATATCAGTAATATATCAGATTGGAGATTTTTTCTGGAAGAGCTCATAGCTTGCAAAAAACAGTCACTAAAAAAAAGAGAACCGAAAACAGTTATTAAGTAGAGAAATTCATTATTTCCAACATCTGAGATGTTTGCTTACCGGTCAATGAAATTTCAAAGTCCCTCTTCCCCGTGATCAAGAATTCTGCCTCTTCTCATGTAACACTGTAAAATATTAAGAGTAACCTTATCCAACAGATGTAGCGCAAGAAGATATTCATTATCAAAATTTGATTCAAGCATTGCAACAGCAATTAGGAATAACCGACAAAGTGTTGAAAAATCTTCTTCTCCAACACCGGCATCCATGGTTTTTAAAGCTGTCGCACTTTTACTTCGACATAAACCTGTTGGTATTTCTCGTTCATCAGTTACCAAAACTGAATGTCGCATATCTGAAAAATATGCTCATGTCAACAAACCTTATAAATCTGACAAAATTAACAAATTTTTTTTCTTCATTATTAAAAAAGTATGAGCCACAACGTTTTTGTTGAAACAGCCTGAAACTCTTCAAAACTTAACTGAATTAACATCAATGAAATTCGGTCTAGGAATTTTCTTAGACCGTAGAAGATATAGTGCTAACTGAAAAGTGCTAGAGTATATTTTTTGAAGCTTTACAAATTAAAACAAATGAATCTAACAGCAAATTCATCGAAAATAGTCAAGCCATTCGAACTGTCAAAATTTCAATCAGCCACTAATAAAAGTAAAATTTTGGTGAAAAACAATATAAGATTATTTTTCTTTCAGGAAACTCGTTATTGCTACCATACCAAGTATTTGGCAGGCGCAGTGCAAGGAATAATCGAGCAGTCCAGATAAATGGTATTAGATTTTAATTATGAGTTAAATTAAAAGAAACCTTTCCGTTCGCGAGTAGGTGATAAAACAGTTGAAGCAACAGCATTTGAAATTTGATGCAGTACAGCAGGTGTATAGGATGTAGAACGTGTATGAGTAGGACATTGTAGAATATTTGGTGCGTGAGGCTTTAAAGCCAAATGCGAGACAGCTATTTGGAGACGAAGCATTATATCAGTTACATAAGATTGTGTATCTTCGTGTGGCTCACCAACCGTCTCCGCCAAACGTGACAAAATATTCGGAATCCATGGAGATGGTGACTGAAATGATCGGAATTTCTGATCGCAATTTTAGAGTTTTAAAAGTTTTCCGATGCAAATTTCTCATTGTATATAATATGGACAAACCTGACAAAGAGCTGAACTAATTTGGAAGCAACGACCAGCAATATGACGATTTGAAGTTGACAAAGCCATTCCCATTGCTAGTTGTGACCAACGCAATGCTAAACTTGGGTTTGCTTCAATCAGAAGTTCAGCTAGATGACGTACCATACATCCTAGCTGTGCCGCACTTTCAATCCGCCACTGTCGTGGTGTCACATCTTCGTTAGCCCAAAGAGGCTTGTCCATTCTAAAAGCTGTTACCAGTTATGCAATCAAATAATTCGAAATCTGTACAAAATACTGAATCTAAAATCTTGAAAACAAGATATTGTGACACATTAATATGATATTTATTTTATATACAAAGAGAAAAAAATGCCCGTAAACTCGATTAATTTAAATATTAGAATTAAAATTTGGATTGGACTTATTGAATTATGACATATACCTAGCTTAGACTTAGGCTAAGCTAAGGAAGACTGAATATTGGAATTTCCCATTTGTTCTAATTACACCTTTTAATAATGATTCTGATGTTAAATATGAAATAATTTTTCCAATGCCCTGGATAGTACGTTCGATAGTATATTAAAATATGAAATGAAACTTCACACCTCAGACTGCGCCCTTCTGTAGTAGAAGATTTCATCATAATTGACTACCTATTTCATTAACATTTAGAATATTCAGGGCAAAATGACTAATTTTTAACATTAATATTATTACTATAAGATCCTTAATAACATAAGTTTACGTGCGTAACTATAATTTTGTTTCAAAACTTCCTGACAACCGAATCAGAAATTATAAAGGAAATTAAAATAGAACTAACTTCTCAGATAAGCAACATACGAATGCTTGAATCAGATCGGATGTTGCACTAAATGAAGCATTACTGCTTAGCAACATTTGTTGATATTCGTTACATTTCACAGTTGAAAAAGTAGGTGTTTCACCACGCGCAATACTATCCGTACGACTATCATCAGCACTCGATACGATGCTTATCTGATCCTCCCAATTTATCTAAAATTGAATTCCAAAAAATATTTAAACAAATAGTTATAATATGAATACTACCAAACCACGGCAGGATTAGAAAAATATGACTCTCTCCCAATAATCAGTCTAATAAGTTTGTTGCTCTTTGTGATCGGGTGATCGTTCATATTATATTCAGTTTTTAATTTCATAAAAAACCAGGATTTTAATTCATCGACAATTTCTCACACTGGATCAGAAATAAGTCTAAGTGATTCTGGTATAATCCGTTAGATATAATCTCCTTGTTAAGCATATTGGTTTAAAAGTATTTAAAAATAGAAATCGAAATCTATTAAAAAGCAATAGGTAAGATTCTAGAGAGTCGGGATCCATTTGGGAGACTTTCAAACGATTAGTATCACTAAATTTGCACGTATGTTATACAAACCTGATTAGTAAGTAAGATATTCGATAATTGCGAAGCAGAAACGATTTCACCAGATTGCAACAAAATAATATTGATGATAACTTGTCGTGAATGATGACATATTGATGGACGTAATGAATCCAATCCTAGGACAGCAATATGTAGCAACAGTGGTATATGATCATACCAATTTTCTGACGAAGGGCACCGTAACAAATCCGTGACATGAAGCAGTGCCAAACTGCTCCTGAAAATTAGGATAATGTCATTAAGTAATATACAAATTTCAATCAACATAGGAATAAATTATAAATTGTTCGTTAATAACAACATAAATATTGAAATGTAGGACTCTGAACAAGAACTTGATTCAAGCTAACGAAGCCGATTGTTGATTCCAAAACGTTGCATAATGCATAAACGTAGAGATTTGAAGGTGTGTATTGGATAGATATCAAAAAACGACTATACCTCGTAAATAACAGCACCGGTTGAGTAGTGGGTGGCAGAAAAGACGACAGCTTCGAATAGTGCCCCCCATAAGCTGGCATTGGCAAATCATGAATAATGCTAACAGTGTCTTCATCTGATACATTGATCTGAAAAGACAATCAAGCTTCATAAAATTCGAAAGAAAAACAAAAAAAAAAAAAAATTACAAAGAACTCGCATGAGATTTTAGAAAGAAGATATGCCAGGCGGCATTAAGGAAAAAGCAGGATTAGTTAGATTTTAGAAAAAAAAAAAGGATTAATATTGACTATGAGAAAAAGTGAAGCAGATTACAGGATTTCAGAAAAAGTGACTTTAAAAGGAAATCAAATAAAATCATATTTCGGCAAAAGTTCTATCCGATTTCAAAACAAATCCATAAGTGTATTCTAAAATGCAAAAAAACAAAACGAAAACCTTCAATGGACTAGTTTGTTCCATTTCTGCAGTACATGCAGTAGTTTCTTTCATTTTTGCTGCTACTTGCTTTTCATGTGTTGTTTCCAAAATATTTTGGAAACGATAGAATGGGGGCATTTCACATCGTTCCAAATTTGCTTTAAACTGTTCGTTTACACAATCCATATCATTCATTAGAATTTTCAGCAAATTATGCGCACTTGAATCCATTAATAAGCAGCATATACGTTTCGTCTAAATATAGTTCGAAGTTGGTGATGAAGTAAATTGAGTTAAATGGCCAAAATCATCTATAACTTATTACTCTTCAATACACCATCCACATAGCAAAAGCTGTCATAGCTGGTGTATACTTGATTTTCCAATTTACAGCTTTAATTTCATCTTCGTAAATCATCAAAACATATTTTGCCTACTATTATATGTTTGCTTTGATCAGAAGATAATAATAATACCATACATGTGGTAATAACATATCAGGCGATAAGGAAGCCATCACAAACAAATAATTCACAATTATTGGCAAATTTGCTGGATGTGATATAGCTAACGTATTCCACAGTAGTGATATTTCTTTCACATGCTCATCAGATAATGTCGCTGTTAAGTAGAGAAGATTATTCAAAATCAATTGAGTTGCTTCGGTTGAACCCCATCCTGACTTTATCCCATCGCTTCCCTCTCCAACATTCTCTTCCTGAAAATGATCGTTCTTTTGCAACTGATATCTCTGTATCAGTAAATTACCACACTCTTTTTTCGTTCCCCTACATTAAAAAGCTTCAATCCTGTTCTCTAAATCTCAAACTTTGATGGATCGTGTCAATATCAGCCAGCAGTAACAATAGAATTAAATTGACATGACTTACTTGAGGATCTAAAAGCTGAATATTTTCCAACCACGCAGAAAGCAGAGATAATATAGCAGTTTTTCTGTTGCATTTGGCACTTTCAACACGAGAACAAACTTCTAAAATTCACATTCCCAAGAAATTTTTGGAAACGATTTATTTAAATCTAATTATTTCAGAAGGAAACCTCAAAAATTTATAGCAAAACAAATATCCAAGCCACTAAAAATTTCTTGAGGATAAACGATTAGTTGTCACTAGTAATTCACACTCTACCACGCTCTATTACAACAAAGGGAATTACGAGACAAATGTCAAAATATTCCGTTTAATCTATACATCGACTAAGCTACCGGTATTTTTTTATTTTTCGTAAGTAGTTTTCAAGGTCTTTATGCATGAATGCTGCTTTGAATTTGTTAAAATTTCTTCCGTATCATTTTGACGTTATCTAATTGTTGAGTAATCAAGTTAGCGGGCTAAGTTTTTTCCTAATTGGACAATTAAACTATTTCTAATGCTTCAAAATTTGAGTAAAATGGATACTGCACCTGAAAAAACGGACATCGTTATTTTGGGGTACGTTTTTGCTAGCAGACGACAAATTTCGATTTGATTCGATGAAAAATTATGCAGATTGGTAAGATTTGGTATGGTCAATGAATCATCAAGAAATTGTCGCCGCAGAAGATGCAGAAGCTGTACCGCAGGTTCGGAAACACGTGTATCACTGTCTCCTGCTAACATCTGACAAAGGACGAACAATGAATCGAACTCACAAGGATATTCTCTGAAATTACATATCGTGCTTTTTTTATTAGCAATAAAAAGAAACTCTTGTTGGGCGAAAAGAATTCTGATCTTTGACCACTGTCACATTTATTCTTAAATATCTTTTTCATCCCGAATTGTAAGCTCAACAAAATGCAACTTTGACCAAACAATCGTAAATTCAACAATGCATGTTGAGAACAAATCAGTGATAAATGAATAAGAAAATATCTTGATAAACAACATCACTTTTCAGTCACTAGTCACAACCGTTGGGAAAATTCTTTTTCTCCACACTTACAATCCGACTTAGTTAACTCTTTAGAATGCCATCATAGAATGACAGAAAGTGTACGCCAATTCCTGCAATAATTCTAAGCTTACCTTCGGGAGAATAACATAACCAATGAACGGAAACTTTTCGCAGCCACAAAAGCAGGTTTGGAATAGCAAACGTTAATTGTCCATTCGAGAAGTTGCGATGTTTCATCATTCAAGTCAAGCATCGTGCTCAACGTGGATTCGAACAATTTTTCAAGCTACAATTGAACGGTTATCTTCTTTTTCTTCTTTCAAAATAGCAACACTTTAAAAAGAGAATTTGAGCGAAGATTCCATATCACAGATATGGATAGGATCCATTAGTCAATATCTGTATCCATAATTAATTAAAGATAATCAACAGAAAAGAAACATAAATTATTTCCTATTTCAGTAAAAATCAACTAATTTATTATGGAAAAATTCGCTTATTTCTTCTTATGTATTATGCAATGTTTCATTCGTTAATTTCACTTGGAAAAATAGCACTTTATAAAAATTTCGCATCAAAGAAATACTAAATCCCGTAATGAAAAAATTCTAATCTAACACAAGTTTCTATATCTTCCTTTTATATAGAAATCTTACCACAGGATTACTTGAATCAAGCAAAGCTTCCAGCCATCCATACAAATAACCATCTTCTCCAATAGCTTTAATCGGTTCAAATATTGGCCCACAGCATAATAAAGCACACATTGCTTCAACAGCTCGTTGTTCAACGTATGTTCCAACGTTACTGTCGTGTCTGAATGCAAATGCATTGTAATGATTGGGAACCAAGCTTATTTACGTTGACAACTTTCGAAATATCTTAATTTTCGAGCTTCAAAACCAACCTTTTATCGGATGCGATACTTTTACTACACCATGAAGTGAATAAGAAAAATAAATTCTGCTTCAGATTACTTCCCAACAAGTTTCGCCTTTTTTCTGCTGTAAAGTAGAAAGATTATTCTGTTAACAAAGAACAGCTAACAAACCAATATGAAAATTAAGTCTTGAAAACACTGTAACATTCGACGCACTTCACATGTGTTTTCAATTACGCTCAAACCGAAACGACTCTGATAGACCACGTCGATGGAAAAACACAAAATAATCAGGCCACCAATTAATTACATAAAACTCGCTGTTATAATACAACGTTACCGTAATAAAGAAATAAACATACGTGCAATGCTGTTAATAATCATTGCTATAGTTTTTGCGAAATGCAATCGCAAATTTGTTAATAACAACATGTCGCGGTCCTAAAAATATTTACAAATAAGAAAATAGAGTAAAAATTAATCTTAAGTAATTAATAAGAAGATGCACAAAATTCTCAACAATAATGTAGCATCTCTAATAGTAATAATTCATCATATTACTGTGACTGCCATCGCTTGAGCAATTCTATTTTCATTTCAACATTTATAAAGTGATAGACAAACCTGGTCAGATTCCAAATTCTGCCGCATGGAATCCAAAAAATCGACAAGAACCGAACAAAGTCCACTTTCAACATCAATGCAACCCGAACATTGCAGCACACCTCGAAATGTTGCCACCTAAAAAAAAATTCTTTTCGTTGGAACTTGATGAATAGGTAACTAATAGAACGATTGATTTATCTATACTCTTTTCCTGATAACTTTCAATCTTAACTCAAATATCCTATTCATATCTGGAACAAACAAATTTCCAGTGCCTTAAAAAATATATCACAGTATATTGGAATGTGAAATAAACTGGCCTAATAGCTCAAAGCAAACCTATATTTTTACTTTATTCATAATTCTTCCCTTCCTAACTTCATTCTTTCATTTAACTATTTTTATCGACTGTTCCTTAAACAATGTCCTATATCTTCTTTATACTCATACTTATGCCTATCCCTATCGCATTTTTGCCTTTGACAACAGGTCCTCAACCACTATGCTTTATGAGCTAAAGTTTCCACAAAACATACGTTTTAGGTTTTCTAGTTTTTAATTGAAGTATTCCAGTTACATACTCCTGTTTAAATTTTATTGTTATTATTCATCAGAAGAGTAATAAGACAATAACAAAAAATCAGATGTTTAGCTTAACAAAGCAGCGTTTCAGTCATTTCAGAAAAAAAACCCGACCTGAAGTATGCGGATTATTTGCAGTCGCAACAGATCTTTTCGTTTCTTCCTTCGAGCATTATTATCGCTTTTCCGATCCATTACTTCTCTTAGAAGTCCTTTCATCTCATCAAGAAGTGCTCTGTAAATCAATGAAGTAATCGTACGGACTGTTCGAGAGGAAAAAAAAAAGTGAAAACGAAAAATTCTCAGAACGAACTAGAAACTGTTTCATTTCCTGTACATAAAATCAACCAGGCGTCACAATATCCATTATATTTTTGATGAAAGAACACCAGTTGCAACAAAAACACTCTTTCGATCCAGCAAAAAATGCTTATGGATTGGCGGTTAGACCAATTAATTTTATCAAGATGTAGTTAGATCCACTTGATAAAAATTATAAACAAAAGGTACGAGTTATAAACAAAACCAATACATCTCAAATTTGGTATTAATATTATGAAATACTAACTCAAATGCCAGAGGATTTGTTGATCCAATACCCAGTACGACACTATCACGCATATCAGTCATATGTTCCCAACGGAGCATAGTTACAACTTTTAGGAAGAATGGAGCATTCACCGCAGCGGATGGTCGAGGTGCACGGACGGATGATGCCAAGGAGCGAAACACATCGTTATCCACTCTGAACATTAAAAGTGGAAACAATCCAAACTTCATGTACAGTTTAAAATCAAATTTAAAATTGGTAACACACTAAAGAAGCAAAAAAAAAAAAATCATGAAGTATGATTTAAATTTCACAGAAAATTCAAATTTCAAGAAAACTCCCATGAAACCTTCAGCAGGTTAATCAAGACTACAAATCAATTCAGAACAGCAAAACAGAACTTTCATATGCACATTTACAATAAACTATTAGATACAACATAAATCCCATAGAATATTTTATAGTTCTCAACCTCAGTTACCCATAAAAAATTTAGGATCATTAGGATTCTTTGAATTAATGCACGTTGATATCACGATATTTTTTGTCTTCAATCTGATCGCTGGCAAAATTAAGTGAAATGAACAAGTGATTCTTACTGTGATTATTTTAACTGAGGTCTACTGCAGACATATTTTTAAAAATATGGCTGCACATCAACAGAAAACGTAAATCCCAGAGCAATACGAAACGTGGAAGCATCATACATAACTTACTTTGCCTTACACTTGCGATGCGTAAAGGTTTCATTACGAAATTGAACTTACGATGAAGTGGGTGAAAATCCTCGGCTGTGGGTAGCTGCATAATCAGTATGCGGTGGTGCCAATGCACAAGCCATTACAAGATATTTTTGCCACAATGACAAATAGCTATCTTGGCCAAGCGATTCGCCACACAATGGCGAAGCTGTCGCTTTACTTTTTGATGATCGTAACAAAGATGCTCGATTTTCATTTTGTGGATTACTGCAAAAAAAAATAATTTATGAACCACAAATTTTCTTCCAATATTTTTGGCTATTTTTCGAATACTTGATAAGAAACCTTGACAATTTCTTAATAAATGACTTACCTACAATGATTTGTCTCATACAAGGTTGATTTATATTGTTTAAATTTATAAAAAACAGGTATAATACGGGCATCGTTACAGATAACAATAGAAGAAATGAATAAGTAAAGCGTAAGTGGACATGTCACGTAACTCAAGCTGTCAGAACTGCTTAATTGACTATTCTAAGTTTTCTGCAACCGGGATCGATTTCTCAATCCGTTAAAAAGGATCAGCAATCAACGTCGAGAGAATAATTTAAAAAAGCAGATAAATAAATAAGGAAATATATATATAATGAAACGTACTTGGGGTCAACAAAACTACTGCATGCACTCAGCCTAGCTTGCACTACAGGCCAGGCATGGAAAACGGCTGTTGGGCATTGAGTTAAGAGAAAACGATGTTCGCAGTAACCAGAAAGTGCAGAAGCCCATGCATCCCATCGAAAATATTCATTACCTCTATCACTGTTCACCTGTAACTATCTATAATCATTACTAAATACATAAATTAATTGAAACTTGAATCACTAAATATGGTCATAACACAAACTGAAAATTCTGTCAATTTGATTGTTAATTTAAATAGTATTCATTAATGAATGCAGAGGGCTTACAATGCATATGTACAGAAACACCAAGCAAAGATGAAATTGCAGTACCACAAAATTGGTCAATTACGATAAAATGACTTAAAACACTGAATGGAATGATCAGAAGAATGGCATTTTGCACTTTTCTCTACATGAATAATAAATACTAATATCCCATGCCTTATTATACCATCCAGTTGATCACTGTAGCAACTTAACAAATTAACCTACCAAACAGCTATCTGTTTCGATTGATGCAATTTTATCTGAAGCCGATGAAAAATCATGATTCCACGATTGCTGTAAATATAAATTTGAAGGGAAAAAAAATGATTTTTAAAAAAGAAGTCAGTTAACCTTTCCAGTAAATTTTTACCGTCCAAATTTAAAGAAATTAATTTAATTCGAAAATAAACTTTACCCTTTCATACAGCGGTACATGTTCGATATATTTATTGATTACATAAGGTGTAGCACTGTCTAGCACTTCAATCACAGGTGTATCATGCTGCTGAGATGTTACAAGCGTCAGTAAATGCCGTATCTAAAGATTTACAATATATATATATATATATATGTTCGCAGCAAATTTTGTTTTCTTATTTAAAAACTCCTGCAGAAAAATTCTTTGAACTGCAACAACCTCTTTCAAAATATTTATAGAAATCTTTCTAGATTGCGTCCTGTACTGACACATCATTGCAAGTGCAAAACCTTCTACTGCATGCAATGCGATAGCAATCGAATTTGTTAACATCGGCGAAATCTGCATCCTGAAACATTTACAAATTTCAAATTCAATTGATCCACTGTATGACTTAAAATCTTATCTGAAACATATCTTGCATTATGTTGTGTGCAGTGATTTTGTACCTTTAAATATGGATATTGCTCACTCCGATAATTAACAGTCTTATTGTAGTGGAACAGTAGTAAGTTTTAATATTTAGATTCTTCACAAAACTCCACCAAAAATAACTTAAGAAGCTCTACCTCAGAGGATTAATGAAACCATTATCTCGCTCAGAGCCACCATTCATTTCACGTTTCTTTTCCACATATGCAGCAGTTTTCCACGTAAATAACAACTGGTATAAAAGTCGTAATAATGAATCAAGTAGAAGTGGATATGTATCCTGCAAAAAAGTCACTAAATTCAATAAAAATTGAATAAAAGGAGGCAAGTTATTAATCATATTCTACAGGGCTTTCAATTCCAAAAAGGTAATGATTTCTTATACATCAGCAACAAACTCACCTTTGTTTCATAGCTATAAATTACCATTATTAAAATCGTATTGAATTTATCATAAAATAGAATAATATTAGGAATAATCTTTCGAATTTTATATTTCTTATTGAGAAAAGCATGCAAATAATAAATTTTAGGATTTACTGAAAGAACTGAATGGATAAGTGAAGATAAGAATTAACATACAAAAAAATATAAATTCCTGAATTCTTAATCAACAAGAGATGTCTTACAGAAAATTGAGTTGTCATATAGTTAAGAAAAGAATGGATAATATCTTCACGCCATTCTGCGCATTCGCTCATAAGCGTTTGCAATGTTTGTGCTGCATGTACTCGTAGTTCTTCATCGATATGCACATTCATTCGTACCAGCAATTCGACAAGCTCCTCAAAAAAATCAAGACAAACAAGTATTATTTTCAAAAATGACAGGAAAAGTCTTAAATATACATACTCTATTAAGCTGAAAAGCTGGTGAAATGAATGAAAATTGTTGCAACGCCAACAAATAGAAGAATTTATTGAACAGTTATATCAGCTTCTATTTAATCTTTCCACAATTATCATATGAAGAGTTTTCGTATGCTTAATGTCTGCTCTCCTAGAAAATTTGATCAGGGACAACATACCGAATGAGTCATTGATTCCGGAAGAAGGCGGGGAATCGCTGCAATACATGTACGATATAGATCCAATTTAGGTTTCACGTCACCCCTGAAATCCATCTTCATTTCAAATATATCATCCAAAAACGTTGTATCACTAAAGACCAGTTAAAGCTAAATCACGCTCAGTTTCTTAAGTCTAATGTTACTCTTCCAATGTTCCAACTCACGTTAACAGCTCTTCCGGTTCTTTCCCTCGAGTATGTGCAGCAGTCATCATTAACGGTTTCCCAACCTGAAACAGACGCTTAGCTTCTGTAAATTATTAGATAAACAATTAATAATGTCTTTCCTAATTCCTTTTGCAGTTTGTTTTTCACTAATGTTACTCTTAGTAAAATTCGAAGTAAATTATTAAATGCCTGTACATGTCGTATCCATTACACAAGTGGATTTGAATGTATTCCCGTAAATAATTATTACAAAGGAATTTGAAAAAAGTAAGGATAAATCAACATACTTGCGAATCCAACGCTCTTAAAATCGAATCAAAAGCTCGTCTACATGGTGCATAGTATAGCTCAATGCCTATTGAACGAGCAATTTCAGCTGTCAAAGGACGGGAAATGTATGTTTTCTTCAATTTTTGCGAAGAGCTTAGAGCTGAAACGTTGTACATTTTAGCAAAATTGAAATAGTAAATCAAATAAGAGATATAATTCATTATTAACAGTCTTTGCTAACCCATTGAACGTGGCATATCAGGTGGTCCTTCTTTTTGTTGCAGGCTATTCGCTATAACCATTAACGCCCGTATCCCAATATTCATCCGTTCGGGATAGATTGAACTTTTCAATACACTATGCGCTCTGTTACAACCCAACAAATCGAATATTATTTCCTGGAAAATTGAGGAATGAAAGAGTTGTCTAAAGAAGTTATGATTTTCCTTCCTTTAACAAAACCGATGACAGTTACACTAGAGATGTTATATTTTCAAAACGAATTGCAAGGAAATGAAATTTGTGTATCGACATATCTCACTCAAAATTATTGTGGATGCAAGCTAAAATATAGCGGTGTCAGTCATCACGGAGAGAAAAGCATTAAGATACCAATAATGGACGAATGCAAATCAAAATCAAAAAATACAGCCTATTATTCAACATACCCTGAAAGCAAAATCAAGCTTTTGCTGCGCTATGAAATGAATAATTTTAACGAAGATATTCAGCGGTGCATCACGCGGTACCACAGCTCGATTACCTTTCGGGAATAAAGAATTACAAATTGATTCCAACCGATTTCTCGTGGCCGTATTACCCTCACAATTATTTCGTATCACATATACCCTATAAAATAAAACATCCCAATAGCCTACAACTTAATTACTAGTTCAAATTTCACTTCCAAGGTATAATATATAATATAAGTTAACACTTCAAATAACTACACGTATGAATCTTAATTATTTGAAAAAAAAAAAACAAACAAACAAAAATGCGTACCATAGAAGGCGATATAATGATTCCAGTGCGACTCTAGAAACTTTAGAATCTTTGTTTTTCAGGCTTGCCAATGTAGAATTGAGAAATTGTGCCCAATTCATCAAGAAAAATTTACTCTGACTAATACAGAGTAAGCAAGTTAGCAACGGATACGCTGCCTAAAATACATTTATCATCTCTTGCAAAGATATCTCACCTTAACAGATGCGAAAAATAATTACAACAAAACGAACGGCGCAAAAGTTTCAAGGATTATGGAAATAGGCCTTTTAACGATACGAAACAAATTATATTTAAAGAAAAATAGTAAACCGAACACAGCCATTCTTACCATTTTATCGCGTTTCTTATTAACCAGTTCAAACGTAGGCGCATAAAGTTTATCAACAAATGATATTACCGCAGGTATATTTGCTTCTGTTTTGATTTGCTAAAAATTTGGAAAATTTTAAATTCTCAAACATTATAAAGAAAACTGTTAAAACAAAGTTCTTGATTTCAACTTAGCACATCTAACTTATATGCTCATGTAAATTAGCGTGTAGAATATCCTCTGTAACTTGATGAACTTTTCTCAACTTCTCACCTAATTTAACGCACACATTGAATTGGAAAAACTCCTTCCCAAGTAACTGATAAACATTTTAACAGAAAGAAACTTTTATTCAGCGTATTCAATTTATATTTCCCATAAATCCAACTGATAAGGTAAGATGAAGGAAGCCAGCATATCAATTAATAAACCAGAAATTCATTTTCGCTTACAAATAAAACAAACAAACTTACGGCTGCAACTGGAAGAAGAATCTCAACCAACAATCCCGCAATTGCATGCTTGATATCCTTTTGTTTGACATCCAAATAATACTGTCCAAGTTCATCTAAGAAACGTATACCAATTTCGAACTCGACAACGTCATTGGTCTAAAAAGAAACGAAAGAAAAGTTGCTACAAATCTACTACCTCATATTTACATTTGAAAGCTTTGCAACATATATTATCCATTAATTCCATACTATAAAATTAAACTGAAAGTTACTCTACCTTTATTCTGTAAAACTTCATAGCCATTAGCAAAGCGATGATGCAGTTCATACCAAATGGAGTCATTGGATTCTCCTTTCGGAGTTCATCCAATGCATTAAGAAATGTTCGCTGTATTAGAACAGCATGCGTTTGTGACAAAACACCAAGGACCTCGGCATAACGTTCGGCTACCAGCAAATAATTATTGTAATTTGAACCATATGTAGAACTGAAAAATTAAATCCATAAAAAAAACGAACTAGTGAATTAATTATAGATTGATAATTAGTGATAGTAAATCTGATCAAATCACCAAAAACTACTTCATAATTATCGAAATAATGAAACAATATATCCACTTCATTATCTCGATATAAAAGGGAAAACGCAATTCAAAGTAACGAGAGTTGGCAAGACCAATGTACACAATGTACAGAGTGCAACCTCATTGAATTCAATTGAACTTATTTTACTATTTACTTATTAGTTCAATATTATTACCCTATCACCTTAATTCTACTTTAACTTATCAATTTGTTATCTGAAAGTTATCACGCGACTACCCCTTTATAAATTCACTTACTTAATTTATTCATTATTAAATTTATTTTTTATAAAAACGTACAGTTCGCGATATGCAACTTCATCAAAGGCCAAAGCCACAATATATGACACGGAATTATCGCAAATGGTGGGGAAAAAGTGCAGCTGTGGCAAAACTTCAATTAATATGATGCAGAAGAGATAATTGATTGCTAAGCGTTGTTCATCTGATTTCGCTGTTTTCTCACTATAATTTCAAAAGTTCTAAGATTAATTAGTCCAATCAATGACTGCTTTGCTTTATACAAAAATATCAAAATATCAGCGCTACGTCGACTACTGCTTAAAAGAATAATACAAGTAAAATTATGAATTTCTACAACTAATTAGCCAAAGTAATGACAAAATACAGAGGTAAGAAATAGCTGCTTGGACCTATAAATCAAAAAATATATAATGAAGATCAAAAAACAAATTTTGAAGCTGTTCCATCCGAAAATTTCTGCAGATGCACCGAATCTTCTATAAAATAGACCGGTACATTAACAGGTTTCTGATTGATTGAAAAGTACCTTAATTCCTCGAAACATTTCAGTTGTTTCTCATACCAACTAATTAATGTTGCGAGAACAGACGGCAAACAATGTTCGCAAAGCGTGTTCAAAACTCGTACAAGATTTTCTGTGTAAGTATCGTCACCAATTTGAAGTGTTTTGTTAATATTACGTTCCTATAATGAAAATGTAAAATTTTAGAAACTGAAAACAATATTTATAGTAAAAATTCGTTATAACTTTAAAGAAAAATGGATTAGTTTTAAAAACGGCAGAATAAGCAGCCAATACTTACGATGTCTCCATCTTCGATAGAATGAATTTTACGATCGAAAACGACGAATAATTCTTGCAATAATGACTTGACAGCAAAATGACCTGGTGGGGATGCAAAATCAACGCCAGTTAGAGTGACCACTTTTAAAGAACCCCATGGTAATTCAGCCGCCACAATCCTGCAAAAGATAAAATTATTCAAATTTAAAATTCTGATTAAAATTAAAGTATGAAGTTTCAGGATGTCTAATGTAACCGTTAGAAAGGTGTATCTTTTACCTTTAAGTAACATCTCCAATTTAGAATATACTATCCGGAATAGTGATTAATCGAACATAATGTTTAGTAAAATTGCTTGTGTAGTTACGAGAAATTTACGCATTTCTATGTAAATATCTCAGTGTGTGTATGGTGGAAATACGTGAATGTGACGAAGAAGGAGGGTATGGACATGCATATAATATGAAATACGTGATGTAAATATTCTACAATGTTAGATAAAAATACGAAATGTTTCCGTAGTACATAAAATGAACACTATAGCCCTTGTTACTGAGGTGATTCTTAAAAATCTTAATATTAACAAACATTCAAAAAAGTGATGGATAAAATGAAATTTGTTTAATTACTTCCTCAACTATACTCTATGAGTCTCAGAATTTTTAGTTTTGAGATATCAGAACATTTGAAAGACTAAGTAAGCATTCTTTCCCTCAGAATATCCAACATTAAGAGAGATAAAATGCTTACGTTTCAACTGTGCTAATATGGCTTGAGGTTGGATCACTACGACGTCGTAAAAGAGTTTTTTTCACCGTATCTTTGTCTTCCTTCATTTTCGATTAAAATATCAACCGATCCTTTCGTTAAAGCGGATAAATTTCGTTTTACCGACAGGGTGATATATTCTCCATAATCTATAAGTTTACCAATTAACTACTGCTAAAATAAAAATGCATATAAAATATGAGCTACGTATGATATGTGATAGTGAAATATTCTAAGCATATTTCAATGCCACCGCTATACATTTTGTCATAAAGTTTTTAATTTCAAAAAAAAAAAAAAGAAAATTCCTCATTTCAGTGTAGTTTTTCATCATCCCACTCATAAGTTTTCTCATATCAACTAAATTTTTAGGTTCAAGAAAACTTGAACAACATCTAAAAATCTATCCCATTTTCACATACACATTTCAAACATTACATGTTATATATTTTATTATGCTAGCAAAATTTTAATGCTTAAAAAAGAAAATTCAACAATTAAATTACTCTCAATGAATGAGGAATAATTCGAATTTTCATACATCATTATTTAATATTTACTAATTCCTATTAACATTCATTCTATTCATTCAACATATCTCTTCATTCTCTTCATCTCTCTTAAAAATCAATAGAACTATCACAGTATAATATTATCTGTAAAATTTTAAATAAATCTAAAAAATCATCAAACTTATTGTTCATTCCTTAAAACTAAATTAATCATTAATTCATTTCCAAAAATGAAAATACTCAAACTATGAGACAATTTGTTTACATAAAGAACATCAATTCAGGCCGTCAAATCTTCAGTAGTCGTTCATTTTGGTTTCTATGGTTTTTGATTTTGTAATATGAGCTATTAGAGTGGATTGGCGGTAAGTATGAAAGTTAGTTATTAATTAAATTTACATTTATTGAAACATTTCCTACTTTTCCATAACATTTTCTATTTTTTTACTACTACACCAAATATCCCGAGAGATGAATTGATGATGGTACGGATTTTAGTTGAGCGAATGTTCATAATTGCTATGTTACTTCCTCTTTCTTTTTTTTTTTTTTTCGTATATGTGCACTAAAATCACCTCATACATTGATAAGATTATCATTCCTGAAATAATCAAATTCTGATTACTTTATGATATTTTCTAGATTTTTTTTTTTTAATATCTATTAATGTTTCTGTAATTTCTCTTGTTTGTTTGCCTGCAAATTTTGGATTTCAAACCTCTTTTCGATCCCGATATTTCTCGATGATAATTTATTTAATTACTCTCATATTTCATTAGTTCTAAGTGCTGTACATATAGGGATTCTCATACTTAATTTAGAATATTGCTTTTTTTTTTCTACACAGGTTTATTTCATTACTTATTTATGTCGTCAAATCATCTCATATCTCCAAGAATTCAATTTTCACTTTTGGAAAGGTCTCTTTATCTCCTTTGCTTTTTCTATTAATATTTCGCGCATTATCCTGATTAATTATAAACGTATAAACGTTACTTGTATAAAGTACCTTTTGTGATTAAAATACTTTTTCTTTCTTTGCAGGATGGAATTTAAAGATTATAATCATGCTTTAATTGACACCGTCCGCAATTCACCATATTTGTATGATCCATCTAATAAACACTACAAAAAAGGACGATCAAGGGTAGAATTATGGGAGGAAGTATCGAAGAAGCTTCAAGCTATGGGCTATAAAACTACAGGTTATTATTGTTGTTTAATTGTCAGTGGTACAACCGTCTCGTCCATTCTCAAATAATTGGAATTAAATAGAAATTAGAAATGGGATTCAATTTTTTCTGGTGTATGAACATATTCTGAAGATCTTTGTTTTTACGAAAATTAAAAAATTGCAATTAAAGGAAACTTTTCTGAAATTATTTAACGATTGATTGGAATAACTTTGTACCCTTGCAAGGAATTTGTCGTATTGTCGAAAAAACCACAAATAATAATCCAGAAAAGTTACCAAGACTTATACTATTCAATACATTAGATACAAAGGAAATACAAATGCAAAGTGCTACAAATTTAATTACTTAAGTTCATGGCTTCTGCATATTTGATCTTTTTGTACGGGAAAAGACTGATTATGAGAAAGGAGCTTGTTGGCCGGCTATTGCTGCTGCAGTTATTTCGATCTTTGTTCTCGATGTTACTTGGATGCTGAATGCTGGGTATGCCGCAGTTCTTGCCTCCTCTCCTAATTAAATCTGTTTTTATCGAAGATTATTATAATACCAATAGATTACCATCGGGTCCAATCACCTTGTGTATCGGTCTACCCAACCTTTTGCTATGTATATTTCCATCGCGCCCTTCGGCAAACGCTTGTCCTTCATGTCAACAAGTCTGGTCAGTTTACCTTGAGGGTCCAAAACATCACTTGTCGATATCTAACGACAGGTAATTGCCGTCGAGTTTAATACTAATAGCATTAATAGCCATAAAGCGCAGAGATGTTGCAGGTGAGAAATGTCGTGAACGTTGGAACTGTTTGAAGGGGCGATTTGTGAGGGAGCGAAATACATTGAAAAAATTGAGGTCAAGCTCGCTACCTTATGTTCCAAGATTTTCATTCTATTCTGCGATGAAATTTGTGGAACCATTCTTGCCTGATTCACTGCAGTTAGTTCTTTTTTTTTTTACTACATTCGAATTTTTGTTTCATCTTTATCATTCATTTATTTGGTACCTACAACTTTTATCTTAAATAATAATGATGCAAATTAATGGTATTCTGCCTTACTTTCCTCTCTTTACGTTGTGAAGAACTTGACTGAGTACCGGACAATATATTCTGTACTGCAATGAATAGGGTATTCGATAGTAAAGTCTTCTTTACTGCTTTGAAAATATCTTTAGTGTGCTACTACACTCAATGTGCTAGTACATTTCCTACCAGAGTAGATTTGATGAATCAAAGTACAGTTATATACGAGTAACATGCTTATCTTTTTATGTACCTCTTTCAAAACTCGTTCTATACCTGATGATCGCAAAATAACTCGACCATTGAAATGTTCGACATATTTTTATCTTAACTCTTGTTATGAAAGACTGAAATCTGTTTTACGAGGACAGTTTTTAAGGAATTTTTTCAGAAAGCAGCCACATGAATATAATCCAATAGATTTTCAAGCATCTATGAAATACGAGACCTGCTCAAACAGTAATATAGAAGAAAGTATTGACAAGTTAGTTACGAATCTTGCTGAATTATATGCAATTATTCTTGGAAAGGAATTATGTTATTTCAAGATTCTGGCATGAAAAGATCAATCCCTGAAATCCGAAATATTTTATAATTATCAGATATTATAGCATCTACTTCAATTTATTTGAAGTTGGACGTGATATTTTTTCCTTTCAGACAGATTCATCGATTACTGACGCAGAATGGTACGACAGCAAATCATGAAGGTATGGATGCGAACGAATTTGTCGACGGCTCGCGGGAACCTCAACCGTCGGCTGCAGTTGCAGCAAACAGTGTAACAGTACATGCACTACAGAAAATACCATTGGTGGGTACGGATTGTGCTCAAGTTTATCCCCTAAATGAGTCTTCTTTTACAAACGACCCATTTGTGGTTGATTTGACGAGAACGAAATGTTGGAATGACATTGATCAAGCTTCTTCAAGTACGACATCTTGGCAATGGTATCACGATGAGCTTCTGAAGCTTGTCAATTTTTTTGAAATACCATCATATCAGTCGGGCTCAACGTATGACAGGAATACAAAAATCATTCCAAGCTGCAGCTTCCTTACCATGCTTATTGAGACCAATCTATATTTATATACTAATTTACCGATACGATTGGATGATGTTGTGCCTCGAATGCTTTTGGCTTTGTACACTGGTTTAGTGGATGAAGGAAGTGGTGAGCCATATTTCTCACACTTTATATGGCCGCTCGAATTGGAACGAAATAGCTACGATTGGGATGGTGCAGTGGAGGCAGTCATTTCGCGATATCCGCCCTCTGTGCCACAGTCTGTTGATGGTATTATAAATACCGTTATGATGTTGTTGAATTTTGACGACAATCAAGAAGATGTCCGAAACTTGGTTGAACAGCTTATTCAAAACGATTTGAAAGAATCTTTGTTGCTTAATTTGCGATTACTTCTCTGCGGATTTCAATTATTGACTCTGAAAGCTTCTACTTTTTGCAACAAGTTAAGTCAAATTTTAGAGGAATCATTGGACGGAGCTGTAAATCCATTTGCAAATTGGCAATGTGATCAGTTCCGATTAAGCTGCATACAAATGAATTTGCAACAGTTCAAGGCAACGATAGCTTTCACAACTTATCACTGTGCTCATTTAGAAGGACGCAGTAGTACTGTTTTGCAGAAGTCTTTTTTCCGCCATTTTATATTTCATAATATTTTGTGCTATCGATTGATCTATGACGCTCAAGAAGTCAGCTGTACCCCGATGCATGAATTTTCACGATTCTTCTTCACCGGCGTTATGAAAAAACAACTTGAGATTTTGTATACGGCACTGAATTTATATCAAGATAATGGTTTCCGGATATCAGAAAGTCGTTTTCATGGATTTAGCTTCCCGGAAGATGCCACAGCGCTGTATTTTCCAATTTGCCAGCTTCTTTCACCTCTGTTCTGTCTTTGTTTGACCCCAAAAATGATACCCGAACTTTATGCAGTATTGTATGGCTATATCAATATGGCAGCAGATGAATGTAAAATCGAAGGATTGATTGAATCTGAGCAACAGCGATGGATAGAAGAAGGATGTGAGGTAAGCATTGATTACGTTTTAATACTAAAATTAAATTTCTCTAATATTTCCCATTTTTCTGAATTTACCCTTTGCTCTTCATACCGATATTTTTGGAAGTACAAAATCTCATCTTTCCTTGTTATCTTTTGCGTTATTTGATTTAGAATTCAGCATATATCTTGTTTTACTTTACCAACGGTTAGCACGAGAAAGTATAAAATTTGTTTTAAGATATATCAGGATTTGCATACTGTTTTAAAAATTCACCAGTAAAATTCCTGCAAGTAATTTATTCAGATATTGCGAAATTATGAAATACTTTAAATTTAAAATCATACTAAATAAGCACGTAAATCACATTGTTCTTAACTGAAATAACGGAAATAATATTTTCTCTTGAGGAAAAAATAATGTATTGTGCTTCGCATCAATTATTTAGCAAAATACCTCAGCCCTAATACATTTTTATTCTAAAATTTTGAGACTGAAGTATGAATACGATGAGGATCTTCTCCATCTAGATATTTGCAGAGATACTAAAAATTTGATTTCAGCATTTATATAAATATTCTAGATCAAGATTTTCATTATACGCGTTCAGTTCTACACTGCTATTCCTTCTGCTCTCGAATTTTCGTTATTAATTGTCATGATTTCTAGATCTACTAGTTAACTTGCTTACCCCTTTAATGAAACCCCTTCATATTTTACATTTGTTATTTAGCGAATGGTCATTTCCGCTGTGACCCATATTTCCTTAATCAAAACTAAAACTGGTTTTTTGTAGATTTTGGAAAATTCTTTTCCTTTATAAGCTCTGATCAATTTTTTAGCCTTTCCAATGATATGCTTTTTTTAAAATGCATTTATATACCCTTATTGAATATTTCTATGCCCGTCGATTTGAAGCTCAAAGCTATACAACATTCTAGCTTTTCAAGTGAAATATCTGCAAGGTTTAATTCCTTGGATTGTTAAAAAATTTTCAAATCAGTTTTCGAAGTTGAAATGTCTTATCTTAGCTTATGCTAGTTTCATGATTTTCTGCCCAATTTCATCATTTACTTTATTCGCGCATAGAATCTTATTAACGTCTCAGATGCTCGTGAGATGATATTGGTCGGCAATTTTAATTATCCTGAGATTACATATATTTTGTTTCAAACTTTTCCTTACCAAATATATACTTTCATCAAATTAAGTCGTGACACTAAAAATTCAATGACACAAAGAGATGTGACCAAGCTGGTAACAGTTTTGGGAATCGATAAAATTAATGAGTTTCTAGAAAGAAAAGGCAGTGGAAGGATACATATCAAACTGGAGAACCAGTATGTGCTGGTTAATGAAGGATTATTTTTAAATTAAGCACTTAAAAATAATTAAATAAGTTGCTGTAATAGTTGATGGTAGATGAATTTGGAACTTGAATAATCTCTAAAGAAACGGTTTTTTTCAGGTACGGAAATTGATTGAACATCGAAAAATAAATCCTGACACCCAATTGATCTAGGGAAGAGATTCACTCAAAGTCAGATTCTCACATTTCCTTTCCGATCATCCTTCTAGTAGTGCACCAACTGTTTTGTTTTAATGCATTCGGTTGTAGTAAAAGGATTAGCTTAACAGTTTTTTAAAAATAATTTGTTTTGTTGTTACTTTTCAATGTGATTCATCATATCTGTTTGTTAGGATAATGCTTTTTAATGGTTGGGAAGATTCGTCTAACCAATCAAAATATCCTTTATGTCTTCTCCCTGCTTTACATAATGATTCCAAATCTATGTCGATCACAAGATTTTGTTTTGATCCAGTTTCGTTTTTCAAATTACTTTATTTTGTCAACTTTGCAAGTAGACAAAAATGTCATAAGACGTTTTTTTTTTCTTTTTTTAGTTCCTGTTAACTTATTAAGCTGGTTTCATTCTAAGAGATAAACAGTTGGTAATATATTCATGAATATATTTTATCTTTGGTTTTGAAATTATATCTTGAAATAAGAAACCAGACATTGGCTATATAAATGATCACAAGGAGTTAGCATATAATTTATGGAATTAGCTTAATACCTCATCTATTTTTTAAGATTTTTTCTTACAATAAAAAGTGCTCCACGAATGAATTGTTAATTTAAGCTTTCTAGGTTTCAGTGCTTTTACTCTTCCGTCGCAAACTGACAGCATTATATCATATCTTAAATAATTACTGCGATTTTGGCTAGGTTGATTTTTTAATGCATTGTATAATATCATACATTTTTGGTATTTCATATGTTTTCCGTTCAAATAGGTTTTATTTGATTACTGCTAGATTTTTCCTAATTTTTTTTTTCCTTTTTAGCTTCAAGGAAATAGGAAAGTTCAACTTTTGTTTTCACTTATATATTTTTAATTGCATTTATCAATCCAATACCTTTTTATATGTAGTTGGTACACAAATTCTAATCATCAAAATCCACGAAGGATTATTATTTCGAGGGTTTTCACAAGTGCTCAACTGGCATATAATAACCAGTTGCAGTCGTTTTTGATGTATATCATTTATCATCTTTTATTTACATATAATAATTACTAGAGCAGGCTCCCTCATTCATCGATTGTGCTTTCGACATAGATTTTTGAACTATTTAGGGTTCGGTCTTTTTTTTCAATTTCGTGGTCGTATCTGATCTACAGATATGAAGGGCTGGGTTGATCATTTTCGTATGATTACAGGTTGTCATTGAAGTTTTTGCTTTATTTTTGCCAAGTTCAAATAACTTCTTTCTTAATTTTAAATTAACCAGTTGGTCATTTAACTTTCAATTTCACTTTCTTCTCTTCAACGCCATGCTTTATCATTATTGCGGTATAAATGAGCTCCATTGTGCTGCAGTTTTTGATTCATTTTTACTTATCATTTGTTGAGATATTGAAATTAGTAACAATATAATTCCCTTGAAATTTTGGAAATTTCCATGGCACGTGATAGCATATTTTGTTACTTAGATGTACGAATTCTGATCTAAGAAATTGAAATTGCAGAATGTAAAATCAAAATGTCAGGTCAGGAAATTCAGACTTTCCGGTTTTTTTTGCTGTTTTCATCATGTTTCTAGTTTATTTTTCATTGTTTAGTTATTATTTGCTTCCTTCTGGAAACACTGTAATTTATTTGTGAATACCTTCATCGGTATTGTATAATGTCTGAAACGGATCAGTTTTGTTGTAAAGATAGATTGATAATGTTCCCGTGTTAATCATTGCCGATGCTTCATCCATCCTTGGCATACAGTACTCACTGTTTACATTCTATAAATCGATTATTAACCATGTAGTTCATACAAAATGTCACTGGTTAGATTTCGATGATATATTTGAAATATAAACAGCAAAGAATCTCTTGCAATTTTCTCAAATGCAAAAGCAATGTTAGATTCATAGCGTTAAAAGAAGAGTTGTCGTTGCGGAATTAGCTGGATAATCGTTTTGAGAAAATAATGAGATTTAGGTTGAAATTGTTTAATTGAAAGAGAATCTTTATTTGAGGTTATGGTTATTTTTTAGCACGCATTTACGGAAATCAAATTAAAGTTGAAAGGGAATGAATATCAAAAAATTAGACATAGATACCCTATAGTGGTGGATGATTTTATTCGATATGTCATTGGATTTCCGTAATACTTAAGATTTAAACCCTCAAATTTCTATTAACTTTTAAAGAAGTACCTGCCACAACTTTATATAAGCTTAAGAAACATAGGATGATGAGAAGTTGTAAATACGAAATTTAAAAAAAAAAATGAATAAGTAGGAAATTTGTCAAAAATTCGTCATACCAATGAATGTGATGACTCCGATGCTTTCGGTATATTTTTTGCAGTACGGATGGAACTTTGTACCATTTCCGTACTCTTCTCCAATTCTATAATTTCTTCAGCATCATCATTTGTTTCTGTTCTAAAATTTAGATTTTTTGAGGTAGTGAAATTTTGATAGTGAAAGAATGATAAGGTCTAGCGGTGTAAGGATAAGTGCGATATACGTTTTTCTTTTTCTTTTTTTTTTAATGATGGAAAGTTACTATCAAGAGAAATCGAATTGCACAGACTTAGGATAAGTAAACTGAATATATTGCTTCTGGGACATTTGATGCGATGAATCAGTGTAATCCACTTACATATCGGATTCACTTAAATTATTTCCTCCTGCGATTTTATCATATCGTTCAGATGACCGTTGATTCTGGAAGATTGTAATATAGTGATTGTACTTAGATGAACAAAGCTGATCAGTACTTACGATTCTGCTAGGATTGCTGGAAGACTTTTGCTAATTAAAGATGATTATATTGAGCGTTTTGTATAAATTCCTGTCGTTTCTTCATTTCTCCTTCATGAAAACGAATTAATTGCATTCATTCGTTTGTTATTATACATTTCTTGTACTGAATGAGAGATTAACCTTCACGGTTATGTTACTTCAAGATAGAATTCTGAATTGCTCAATATGCGAGTTATAAATCAGATGACAATCAATAATTATTTCTGATCACTCACGGATTAAATATAACAATGATTTCGATGAAATGATTGGAATAATGAAGGTAACGCGTTAGTAAACGTCAGGAAATGTTGTAAATAAATTTGTAATGGCTTTCACAACAATACTGTAATAATTCAGTGCTCTTTTACGAAGTTTTATGAGATTTATATTTAGAAGGAAGTGTTCATTTTTGTTTGCCGAAAACTTACATCTGATATTTGATAAAGATTAAATCCAAGATTAGTAATTTTTTCCGACAATATATCACGTGCTGTATAACATGGTTGTGACATTTCAGATATTCCTTCATCGAATATCTCACTTTTCAAGTTATCTGATGTAGTTTGCGATGATTGCGTTAAAGCGGTTCCATGAATTGAGCTAAAATAAAAAGGATAGTTCATTTCAAACAATAATTTCAAGCATACTTTAAATACTTACAGCTCACTGTCAATAATTATTTGTATTTCATTGATGAGTAGTGTTTATGGGACGAAAATGTGTCACAAAAGAAATACAAATTCATTCATTCGTAGAATTACTAGTTTCGGAGAATATTTCGAATTATTGCAAGTATAAATTATTATAAATTCCCTTCTCGAATTGAATTACCTATGGAAATTCTCAAAATACTTTGTAAAATTTGTTTCCTTGTTGCTACAAATATCGCCTGTTTGATTTCGAACTGTTGATTTCAATTTATTGCTAGTAAGGGATGAAATTGAAGTATTGAAAAATGATTCGTTAGATTCAGCCGTCATAACATCACCATAACTACTGTTAACATTACTGTTATCATGATAAGTTCGAAGTGTATACACTGATGTATCATCAATGGTACATGATTCATTCAATAATTTCAATTCCGTAAAATGAATCATTTCCTCATTCATCGATTTATTGCTACTATTACTATTTAATAAGTCAGACATTTTTCCTGCATCAGATAAGCGTACCGTTACGGACAATTAAAATGATAGTAAAATAAAAATAACTGTTTAAAATAGGCACATTTAAATAAATTTTTATGTAAATTTTTAAATAGAATATGCATTGGAATAAAATATGCATTCCACTCTTTATCGTATTTTAATTACAACAGCATTCACGGCAATTTATCTTATAAATTTATGAGAATGGCAAAGACGAAACAAAAATAGAACCATCTGAAATGCATTTTTATTGTAGCAATATATTTGTATTAATTTTTACTTAAATTATGAAGCAAAAGAAAATGACAAGAATACAAATTCTCGACGGAGGTATATACTTTTTTTGATGTGTAATTTTCATAAGACTTCAATCACGGTTAGTTATTAAAATCAAATGTAGAAAAGCTTTATTAGTTCTGAAATTACTTCAAGAATAAAAGATTCGAGAGCAGATTTGAAAATTCGACCAATCTTATATCAACTATTCCTAAAAATAGATGATGCTCAATGTTTCCGTCATCTCACAGCGTTAGTTCTATTTACGTGTAACTCTTCATGCCCCACTTGATGACGTGACGGATACATCTAATGGTTACGCTTCATTTTCTATTATTTAAGCAAGCAAGACACCATACTCAATAAAAGTTTGAGAATAGGCTGAGGACATTTCGTCCTACAATTCCTGTCACAAAAATTCGAATAAATGTCACGAAAATTGAAATAATACATGTCAAAATAATTGAAGTAATTTATGTTTCATTTCTCATTGAACTAATTCATCAGATAAATTGTTTTTAATGAATATTACAAAGGTCAAAGGTAAAATGAGTCATTAAGCTTATTCTTATCCTTATTTATTATTAAGATTGTAACACAACGTGTTTCTTGGAGATCATTCCCAGCCTCCATGTATATGCATAGGTCAGGAATATAATCCGGTATTCCCATAAAAAGTTACTTCCGGAATAAACACTTCGGCTAGCTTTCAATTTCTTAGCTTATCAGTGTAACGGCTTACCATAACTCTTCCAAATCATACTGTAATGTCTACTGGCTTTAATTCCATTGCTATTCAATAAACCCTTTATTCAAACTTTTTATCTCTGACACACAATCAAAGAGGATTTTACTATCTATAATCAATATACAAATTTCGTCTATCACAAAATTCTTCCTTAACAATTTCTCTAATTTACCGAATATAATTGCTTCATTACATACTTCAGCTAAATGCTAAATTAGCATTTAGCATTTACTGCAATGATATTATTATCGATAATCGTAGTGTTACTGTTTATTATAAACCTTTTTATCCCTAAGCAAATTTTTTTTTTTGGAATTAAAATTTTAGTTATCTTTTTTTCTTATACTAATAAATAAAATTGTCAATCTATTAGTTTGGTGAATTTTGTTAAGAATATTTGAATAATTTTTTGAGCTTTTTAAAAATAATTTTAAATCAAAAATGTTGAAAGAATCGTATAATAAAAAATTGATGAAACACAATAATATTTGCAACACAATTCATAACTTTCACGGATCATCAGAAATGTTGCAGCGGTGTCCGAGTGGTTAAGGAGTTTGATTAGAAATCAAATGGGCTCTGCCCGCGTAGGTTCGAATCCTACCCGTTGCGAAATAGTCCGTTTTATCTGAAAGTAATTACAATTTATTCGGTTTTTAGTTACACGGATTTCCTTTCGATAATTTTCTTCTTTTTGAATTAATTTCATTACCTTTCATTGATTTATTTCCAAAATTTATTTTTCGATCATATAAAGGAAATAATCGAATTTCGAATTAGAATATATCGGAAATGAATTATATGTCATCAATTTTTACAAAAAAAGTAAATTCGAAAATCTTTTTAAGTCTTTCATTAAACCATTGTGTGATAACCGAGTGCAGTGGTGTCCGAGTGGTTAAGGAGTTTGACTCGAAATCAAATGGGCTCTGCCCGCGTAGGTTCGAATCCTGCCCGCTGCGTAAGCAACATCCTTTTGCGATCAGGACGCGGGTAAATTAAGGGCAGACTGGCCTGTCTATTCCAATCTTTTCTAATTAATGTCTTTCTTCTAAGAGACATTTTATCCGATAATGATGAAAACGTAGATCATTTCAAAAAAGCAATTTCTTTGCATATAAAAAGAATGAAAAGCTGAAATTGTATTTCTCAACGTCGTATGTAGAAAATTTTTTTTTTTTTAAATCAATGATGATTGTAAATTTATTCACTTTAGCTAGCAATTTTTCTTCCCTTTTCAACAATTCTATGATATATAGTATGATGGCTCAATTTAACATTTCATTTCATTTCTCATATTTCTCATGTTTATCAAAATGTGACACTATCAATTCAGCTTAAAATTCATCAAAACATAGTAAATTTCATTTATTCACTCATATCTTTGTATCACTGAAAAAGTAACTGTTGAAAAAATTGGAGAAAAATGAACAGAAAAATCGTAATTAACGATTATAAAACAATTGTATTACAAAAATTAACTACGCAAATAATCACTTTAAAAAAAAAATTACCTACAAGTAAATAGTTTTTAATTAGTGAAATGAAAGGACAACCATATAAATGCTAATAATAAAGCATAATAAGACAGAAAAAAAAACGAGCTCAAAGTAAAAAATGATGAAGGGTGCAAATAGCTTACTTCACGACTTCCTCGTTGGCTTTAATTACTAAGCGTCAATTATTTCGAAATTCAATGAATTTTTCAAATCAAATAAACAAAACCTCTCTTATTTGTAACTTTTAGTGAGCAACAGTTATATTACAGAATTCGTAATCAATTTCTTTCCCTATTTATTATCTGGTATTCAAATTTGGCAATAATTTTAAACTAATTTTCACTAACCATTTCACATACTAATACTTTGCTATTCGTTCCCATCACACTTTTATTTTTCCATCTCATATACCAAAACTTCCTTTTTGCTAACAGATTACCATTTGAACGAATTACTAATTTCATATTTTTTAAGTCTCAAATATCCTCTAATATCTGCATCTTTTACCCTTAATTCCATTTAGTCCAAACTTTTTTTTAAAGATTCTATCTTGTAAAAATTTGCGACAACACCATTAAATTTGGGGATTTTTCTTCTCTCCTAGACTTAGACAAGATCTGATTCCTGGTAGATTTTGAATCTATTATTATTTCGAAGCAAATAATGCTAACTATATTATTTATGGAAAGGTTATTACAGAAATATGGCAAGTAATCCCAGAGGATAGTTTGTCGGCTTTACACCTGTTAATTAATAATAAAAGTCAAATTTGCTTCTGTTTTTTGAAATTAAAAGGAGTACATTCAAAATTTTCCTTTGCAATTCAATGATAACAAAAAGCCGACAGTTCTGTATTCATTTGTTCACTTTGTTTTTCGTTATTTTTCTCAACGAAGCATATATTTTTTGGTTTTTCCATCCGAAAACAGTTTAACTTCTCTCTCGGCGTTTTTGACACTTAAAAGATAAATCAATATTACTGACAAAAGAAGAAGGTATTAAACATATACAACAAAATAGCACTTATCAATGGAGTATGAATCAGCCTAGATTTTGGAAATCTGACAAATATCATCAAATCCGAAAATAAGAGTTAAAAAAAAACATGATTTAACGAACAAAATGGTGATTTATATACAATATTCAGGTAGCTTTTTGCTGGAATTGGCTTTATTTTGAGAGTACATTAAATTAGTTTGAAACCACAATGCGATGAATTTATGCGAACATGGGCGTATACTAAGAAAGCCTCTTGCACTTCATACACTACGTATCAACAAAAGCACCTAAAAAACGATCTGTTTGTTGCTTGCAGAGATGCCGGCAGAAAAGATGACCGTAGAAATCTTTCGGAATGAATCCTGAATTAAAATAATAAGTTCAATTTAGTACCACTTGAACAATTGAGATAATCACAAATTACATAAGAAAGAATGCACGGAGTTTCACTTTTTCATAATGAAGGAATTCTGAACCATAAAAATGAAATTATTGCGAAATATACTCCACAATATAACTTCTCTTCATGAAATCAGAAGCAAACCTTAGCATCCATAACTGGTTGGATAGGATACATGGAGAGGATAAATAAAGCTAAAAATAAAGCCAAGGATATTGAAGGATAAATATATTTCGAAGACTAATTTTACTCTAATTTAACTATCTCGCGTATGCTCCAATCGAATATATACTACAGGATAAGAGAATATTCCGGCTGACACTCATGCATAGCGGTCAATCCGGTTCAATGCTCGTGAGACTTCAAATCTGAAAAGTCTTATCTGCAATATTTAAAACAACAAATTAATTTTTCTTATGCTCAAAGGAATCATCTTTTCATACGGATTATTCGGCAAATGCTCAATTTGGATACATCAGAGAAAACTGAAATAAAAGCAACGGAAATTCCAGGAAATTTTTAAAAAAAATCAAAGCTTCAAAAACTTCTGCTCCAATCGAAAGGCACTTATTACAAAAGGCATAAATCGCACCTTAATTTAGCAAAGACGTCCAAACTCATTTCAATTTCCTCTCCATCAACAACCAACCAAATCTTTGGATACAGGCTCTTCCGAATGTTTGAATTAGCTATCACCACATTGATACCCCATTTCATATCGTCATCCATTGTTGCGTGCCATAAGTATAGCATATATTGCTTATTCTGGAAAAGAAAACTAATACTAAATGAGTCAAGATACATAATGAAAACATAGACATTCTTGAAAGTCAATACGTTTTCATAAATCGAAACATTGAAGAAAATATGTCTATCTTACATACGTGGAAATACTTTTTTTTTCTGTGATATTACATTATTACGAACCAAATCGGAAAAATTGCTACACTCTAGCACGGAATTTGGATCATCATGTTTTGTCAGTCGATTTAATTCTTCCAACACGGAAAAGAGCTCCTTCATTAATTTCGGATCAACATTCATGCATTCACCGCCAAATGGAGTTCCCATCCTTATACTCCGCCATGCTTCTCAAAATGAAAAACATTATTGGAATCCATCGAAACAACGACTTATCAAATAATAAAGATCTAATTCATACAAACAAAATCATGTAAACTAGATTAAAGCTGAAACATTCCTAAATATAGCATAATACGCATTGTTTGCAACGTTTCTCTTTGAAGAAATTTGTAGGTTCATATTAAATATGCACGATCAAAAATGCATCATTGAAAATACACCAATTTGGATGAACAAAGATTTCAGCTTACCAAATTAAATGTTGAAATATACCAAATATAAATCTTTGCTTTCTTACAAAAATTATGAGTGAGTCATTTTTTTAGACAGAATAATTTAGGGGAAACATATGAATTAGGTATACACACATGCATGTTTTAAAATGTAATACAAATTTTGCAAAGCAATCTATCCAAAAGCTTTTGAATTAATTTAAAATTTCTCAATTCGAACTAAAAGAAAGAAGACGAAGAAACAAACCAGTAATAATATCCGGATTTAGATTTACATCCATTAAACCAACTGAAGTTTTACACAGCACCTATGTATTGCTTCCGAAATATATAATTGATTTAATTCGAAGAAAATTTTTAAAATTCAAAATATGTACAAAAATAGTATTTCGCAATAAATATGCGCATAGTACTAAAATACTAACTTTTGTTTTTGGCAACTTGAATATGACCCCTTTGTTAACTGGCAAATTTGAGAAGGATTCGAAGATTGCCTGCGTAATTTCTGAAAATTCCATTTGTGAATTTTACTGATTTACTAATTAAGTAATTTATAGCTATACATTTACATTCCCTTAATTACTATTTCACTTCTTCTTTATTACTGTAATTCACTACACTCCCGCTCTACCTCTTCAATAATTTGTATTATATTACGAGAATAACATTAATCCTTGCATTCTCTTTAAAATGAGACAATTTTTCTTTTACTCCATGCATCCTCTTTAGAATACGACATCTTTTCATTCACTCTTAATCACTACTTATATTATAAAGGCCGTATATTTGCATGTTTTCTCAATCAATGCAAATATATTATATTATAAGCTTTTATCAATCTCTGTTGCCTCCGCAGCATGAGTGCTATTTTCACTAACATTTCATATTATTTGAAATGAATAAAAAAGTAACGAAAAACATGAATTGGAATTGGAACATAAATATGGTTTATTTTCCGGAGAATATAGTTCCTCAAAACTATTAATATAATTGAATGATACAAAGAATATTGAAATTTAAAATGTAAATATTTGTGAGAATGTATTTCCAACTGTTTATAATTTTAAAATAATTTGTAAAAAGAACAGAATTAAAGTTGAATTTAAGCAAATATTTGCAGATATTGGTGGAAAGTGAAGAATGCAATGATAGAAGGACAGCTTTGTGACACTGTCTCATTTCCAATGATATGTTTGGAACGAACAAAAGCGTTTGATTTATTCATTGATTTCATGATCAAAAATCAACCCTGTAGATTATACACTAAAGCAATGGCTAAATGGAAAAGTCGACAACAATGGGTGAAACGTATGGATGATGGGAAAAGTACTGTAAATTTCGACTTTTTGATCGAACAATATGGTTAATTTTTAATGTTTCAAACAGGACAACTTAATCATTCTCTTGAACAAATGCATATTTTGGGATTTACAGCTTCAAAAGATTTCCTTTTTAATACTTAGCGATTCATCCATTTTTTTCTTATTACTATTTTTCCTCCACTCATTTGTTTTTTTCATCAGTAGTAAATATCGTATACATTTGGATTTCGAATGTTTTTCTTTACCAATTTTAGTTTCATTTGCCTCAATAATTTTGGATCTTTTTATAATTTGATATGGATAATTCATTCCGAATAGGTCATCGTAGACAGTTCGCAATATTCTAGTTGATTTAGATTAGATGATCTGATATATCGATAATGTGACAAACAAGCTGGTTACATCGTTAACCTTTTCGGATTAGTCACTGACCAGCAAGTGGTTGGTTATTTGTAGTATGACTTATTAGCATTACATCATCCTCTGAGCCATCGTCACTCCTTTTTTCCAGAACTTATTATTCATTTTTTTCATCTGGTAGACATTGCTCTCTTTTATTATTGATAAGTATTGTTATTCTAATTATAGGACACATGGAAGTGCCACTGATCAAAGAAAGAACTGATAAGGTAATGGAAAATTGTGGAAATTGTATGGATTGTGAGGGAAAGTTCCCATGTTCCCGAAACTCTAGAGAATGTCAGAAAATGAAGCTTAAGGATTATATCGAAATGATGCGAAAGGATGATGGGTCGAATAATATTGGCTATGTCAAAGATTGGCATTTTCAACAGTAAGCTAGTAATACCTTGGCGAGCTATGGTAAATTTTTTTTCCAAAATTCTGATTTTTCAATGATCTATCATTCGCAGAGAATCGGGGACATCCTATGAAATGTATGGATTACCGTCGGTTTTACGTTTTGATTGGATAAACAATGATCTATGGTCAAATGATGAGCATAATCAACTGGGCGACTATCGTTTCGTTTATTTTGGAGCCAAGAATACTTGGTTTGTTGTGCTTTATTGCAATAAATTAGTAAGTAAGCGTTATATGAAGTTATCTTTGTCTGAAATTGTCCATAATTCAATTTAAAAAAAAAAAGGAAAAGTGAGTAAATAAGGTGAGACAGGACAAGTTTGATTCGTCGCAGCTATTATCAGAATTCGTTTGTGGTTTCAAAAGCTAAATCTGTTATGATTAAAGACGATTCTGGGTAGAGTAAGCTTTCTGTAATGGAATACTTTCTAAAACATTGACCACTGAAACTGGTACAATTACGACACATTTAAAGTTGGGAAATCGATGAGTAAATAGTAAGATGAAATATGGAACGATGAGGAATTTACGAAAGGTAGAAGGAACGGTGGGAAAAGTTCGGAAAAAAAGGTTAGGAAACGGCATAGGAAGAGAACGGCATGGAAGGTGCAGGAAGATACGTGCAAAAGATGAACAAATTTAGGATGAGATTTGTAGATGAATTATTGAATTTTGAAAGAAGTGTCGAGAGGTCAGTTTTTTATTCTAAGTCCACAATATGAAACCATGAAAGTAATGTCATTGTAGGACACCATTTCATGCTGATGTGATGAGTTCATATAGTTGGTCAGCCAATATTTGCGGACGAAAGCTTTGGTATTTTGTACCACCGAACAATGAAGAATGCTTTAGAATTGATCGTGATACATTTTTAGACGATATTCGGACGGTCCAAGACAAATGGCCCAAGGCTACTGTCATATCATTCATTCAAGAAGAAGGAGAAATTGTTTTCGTTCCTTCCAACTGGTATCATCAAGTGCATAATTTAGTCAGTACAACATTTTTACAAGTCATCAAGTTAAAACTTCCTAGAAAGTCTAAATTTAAATACGAAAAATACAATTTTGAAAGGATTATCTGATGAATAATAGGCAGCTGTATCCGGCCTTGGTCGATTTCCGAAATAAGTTAGGATGTGAATGCCCTCATACAGTTTCTTTTTTCCTCCCTTCCAGTGATTTTGTTATCAATGGTTCGGATTGCATAATTATTAGCGGTCAAAATCTACCATGCACTCTCGATTTGCTTAAAGCTTTCAGAAGTATATTCTATCATGTTTTGACCCAGACTGCCATGCTACGACTTTTCAAATTACACAAATATTATAGATGAAGTTTTCGAAATTTAGGAAGATACGATTTCCATCAATCATAACTTCATTAATGCAAGTAATGTGAATTTGATTGTTGAATTGGTAATCAAGCGTCTGATGGATATAGACAGGGAATTAGCCGATTGTAGATCATGTTTCTCATCTGCGGAATACAACAGATATTGCGAGGTAATCATCTGATATGTAATTGTTTCATGAATGATTCTTCGTAATGGCATAGATGCACTTCTCAGAATCATGCGACATTTAACTGCCATTCGAATATTTTACTGCGAAAAAAAACAGTGAAATGCTTAGAGACTTCAGAAAATGTCAAAGCTTGTTCCAAGTACAAATATTTTATTTTTTTACAGGCAAAAATATTTTAGGAAATTAAAAGCAGGTCTGATCGCTGGGATAATTGATTTTTCAGAGAACTACAACAGCTTCCCCTTATTAATATTTTATTTTGGCTAGCATGTTGTTTTTCTGTTTTTTTTTTTTTTTTTTTTTCAGAAAATATTAGCCGCTGATATTCGAGTGAACTTAGCGCAACTCAGTTCATTACTTCAACTGATTATAGATGATCGAGGAAATGATGTAAATGAGTGCTGGATTTGTCCACAACATCGATCACTTCAGGAGTGCAAGAAGAATAGTAGTTGTCTAGAATTCATGCGAACAGTGATTCGAACGAGTTGTACTTGTCAAATGGAAAATAATGAGATTTGTAGCAGTTGTTTAGATTTCATGAGAAAATATGAAATTTCTGTTGCTGCTGAATGCCTTGCGCGTATTCGTTGCATCAAAAAGGAAAGGAACTGATTGTTGAAGCTAATTTATATTGGTTCCAAAAATTATAAACAGTTCGGGGCTGTTATTTACATTTAGTAAAGAATGTATATAATGGAGAGTAATAAACAGTGTCCTACTTCTCTTTGTTATGATGTATGCTTTTTTTTGCACTTATCGATCACAAGTCCGGAACTGAGCTAGATGAGCTAAGCTAAAACAGTAGAACCAGTTCAAATCAATGGGCAGTTCGAGATCATAATAGCCAAGTCCTTAGCTCTGCATTTTCTCAATATGAAGTATTTTCTCCTACATTCAAGAATTCAATGAGTAAAATCACTTCAAGCATTATGTGTTGCAATAATTTGTCAATTTTTTAATTTCAAAAATGTTTACACCAAACTCAGTTTCATAGAAGATTTCGCGCACATCGAAATGTTGCAGCAGAAGTTGGTCATAAAAATTTTGATCCCTTTGGTAACGTATTTTACTACAGAGATATATCACCGTATCGTAATCACTGGCATCCCGAAACAATTTCATCAACGATTCAAATATGGTGCCACCATAGATAAGATCGGCTCCTAGAATAACCTGAAAAATAACTGAATAATTTACAGTTTGCGTTCATAAAATTCCGGGAATTTTTCTTGATTCCAATGTAGTATGAAAATTTTTTATTGTGATATTCGCCACTGCTGGCCATAAAAACTTTCCTAATTAGCCCAACTAAAGCAGTTCTCTTGGTACTATTTAGCGTAAGAACATTAAAATTATCGAGGTATGTTTAACGATTCAACAGATATTGAGTAAAGATCTCATGTTCCTGATGTGCAATAAACATCCCTTCGTATTAAAATCACTAGCATCGGATGATTCGAAGGACAAAGGGTAAAACTGTTTCCGAATGAATCATTTTCTAAATTTCCTTTATTCTTTGTTTTGCAAAGAATAAATACCTGATATTTTTGCGACAATTTATCAATATTCCAATCAAATGCGAAGATTTCTATGTCACAATCGTTGTTTGCATTCCAGCGAACATTTTCTTCCAACAGACTTATAGCACTTGCTCGATCCGTCGCATGGACAAGCTTAGCGTTTTGATAGGTTGAGACGATACTTGGTAAACCCAATCCGGCACCGAGTTCCAGCACCGTCCGATTCGTTACTAGTTCTGGGTGTTCTGAGATATATCGAGCCAAGGCGATGCCCTTAAAAAGTCAAATTTATTTGAAATATATGGAGTACTAATAAAGGATTTTAGCACGGTTATACATGAGCTAGGGTATAAAATCATATTCGAACTACTACAAATAAAATTAACAATTCAACGAGAACTCCACATGATTACAGGAATCAGACTTAAATCCGACCGTAAAATGTACATCATAATTTCTAATCCCTGCTGAATCTGGAAGAAGAAAAGTTCTTTGTCATGTGAGGAGAGGGAATCATTGTATATACGAACCAGTTTCATCTAGTAATACACATACCGAAAAACTGGTAAGCTAATAGCCTTTATTTGCAGTAACAATGATAGAATGTATCGTCTACGGTATTATGTATCATGTTAATAATACCGCTAATAAATACAATACGAGCAATTACCATCAGAGAATCATACCGAATCCCAAATCACTCCAGCGACACCATTTTGTTGCCAATCTTGATGTAATCGAAATGTTCGTTCGCCGATTGATACAGTTCTGTGATCACTAGAGAATTCACGCAACATCACTGGTTTCACATATGGTACCAAAGCGGAACATTCTTCCTTTCCATCTGTATCTGACATACTGCATACCAATGATAAATTGACGTTTATGTTGATATCAGTATATAATAAAAGCAGAAAAAACCAATTCATCTAAATTATTTCCGATAGATTTCGAAAAATTTCTGAAATTTTGATAAAATTGCAACAGTTGTGGGCAATTTCAACACAACTATCTTGGATTTCAAAAAAATTTCTATTGAAATATGAAGGAGTAAGTGGAAGTACAGATGGAAGTATCATTCAGGAAGAAATTATTGCTGTTAAAGGATTACGTATGGACTTTGAAAACGAGATGAAGAATGCGAGAAATGGAAATCGAAACTGGATATTGAAAAATGCTTAAGATCAGCTAAAGAAATTATTGTTAAGTGTAATCATTCTTTCATGATCGACTTCATAAGGATTCTCTGTAAATAGCTATGAAAAAAAAAGAACATTCTGGGAAAAAAAAAAAAAAAAACATGGAATCGATCATGAAAAAGAATGGTTACATCTAATAATAATTTTACAGAATACCGAGAATCTTCTAACGATTCCGTAAGATTTATGAGACCTCAGTAACTCAGTCCTGAAATCTGCCAATCATTTCGGATATTCTACACAACAATCCAGAAAAACTCCAATATCTAAGCCAAGAAACCTTTCAAATTCCCTAGCAATTCTTGGAAATGAAAAAGAAAAGTTCAAATTATCAGAATCCAGTCAATGTGGGTTTGTGTTCGAATTGCGACACGTATACTTTCAACCTATTTAGTTATCATATTCCATTTCTTGATTAATGACCGGAGAGAGGATTCTTTCAGGATCCGGATTTTCGTTACCAGTGTGATTTAGTCTACGAGGAGTTTTCTTTTTTCCCTTTTTTTTTTTGAGGAGGGGGGGATAATTTTAGATATATGTGAAAGATTTAGAGAGAGAGAGAGAGTAATTATCATTTAATATTAATAAAAGTAAAGAATGAAGTGATAATTGGATTAAGAATTATAGAATATGAGACGATAAAGAATGGTAAGAATAGTTGGCAGGGAATAAAATGATAGATTGAGAGGACAATTGTATAAAATATTTATATTTGATATTAAATGCTATGAATAATTTATTGTTTAAATATATGTAAGAAAGTAACAGAAGAAAATACAATTAAAACTAATTTTATTTTTGGGAGTTAAGGAAAAAAAAAATGGTTGCATTTTAATGAAGTGATTTTCGACTTCCGGTTTTAAGGGATGATTCCGGATCTCTCACTTAAGCATTTCTGATTTCTTCTTCAAATTCTTCCCTCATTTTTTTACCAATCCATATATATACACCTTGTAGTAAGATAAGTTTGAAATTCAAATGAAGGGTAATGTAAATAAACTATCCTTAAATTTGAATGATCAGGAATGTAATGAATTATCCTGTCCCATTGTTGCAATGAATTGTAGGAAATATCATATATAGATGTGCATATTTACATCTATATAAATCTATCCGGAAAATGGATCATCTTTTTTAACAAGTTAATGCAAAAGAATGTTAGTTAGCAGTATTTTAATCTTCCTAAAATAGACTTGGATATATATGTTCAATCAAATTAGTTAAATTTACTGTTAGCGAATCAAATAAGATAGCTACTAATTGATCTATTTAATGATACGATGATCTTGCACTTTTTTACCCCAATTTGAGTGATGAATGATAAGTTTGACTTTCTACAATAACAACTTAATAATTTTATCCATTAATGTTAACAAAAAAAAAAAAAAAAGAAACAGTTCGGTTTGGAAACATAATTAAAAATGTCGTAATATTCATATTTACGTTATAATCTATCATTTTATTTTTTATTAGGTTTATTTAATATTTATCGTATTAGATGTAAAAATATTCATAATTGCAGTGTTGCAGTGTTATGGATAACGATATGAGAGATGGCAATGAACCTGTATATGATCAAGATACTGGCCTTCTTGAGGTATTAGAATTTATATATCTAATATATTTTAGGTTATTTCTTGTTGAATTTATAACTTTACTTCTTCGTAGCTTACTTATCTTTTGAATTGATTTGAAAAGCTTTAAAATATTGTTGTATGCATATTTATGAACAATACTGAATTTTGTTCTAGTTGGAAAATAGGACTGATCAGTTTTACCCAGCAGATAAAATAAAAATTTTATGATAAGAAATATCGATAGTGGCAATTTTGAAGTGGTATTGTCTGTAGTATTAAGTTAGTCATGTAATCAGCGAATGATCGCTATAATGTACAAATTTTATACTATTATGGTTGATATATGAAACAGCTGTTGAATGAATGTGATGGTAATTGTATGAGCAAAAAAAGTGAAAGATATATTCGTGTTAGAGGAAAAGATGTATCCTCTCTATTGCAGAGTTACAAAAACTAAGCAATAGTTTGAATTAAGGATAAAGTAAATAAAAATGAACTTTTCAAGATAAGTCTCTGATTTGAACGATAGTAAAATCTATTATTAGTTGTTTCGTTACAGTTTATCGAGGCTTGTACCGCATGTCCAACAACAAGTAGCAAAACAAAAAAGACATCATCGGTAATAAAAGAAAAACCAGCTCGACGTTGGAAATCGATAAATTCGCAGTATTGCAGTTCTTGCATGGTACATTTCAATTTCTTCATAAACGCAGGTATTCTAGAAAAGATTAGAAGGAAGTTAGTTATTTTCTCAAATTCGAAAGTTTGCAGCATTAGTCATCCTAATGAGAGTTTAGGTTCTGGGAGTATTATTATCCCCGTGATTACTCTTTCATCAAATATCAGCATTATCATTTGTACGGGATTTTGCAGGAAGGTGGTGAACTTTTATGCTGTGATCGTTGCCCAGCATCATTCCATTTGATGTGTCATGAACCACCCATTGAACGAAGTTCTATCCCGAGTGGAAAATGGTTATGTAATCGTTGTACTTATGCAGTCACACATGATACCAGTCCGAAGACAATCAAAAAAGTACCGAAATTGGTAAATTGATGTTCCTACTTTCTGGCAGGATTAGCTTCTCAAGGCCTTCTCGACAAATATCACTAACTTAAGCAAATTTTCTTTTCTCAACTGAATTTAGTGTTTGTTTGTAATTGACTTGACATGTAACGGTTGGAATGGAATTTTGAAATACACAAAGCGATCGTCTTTATCTATCATTAGCAGCGGAATTTTTTCTAAGTCGATTTCTGCATCATCTGAGAAATCCTGCACAGATAAAGAGTTTGAGACCCAGGTTTGATTAGAAAAGTAAATGTTTTCAATTTGAAAGAGTGATTGAGGTGGGGAATTATCTCGCAATAATTTATCATAACTTCAGTTTCTCTTGTATACTTTAGCTTCCTAAGCAAGCATCTGACCGGAATTTTGACATTTAGGTAGAAAAATATATGGTCACTTCAGGTTTATGACTTTCAAATTCATGTTTTTTGTCTTAAAACAAAACTTAAACTAAAACTTAAAACGACGTGGCTAAACGCCCCAATATCGTTGATTATTAACTTCCAGAAATTATTCATATATTAATATATCAGGTCAATGTCTATAGTGCTGTCCTCCATTTTTTCAGTCTATTAACAAGTATTTTTAATACACATCTTTATCAGGATTCATTAATCAGGATGATCATAATTGTTTGAAAATAATGGACTTCATTAATTTGTTTTGTGGCTGTATGGACTGGACTTTCTGTTTTACTCCATATTGAAACGAGCTTTCTTTTATAGGATGTTGATTCCTCCTCACTGGATGCACGCCGAAATCATACGACGATATCTGGTATTATGGAACAAAATATAGATGGTGGTCTAAGTGCACTAGCAGTGTTAGCTGATGCAGCTTTGGCTACAAATGCTGAACAGTTCTGCTTACCGCATGATTTATCTTGTGAAATTCCTTCTTTACCGTTTGATGAGCGATTAACATCCACACATTTAGTTCCACCGCCGAAAGCAATCTGTCATCTTTGTGCATCGTTAGTTTATCTTTTTGCAAATTTTTTAAGAAAGTGATGATTGTTAGCCATACCTTGACGGGAATTTGAATTTGCTCTTACTATAAGAAATTTCAAAGAATTCATCTTCTCCCTTAACAATAAATAAAAATAAAAAACAACTCTTCTAGACGTCACGGTGGTTTTATAGAATGCAAAGACCTTCCAAGAAGGTTTAGTAAACAGACAAAAGGTGTATCCTTTATATCAGCTAAAACCAAGCAATTTTAGCTTAGAACTAATCGTTAAGGGAATTGAACATCTTGTTCATCTGTAAGAAAGTTCGCCATTTATGTCCGCATTCAATCTCCAGTTCATCGATTTCCGTAATAAATCAAAATCATTCTTTTTGTTTTCTAATTTGATCGTTTTGTTTAATTTCAGAAGAAATGAAAAGTCGACATTGATCCAGTGTGATTTTTGTTCACTTTGTTATCACCTTGATTGCCTTACACCTCCTCTTCCTTCGGTACCGAAAGATAAATGGATGTGTCCAGCTCATGTAGAGCATATTTTGGTCAGAGAAATTATATATATATATATATATTTATCCGTCGATTTGTTTGTTTATTTGTTAGAAATGATTTTATCCTCATTCTTGCATTCTTCAATTTTACATCAAAATATGCACATTTCTCAGAAAAGCGCAGACAAAAGATCAAAGTCTTTCAGAAAGTTTTGAGAATTATGAACTATGGTTTTATTCTCTGTTATGGAAACTTTGTATATTTCATGCTAAGAAGGTGGTAATAATTAAATTAAAAATTAACCACATTTGTTTTTCCATTAAAGTTTAATAAATTCAAACATTTGTATGCCAACAAATTTTAGGATCGAAAATTAGCGAAAACACTTTCGTTGCGTAAACGACTACTCGTCTGGCAGAAATATGCTAGACAACCAGTTGATGAACATTTAATCAAAATTTCATTTCTCAAAAAAACTCATCTGGAACGAGAAGCCGTTGCTAAATCGGAGGATGTCACTACCGGGGTTGGTTAATCAACTGTATTATTATCTCATTGTTAATGATATTTTCTAAAATTCTTTTTTTTAATATTAACAATAATTTTTAATGCAAACTACTTGATTTTCTCATGCGTCCAATTAATGAATAAAAGTAGCCAAATCCTATAAATCAAACGGAACATCAAAGTCGTAATAGCTATTAGGCGTGGTAGGATATAGTTTTTCTTCTTGGAAGAAATTCGGCACACTTTCTGTCGTATCGTTTAGTTTAGCTAATTAACTGGTAAATTTATAATTTTACTCAATCATTTTTGTATCAGATTTAAATTTTTAGGGCAATGGTCCATATTTTCCCGTTCCTGATTGTATCAAGAAGCTGTATGAAACACGATGGAACCGGTGGAAAAAAGATGAGTTACCGAGTGAAAAGGAGCAAGATTTGTGGTTTAGAAATATTGTGCGAATGCAAAAAATGCAAGTTGAATTAGATTTATCCAGAGATACAAGTACTGCTTTGGGTAAAAAACAAAGTGAATATATTTCCGAGAAGATGCCAAATATCACGAAAGAATCAATGGCGATGGAAGCTACAGAGACGGAATTACAGCCTCGGTCAGAATCGCAAAGCGATGTTCATATGCAATGTTCTGGTTTGGTAATAATTTGAATTGAAATTTAGTCTTTAAAATATAAAAAATATTTTTGGTTTCCAGAATTTGAAGTTAAATTTCATCATTCACTTTCCTGTCTTTTCAGGCAAATTTCATCGAACTATCATTATTAAAGCGCATTCGACGCAGCTGCCTGTCGTTGATGGAAAATTCGGAAAGTGTAGAATACCGGATTATTGGTTCTCTTGCTTCTCAGAGACTGGACCAGTTGCTATGCACCGCGGAAAGCTCTCGGAATATTAAGGGAGTAAGATTTCAAAAAAGTTAGTATTCCGAATATTTTTATACATATTAGTGGGCGAGAAAATTATGTAAAGGACAAAACTTTCACAAAAGAATAAATAGTAAGTTGCTATTGCAATCATTTCAAAAAAATATTTCTTTCGCTGTCAACGAGTATTGCTACCTTCAACTCATATTCTTAAGAAAAAAATTGCCGTGTGCTTTGCTTTGGTAAGGATGATTCTTTGCTCAAATATCTTAACTGAAAATTTTAGATTAAATTTCATGTAACTCCATTCGTTGCAGAAATTTTACACGATGATATGCCAGTGCTAGCCGTATTAAAAGCCAATGATATGGATGCTTACCCTGTACAACAAGTGAACACAACTATAGGCATCGATTCATCTTGTGATTTTAACTTGAGAAAAGTTGCACCGCTTTGTCGGGCAATTGCTGGACGTCATGCTGTCTTACTGTTTAATAAAGTAAGTTTTTCTGTCGTTTCGCTGTGATATCATTATCTTTGTGATGTGATATTGCTGTTGTACTGGTTTATTTGTTTATTGATTTGAGTTTAATGATTTGCGTTTCATTTCTTTGTTTATTCGTACTCCGTTGACCTGCACCGTTCCCATTACTTTCTCGTAAGGCTTTCAAATCAGTTTAACGCGGCAACAAATAAATTGGTCTGTCGTTTGACCTGAATTAGAGTACATTGGTAGACTTATTAAATTGTCTAGAAGCATAGATATAGATCTCTTGCAGATTTCTTCTTCAGCGAATGAATGATTTGAATAATACACCAAAAATGTCAGATTTTTTGGTTAGAAGAAATATCGTTGATAATATTGTAATTCTAATCCAATGGTTAAAGAATGTCATGTTTTGATTCTTTTTTTTAAGGTTTCTCGACGATTTGAGCTTCTTCTGAAACATGGCAACCGTTTTCGTGTTGATGGAATAACATATAAAAATAATGATGACAGTACTACGAATATTCTTCTTTGTTCATGTACAGCTTCCAGCAGTGCGAATTACAGACATGAAATTGCATATTTGCGTCACGGAAGTATCATTGATATCGGTTGTGCACGACTGACCTTTGCAACTTTTTTTTAGGAATGATTTTCTAGGGTCTCAGAATAGACGATTCGAGGCAGAGACAGTATCAGTCGGATATTTGAGTCAATTCAAAGATACATGGCTAGATCATTTCTTCTATTTTGAATGAAGAATTTTATACTTTCCTGATCGATAGACTGACTTTTTCCGGATACTGTCTCTAGAATAGCCTTATTTTTTATACTTTCGTTACTATGCGATAAAATATAAGTTATTGTTACTTATTTGCTCGTATGCTCAATTTGCAGAGCTTTTGAAGAAATCTCAGTGTTTTTTATGATATATTCTGCAATTGTTGTTCTAACGGAAGTTTAATTGTTTGATGACCAGTGTTTTGATAATTCCTAATATGTAATGAATACAACAACGAAAGTTTTTTTAGAAAAATTTGAAATATATAAATTACTCTTATAAGTTAGGAATTCAAAGTAGTCTAAAGATAGGAATTAAATGCGCTGTGGTATTTAGGAATATTAAGTAATCAGTTTTATTAACTATGTGGTAATCAATGTTCTAGTTGTGCTTATTCTTTCTCTTTGCCACTTCGATCTTCAAAGTATCAGCTAATTTTAGACGATACAGTTGGAGAAACTTATCGCGTTTTAAGAAAGAAAGGGAGAAATGAATTTCATAAGCATTGTTGCTTTAATGATTTGTTCCTGCGATACTTGATTTCTGAATTTCGATGCATCTTACAAAAAATAATGATGAATTTCAACTTTTTTTTTTGATTGCTGGTCTGTTCAATTTCTTTATGATTTCATTCGCTTATATATTAATTCACTTTTTTTTTGCTTTTGAGTATTAGCTTTTTTCATTACCCCCATCGTCATAATTGTTGAAAATTAAATTTTTTCGAAAATGTTTCCACGATGTCCTGGAGCGGACACCACAAATCATTGAATTATAAAATGAGTATGATCTGTAAGAGTTTAGTATTTTCTATCGGTAAAATAATCGTAATGCTAGTCGATGAGCTTCTTGCTGAAATATATCTCGATTTTCAGGATACTGCTGATGCATAAGCATAGATTTCCGGATCCGATCTTGAGGACGAATTTAATGGGATGGAATGAATTTGATTTCAATAATGACAAGTTCTGTTTATCAAATGTGAGAAACTTTGAAGCAAATGTCTTGTGTGTATTTCCTTACGTTATCTCAACAAAAAGAAAAAAAAAGGAAAAGCCAATAATTCATAACTTGGTTTGAGTTTCAAAGGGAAAAAAATTTCACACTTCATCGGTTAGAACTTACCACTTCTTTCTTTTCCTTTTTTTTTTTTTTTTCTTTTTTTCATAACGTTAGATTAATTGGACTTATTCAGGACTCATTCGATTCATTTCTAAGCTTTTATTTCATGGTGCTTTTCTATGCAAAGATTGCTTTCTTGCAATTCATTCTTTTTTTTTTTTTTTCTATTTCTCAATACTTAAATATCAACTTTCTTTTTTTTTTTTTTGGCATTTGGTAGTCAAATATACGACTCAGAAATTCATATCACTAACATAATGACTAATGTGAATGTTATTGATATAGGTATATATTTATTTGTAAACAGATGGCATTTCCAATTTTTTTTTTCCTCGAACGGCAATGTTTATTATTGATTCATTATGTCAGGTGTAATATATCATATATTGGTATGTTGTTGCTTCTTGCATATCACTATCATTTTCTTCATCTAATATTGCTTTGTTTATGCATATCATTCTTTTAACTCTTCTATTAATTATCAATTGTGGATGATGATGATGATGACGATGGTGATGATGATATTTGATGATGAGAGAATCATATATGACAAGAAATCGTATTATTTCAATTGTTAAAGGATAACTGCTAGAGAAATAGAGATAACTTGCAGCAATCAGTATAACATTCAAGAATGCTCATATTATCAATAGCATGAATTTTATCAAGATCGTATAGATGATGAACATGACCTATTGTCCATTTACGTATATCTAAGAGTAATCATTCTATTTTCTATCTTTTCTTTACAGGATGTATCTAATTTTTCCTTTTTTTTTTTTTTTATTTTCTTACTTTTCAAATAACCAAAACAAATATCTAAAGTTAATTGTTGTATACTTTCACTTTATTTGTCTTGAATAAATAATTCAGCAGAGTATTCAGAAGATTTATCATGTTGATTATCATAAACATACCATATTAAAATGCAACGTAAACAAATTTTGATGATCATAGGTTAACTCATTATCAAGGATTATATATTATTAATTAAGTAGAAATTTGTTAAATGACTCCTAGTAGATAGTAGGAATCGATTTTTTCATCTTTAATACTTATATTTACATATATATTTCATGTAGTAAGAATTCTTTTTGTTTCTGTCTAATTAAAAAATAAGTAAATATTAGTTTTATTATTTTTTTTGTGTAACAAAGTTTCATTTATTTATTCATTTTTTTTTATTAAATTAGCATCTATATAAAATATTGTAATATTGTAGTTATTGTAAATTTTCTATTCCAGATGGAAATCCGGAAAACTTTGCTTATATCATGAATATCTTTCCAAAAGAAGAAGGGAAAGCATATATCTGAGAAATTTATTTTGTTTAAAGGAAATGAATTTATTACAATAGAATCCTTCTTTCTTCGTCGGTTTTCTTTATACATGCCTATGCGTATTTCGATATCGTTGAAATTATAGCGTTATTCAGATTCTTCATTGATGATTGAATTGATCGAAAATAATCAATCTTTTTTTTTTCATTTAATATTCTTCGAAATTTTCTTATTTCTAAGATAGATATTTCAATTTTAGCATTTTCGAAATATCACTAATGTTAGATTGATCCTATCAATATCAATACATGTATTACTGATACTTGTGTTGCATTCCCGTAATGATAATTTCTCTTTAATCCAATTATCATTAGTACCATGGTATTGGACAGGGAAATTCGAATATAGTAAAATATCGAAATAATCCTTCAAAATTTCATTACATTAAGAATTATATACTTCAATATTTTAAATGAAAAAAAGAATACAAATCGGAAATCATTGATATTAACGCTTTTACATTTTAATTCATTCATTTGACAAATAAAAAATTTGTATCATAGAAATAAAATAACGATTTCTGTTGTTTTATTTCTTGTAAAATATAATAATTTTATTAGCAATCGATACAATGAAAAGGACAATTAATATTCCTTATTTTTTTTTTTTTTCAACTTGCATTAAAAGGATAAAAACATCGAGAGGGTAAAGGAAGTTAGAGAATATTTATATTTGTTGGAAATACTTTTGTTGAACTATTTAACTTTCTACTTTCATTTTATTCCATATTTTAGAAGAAAAAAAAAAGAAAATAAAGAATGAAAAAGATGAACATATTGATATTGCATTTCTGTTATCTATCAGTCATTTTAAGGAATTAAATTTTTCCTCTCCTTCTTCTTCTTCTTATCTTCCCTGAGAGTAGTTTGAAATTTATTGATGGGAAAGTAGGCTTATTACATACTTATTCTTTTTTAATTATTTCGTTTTAATTTCCTTTTTTCTGATTACAATTATAGCTTTACTTTTTTTAATAATCAAATGATCGTATTAGTCATTTAAAAAAAAAAAAAAAAAAAAATTTTCAAATGTATGTGAATTATTGCCAATTTTATTTCCTATTAATTAATCGATTAATTGATTTTAACGTAATCTGAAATAGCCTATAAAGATTAGCGAGTTCATAATCTTTTATCCTCTTGACTAATCCAATGAATATTAATTTTATTTCGAAATTATCTCTTAGATAAATTGTATTTTGTATTTTGTTAAGTTAAGGTGATAATGTTTCAATAATTTATTGATAAATTCGTCGGATTAGTATAATATCTTTATTTTTGTAATTGACATAAATTACAATTACAAAATATAAATATTAAAAGTGAAAAGCATTCTTTTTAAAAATGATTACTAAAACTTTTTTCTCTGCTAATATCTAAAATCATGATAAAACATGCATACTTTCTGCGATAATTTTATTATGGTTTATTACGCTATTCGAAATTAAACGTAATTGTTGAAATTATGTCATAATTAGGATAGAAGGCAAATGGGAATTAAGAAATCATTAAACAACTGGTGAGGAAGTTAGAATTCTAACTTGCTAACATTATTATTTCCACATAAAAGCTGCATTTAAATAAGCCTAATCTATCTTTCGTATTCATTTTGTTTATCATAAAAATGACAATTCCTTGTTTTTTTTTTTTGTATAATATTTTTTTATGAAAAATAATTCTTTTAAATATCGACAAGCTTCCTCTTTTTCTCTTTTATTTTTCATATTGTAACCAAAAAAAAGCAAAAAAAAAAAAAAAAAAAAAAGTAATCTAATTAATGAGTTTAAAATACGTAACGTACACGTAAAACGTATGATCATTTCGAATTTGTATCACAAATGTTAAATCGGGAAGATAATATTGTAGGATAGTTTTAAAAATATTTTATTGTTAATTTCCATTTCTTATTATTCATTTATAAATACTTTGTAGAATAGAATTTTGAATAGTAGAACAGTAAATTTTTTTCGTATTTTAACTACAGTATCCACCATTTAATTAGATTAATAGAAGGATTATATAACATGCTATACTGAATAAAAAACAGTTCGATATTTCAATATAATTTTAATTTGTATTAATAGTTTTAATTTATCATATGGTATGCTAACAAAGATAAACTTCAAAACATTTGGTTAGAGATAATAATATTAATAATTTGACTTTTCATCCAATTATTTTTTAATTCATCGTTTATCAAAAATTAAATTTCATTAAATGTAAAAGATGAAAATATTAATATTATAAAAAAAAAAAAGTTTGAGTACTTTTCCTTTTCCTTTCCTATTTTTTAACTTGTCATTTTGAAACAAATTTAAATTAGAAATTTTATTAATATTTCTTTCTTTTTCTTTTTATTTTCAAAAATAAGCATATAAGAATAGTAGTGACTTTTAGAAATATCTTCCTCAAATACATCACAATACATACATCCTAATATCATCTCTTTTTTTCTCCCTCTCTCTCTCTCCCTCTCTCTCTCTTCTTTCCAATTTTTTTTTTTCCCCTCTTTGTATCGATGATATTTTCATTCGCTTTTCTTTTTATTTTCTTTCTCAATTTTATTTGTTACTCATAGCTTCATTTTTTCTTTTTTTCTTTTTGCAAATACTGTAGTTGACAGATTTTTCTCATTTATTCATCTTTTTTCTTTCACTAATTGATTTATTTATTTATTTATTTTTTAAAAGAAATTGAGCTTTTTTTTTCTTACTCAATGAATTGAATTTTTTTTTTGTTTTTCCCATAAAAAAAAAAAAAGAGAAAAAAGGAAAAATTACATCAAACAGATATTGTTAAATATCATTTTCTTTGTTAAATAAATTTTTCATTTCATACGATTTTCATATGAAAAATGCTATTTTTAAGAAAATAACGATGGATCAAATTTTGAAAAATTAAAAAAAAAAAAAAAGAAATTTGGTATAATATAAAAATTAAATAGAAATCGATAAAATAAAATAATGTTAATAAATTTATGAACAAATTGTTTCAATATTAAATATATTGATTATATTCTCGGAGAAAAAAAAGAAAAAAAGTGGAGATGAAAATATTATAACATATATATATGGCAGAATTGATGTCATAGAAATAAAATCATAAAATGACACAATTGATTATACTTTAACAAAGCTTTCTATAAAGAAAACATTTGTGAACGTAGGCTATATGAAATTCAATAAAGTATGAAAAGTATTACTTTAACAAACTCTTTTCATTTTTCTTTTTCTCTTCCTTCCTCTCTCTCTCTCTCTCTCTCTCTCTCTCTGTTTTTTGCTGTTTGATAATGAATATTTCTTGTCATGGAAACGAAAGAATAATCCTTATATGTGAAAGAATTTATTCTTGAAAGTTGCATACAAAATGTTTGATGATATTGTTTTTAATAAATTTTTGAATGAAACAAATTATCATCTCATTGTTGTAAATGTTTATGTGATTGATTTGTCATATTTGGAAATATTTTATTTTTAATTTAAAAAAAAAAAAAAAAAAAATTTATTATTTTTGATTCTAACGAAGAAAAAGAATAAGAAGTAAAAATATATCGATGAAGTGAAGCTTGCTTTTTTTTTTCTTCCTCTTCTTCTTCCTCTCTCTCTCTCTCTCGCTCTCTCACTTTCTTTTTGTCCATTTCGAAAGATAAATATTAATTAAGTGATTTTCTTATATCGTATCTTAATTGGATATAATGAGACGAAATAACATCATATTAAAAGCACTTAAATAGTTTCATTTAATAGTATTTTTGATGAGCATAGTTATTTGTCAGATAGGTCTTTTTTTAAATGATATCATTTAACAGTTTTTCGAGGAGCATAATTTTGGAACTAATTAATTGGTTAATTATAATTTTATGTTGAAAAAATGTCATCATAATTACAATATTATATATTTACCTACAATTGAAGAAATAGCAATTCTGGAACATATGATATCAAAGATGCGTCGATGTTCATCATCGACTTCAATGGATAATCGAATACGTGAACCATTAACAGAAATGGAACTTCGTACACGACCGGTAATAACACCGGAAGATGTATTACGCCTCAATAAAATTACCGATGGTTTGTTTATTTTTATATCATAATTAAGTTAAAAGTTTTATTGTGACTAAAGTATAAATAGCTTGTTTTTTCCCCCTCCTCTTATTTATCTGTGTGAAAGATTCGTTAAATTTCAATATTCTATGCACCTTCATTGTAATGTTTCTTTTTTAGCAAAAAGTTAAATGTGAGAAATAAAGGTTGAAGCAGAGGAAACGTAATCTTGAAATAATTGTTTTTATGTTTGAATATTTTTATTTAATAGCTAAAAAGATAACTTTGCTGAAAAGAAAAACAGAATGTATTATTGAGTCATTTTGATCATTATTATTAGTCTCCTTTTATCTTCCTATTTTTTTTTTTTTTGATTGATTAGATTCTAAATCTTTTTATTGTTTTATATTGTATTTTTTCCACAGATTATTTATGTGAACCGGATGCGAACATTTATGATATCGAATTTACAAGGTTTAAAATTCGTGATTTAGACACGGATCAGATTTTATTCGAGATCGCCAAACCTGATACAGGTAAGTTGGAGCTCTTTTTTTTTTTCACAGTTTTACCTCAGCTAGTATTTCAAGTTCATTAAAACATGACAAATGTAAAGATCGTTTATTGGTGAAGTTTCGTACGTCGTTCGTTTCATATTTTCACGTTACTTGTACCTATCATATTTCATGAGTGTATGTTATATTTCTTATTATGAAATAATTGCTTCTATTGTGTTATGAAATAATTGCTTCTATTTCTTATTTAATTATATTTCTTCACATATGCTATTTTTAAAGTGATTTAAACTTTCAGAAGAGCTTGACATCGATGATTTAAATTTGGAAAAATTTGATGATGGCGGTGCTGCTCGTTTTGTTCGTTATCAGTTCACTCCTGCATTTTTACTTCTTAAACATGTCGGTGCAACGTAAGTCATATTCATATGTAAATCATGAATGAAGGATTGAATACATTCTAATTTTCCTCTTAATCCTTCTAAAGATGTTTAAATCGCAAAAATGCGCTAGAGCTAAGAAAAAAGTAATTATCATGGATTAATTGAATATCTCTCCAGCGTGAAACTTTCGAGCTTTGAGCTACAGACATATTGGTCATATCTTTTTCTCATGCTTCTTTTTTTGTTCCTTTCTCTGATGTCAGATTCGATACATATAATGATAATGGGGCTTTTTTTTTTTAGTGTTGAGTTCAATGTTGGAAGTAAACCGGTGAATAAATTTCGTATGATTGAACGACATTTCTTCCGTGATCGTTTGTTAAAAAGTTTTGATTTCGAATTTGGCTTCTGCATCCCGAATAGTAGAAATACATGTGAACATATTTACGATTTTCCACAACTCTCCGAATCGTTAAGTTAGTTTTTCAGCAGTAAATGGAATATTTCCGTGATGACTACATTTTTTGATTTTTTTTTTTCACATTTTTTTTTCTTTTTTTTCAATCCTCTTCATTGCTAGACAGTCAATAAATCCCAAACTATTGCTATGAACTACTCATTAGCTAAGAGTTAGATGATATTGGTTTCCGATGATTTTTTTTCTTTTTTGTTCTTTTTGCTCATTTTCTCATTTGTGCAGTGCAGTTTTGTGATAATCTCTGAGGACTTACCAAACTTCTGGATGTGGGAAACCAAACAAATGCTATGATTAATAGATGAAAAAAAAAGATATGAAATTTGTCCTTTTTTTCGGTAACCGATGGATGATAGTTCAAGTGAAATGACTTTCTTTTAGAATGGGATTGATTTAAGCTATTCATTGCTTAGATCACCATAGTTTATATTTATTCTAGAATTTTGTTTCTCCTTTTGTTTTTTTTACTATGTCATCTAATAGCTAAATGATATATATTTAATTACAATTTATTGTGATAATCTCTGAGAACTTATATGTAAATAAATTGTAATTACAATTTAATTACAATTTATTGTCGATCAGAATTATCTATTCATTCAACGTATCACATCTCATTTCGGTGATACATCCATTGGCTTGTCAACGAAGAGTGTTTCGCTTTAATTTTCTTCAGGAAGCCAATATATGGACACGAATGCTAACTATCAAGTCATTCCTTCATTGTTTTAAAGAGCTAAATTGGATTTTAACTAATTCTTTCAGTAGATGAAATGATTTCAAATCCATACGAAACACGTTCCGACAGTTTTTATTTTGTGGAAGATCGTCTAATAATGCACAACAAAGCGGATTATGCATACAATGGTGGCGACTAATCCTCGACATTGTGTTTCAGGATTTTTGTTTTTTTAAATTGATTACTATCTGGGTTCTCGCAATGTATGTAATGATTTTCGTCTCCTGTAATTTGCTATATAACTTTCGTAGTTTAAAAAGAAATGCAAAACATAAAATTTGGGTAGAAATTATTAAAAATATTCCCTTCTTACATCTATTCGCTTATATTTCTGTGATTATTTTGACTTCTATCAGTTCCATATCGTGTAGCATGTAGCATATTATTAATCTCTTTCATAAAACTTATCTCTCTTAAAGTTTTCATTTTTGTATAAAATTTCAACTTTTACCTTCTATAGCTGAGCGACAAAATTATAATATTTCTTCGAAAAAATTTATTCTTCCATTAGAAGTAAAATGTATACTATTCAACATTTTCGGAGGAATGTTACAGTGAGAAGTTAAAAAAGAAGAAAATATCACAGGAAGTTTGGCAGTTCTTTTATTTCATCGTTTATGACCATAGATTTTACCATATTGTTCACCTTATTTCCCTTAAGTGATGACACTGTTCATAATGTGATGATATGCATGATCATCGACTTACTATTATCTATCATATCAATTGATGAAAAGGAAGGAAGGAGGAAGAGGAAAAGTTAGAGAAAAGTTTAATGAAGTTAAAAATAAAATAGTTCATATTAGTTGGTCATATTTCCCCGATTTGTTTTCTAAAATGAAATGAGTTGTGTATACCTTTGTATATTTTCTTCATATTGTATGTGATTATACTTCCTTGAACACTGTTTTCCCTCTCTGTCCTTTCGATAATACAATCAGTATTATTCCAATTAATTAATCCATTCCGGTATTGTCAAGAAATGAATTCCTCATAATGTTTGAAATTGTTGCAGCCATCGATTAAATAACAATCAATTCTTATCACTAATAGAGTAATCCGACTACACCATTATTCGTATAAATTGAACTGAAAAATTTATATAAGGAATTGATTCACGAGGGAATGTAATAGATTTTACAGGAAATAACGGAATTCTTGACGGAGTGCTTCATACTTTAACCTAGCTACTTGTGCTTATCGTAGTGATGCAGTGCTGATTTGGATCGCAACTGATTCATTTTGTAATTGACTAGATATATCATCCTGTTGATCCCGAAGATACCTATGGACAGCATCATCCAATATCCCCTTTATCTGAATGTCTTGATGAAACCCCTCTAAGTAACGCTTAACAATCATAGATACAAATAATGGTTAGACTGATAATTTAGTACTACTACGTAATTAGTGATATCTTAAGTGAAATGTGCAATGTATTTCGCCCATTACAGTTCACACTGCCTATAATTGTGACAATTTTATCTTGTTGGATCAACTTGTTTTTACTTTCAAAAATTGACAATTTACACAGGAATGATTTGCAAAATCTCTGATCATATTTCGGGAACAAATTTTCGAATGAAACCCAGAAGTAGAAGTTCTTGGACTTGATGGTTACATGTTTCGAATAGAAAAGATAACAAGCAGAAATGCAAAATTTCCAGTGGAAGATAGCAGAAATAAATAATTCTCGAACAAATCATTCGACAAATAGTATCAATCCTATGTGACGTAAATATTAATGATAATTACAAACTTCTTTATTCATTCCTCTTTCTCCTGCTTCAGCTTTCGTCGTTTCCTATTTTTGATGAACCTCTCCAGAGGATGGATAGAAAGCGGAACAACAAAATCAGGATTAAATTTCTGTACAATACTGATATTCATTGCAGTCAACAGCATTCGCATGACATCATCCACACGTCCATTGATTATGAGATCGGCTTTCCGATCCTTAATTGAAAAACAAAACAAGTGATAATTAAATAAATGATCACGTCATTTATTCTGGGAATACCATGTAAAATAGGACATTGAAATCTATTCTAAAAACTCTGATTGCTAATATGATATTTAAATGACTAAAAAACGTGAAATCATGTCGGTTTTGTAGTCAATTCATCTAGACCAAGTGCTTCTTCCATTTCAAAGCAATTCTTAAAACTTCCTGTTCTGAGGACAGAGTTAGATAAAATTCTTTTCTCTGTTTCCATTACAACTATTTGCTTCTGTTTTAAACAAATGAAAATTTAAATTTGGACCATACATGGTTAGGAAAGTATAGAAATTCAATGAAATCTCGACAATTATTAAAGAGAACTAATTTACTAATATTGGTTTAAGTTTTACGTGTTTTGTCTTCGAAAGATTGATGATGACCATTTTGCCACCATTTTTCTTGGTTAGAAGTGGTAGATCACCAGCAGGAGTTATTTGGAGTGTTGTACCCATGCAAATGCTGAGATCGGCATTTCTGTAATTACTAATTGATACGAACAATAACAACTAGTGCATCTGGATGTGAACCATGTACAATGGATGAATTAACAGAATTGGTACTGGATTCATGAAATTTTTCAAGAAAGAACAGCATGACCTATTTGTACAATCAACTACATTGAATGATGTGGAGCATAACGCAGTGGAGCATATGTGAGACCTATAAGAAATTAAATACCAGGTCATGAGGAGGTTCTCATTTCAAATGAGCGAACTTGGAGAAAAAACAGAACATGGAAATTTGGTAGTAAATTTTAAAACAACCTTGCGAATTCGTTCGCTGCGCAAAGATCTTCTTCTGGTAGCGGATCTTCCCAATCCAAACAAACATCATGCAGCATTCCACGACAGGGTCGTCCACTGTTTGTACCTTCGCATCGTCTTCCGGTAGGTTTTAATCCTATGCTTCCAGTCGGTAGCGTCCGATAATATCTTCTAAAATAATCTACTGACGGTCTTCTGGAAAATCATTTAATATACTTCCCTGTGATACCTAGTGGAAGATAGAAAATGGTGCGAAGGGAAAAAATCAGAAAATTCATTTACTTTCAAGTTATCAGTAGTGTAAATAAAGCAAAAATCTCCTGTTTTAAAAACTCAAAAATTCACGAAAAAAAATTCCAGAGTAAAATTATCTTTAGATATAAATGATTCCAGTCACCTTCCACATTTGGCACATTTTTCCAGGAATACATTTCCGTGAAGTTCGGCTATACGATTCAATGGATATCCTGAACGAATGTGCAAACCGTCCACATTTTGGGTGATAACAAATCTGAAACCGCAGTAGATGACCTTTTTGTTAAGAATGGAAATTTGTCTACTTTTCAAAACGTTTTTCTAAACTGAAGGAAGAAAAATTTAAAAAAATTTTATGGATTTTAAAAAATAACTTGAAAAAACTTCGAAGATTATAGTCAATTTCAAGAATAGTGAAAGAATAATTTTTTTGTTCAAGTTCACAAATTTCTGGTGCATCTGATAACTTCAAGCAATCATGAAATGTGATTATATCATAATCACAGGATGCAAATATCCATATCTGACGTTTCTTTTTTCTGACAATAAATTTCAATTTTCAACATCCCTTTTCCTGTTCAAGTTTCCAATAAAAATAAATCCAAATATCTCACTTGACGATATTTTTGTTTTCCAATGCATTAATTCCATAATGAGTGTAAGTTGGCGAAGCTTCAACGAAGCTGACCCCATCATCGACTGCTTCGTTTCGTGCCTCCAAAGTCCATAATCCTCTGGGACCGCGGAAATCCGGTATGCCCGCTGTTGTACTAATACCAGCTCCTGTATGGAGCACGCAACAACGACTCGCCAAAAGTAACTCAGCAAGCTGATCCACCTTTCGTTTCAGTTCATGATGATCATCACTAACCTAAATTCAAATGAGATACAACCTGGAATCCAATAAGTGATCAGTAGCATAATCAATTTTCGTCACTAACTACTATGTAATTCAATATACCTTTGCGTGATGGCAAATTATCGGAAACAGAAAGAAAATATTAGGAAGACGCGGATTTAGTAAGGGATGGTATGCAAGAAAGTTGTAGGGCTGGAATCTCAGGTAATCCTAGAACACATCCAGAAAAAATGGTAAGATGTAAACCTCAGGTAATCCTAGAACACCCTTATTCTCGTACGGCGATAAAGCTTTCGCATAGCTCATAGCCATTATACCACTCTTCAAAAGAAGTTTCAGGTGAAAAACACGTGCATTTTGTCGGCAGGGTATCCTGTTCGGTCAAATCTTTGCGCTGCACCGGATGTAATCAAAACTCTTTTTAAATCTACAAGTTTGGCTCTACCGCAAAATACTGGGAAGATGATCACGGATCGAATACGAACCAAAATTTTGATTCCTAGAGAATTATGCGGTTGAATGCATAAAGAGAGTACATTTACTATTATAAATCCAGTTGTCGGTAATGCCAATCATAGATCATCCGGTAAAAATATTTCACAGACTATACAGCTTTTCCAGAAAACACAAGCAATTTTTGATTGTCCCATATTGTCAGCAATACTTTCCTTATCTACAGATTAATAAAACGTTCATTATAGATTTCGTAATTATTGATTCCGTATTGGTTATGTCATTTTTCTAAATATCACAGATATTATTTCGTGTCAGAGATTGTTAATCTAAAAATGAGCAAATATGTGCTTTTCGATCTCATTCGTTACATCCCATTTGTGAACTTAGAGAAAATGAAAACCGGAACCGGAATAATTGTTATGTAATGTTACATGTGCAAATCAGTAATGCACGGAAATACTAAACATATATACATATATATATGCGGGATAAAAACAATCTTTTAACATATCCAAAGATGAGGTAAACATAATTTCACATCGAGACATTCAAAGTAGCATAAACGAAATTTGTGGTCCGTAGCGATATTGTCATTGTGTTAATTTGCGTAGGCCACGTCATTGTCACCCAGCGAGGGTTTTGGATGGATGTGTATGTTCCAGGTTATGGACGGATTTTCGTTGGTCGTGGTTTGCTAACTTTGAGACTGTTTGGTTTTAGCATTTTTATTATTGTTGTAGTTATGTTACTGTTGGTCGGTGATCTAAGTCGATTGAAGCGGAATTGATAAGAGATAATTGCGCACATTTAGAAAGCAAGAAATAAAATGCACGAGGAAATAAGATGCAAAAATTGAATTGGAAATTTGAATGAAAGAAAAAGTAGTTATAAAGTTTTATATATGTGAGAATTTCACATGGTAATTAAGTGATAATATCAAAAAAGTTAATGTACGAATTGGTCAGAGATAAATAGATACCACAGGTATTTGCGAGTACATAAACTTGATATTGGAACTTTATTATATTCATCATTCATATAGTTTCAGTAGGGAATCCGCAAATGACCTTTGACATACGTCTTTCGGAAGCAAATTTTTTTGTTCCTTATACTATCATAGAAATCCGTCCTTTGGGTTCCTTTGACACCAATTATCTTTGGTGTGATTTTCCAAATCCGCTCAGTTTCGAATACAATCTTCTCTTTAAATTTTTGGATTGTCTTTTACGAGCGTAGGCTCTGTTTAAATTTTGAGTTTGCCATTTCTCTGTGTTTTGTATTTGACTGTGAAATAGATAAAGTATTTCAATAAGCTTTCTTGAATCTTCAAAAGTTTTCTAAAATTTCAATTCGTTTTGCGGACTTCAGGAATATTTTGTTGCTCTCGAAGCAATGAAACGATGATCCACAAGTACTTTTTCAGGCAAAATTTATCCGTTTGTACAGCACTTTTCCGTTCATTTGTGTTGTTTGATACTTGAAACTGAGTAGATGATTTCCAAGGATATGGACGCTGACATCGATGTAACATCGATGACCGACGATGGTATCCTAAATCCGTACAAGGTTTCATTAAGTAGTGACAAGAGTGTCGATAAGGAGGTTCCTTTTTTTCTTCCGCTTTTTTATTAAATTAGCGTTGAGGGAGTCTGCTTAACATAATCTACGGGATGGTATTATCGTGACTTGAAGCTGGCTCATTCTACGTCTACTAAACACTTTACATTGTGTTTTCTTTTGTAAGCTCACTTTCCAGGTTTAGCTGTGAGGAGGAGGACGGATTCCAAAAGAATTTTTACTACTTCGCTGCTATATTAAATGTGAACTCCGAAGTTCACAATTTAGTAAACCATTTTACTTGTTCAAGAGCATGCAACAATCACTATATGGGAAGTATTTGCAGGCTTATTTAAGTAAACTTACGGAGAGTAAGCTCACTCAAGCGATGGAAGAGCATATGTTTGATGGAGAAAGTGCTGAGCAAGAACAAAATGAAAGTTTTGAAAGCAGCGACGGAAATTCATATAGCACAAGGCAGTCGAGAAAGTGGCATTCAAAATCTTTTGATTAGTTTATCTTTCGTAACAATTGAAATGATGAGTGAATTGAACTAGATTTGAAAATTTTGCCCAGTTTTTTAAGTGTTCAACAATATTTTATGGACAATGACAGTAGTAATAATACATCTCATTGTTTAATATATTTTGAAATATTATAATGGGAGTTAAGCAGATTGGTTATAAAGATTGTACGCTCTTATATAATTGAGGTCCGAGTGGATTAGATTCTCCTACTCTTGAATTTGACATTGTTAGCTGCCGTTATCAGTCGTCATATCTTAGGATAGATTTGATAGCATGACTTATCTTATTAAATGAAACAATATCCAAATATGATAATTCGATAACAAAGTATTATACAAACTTTTTCGACATATCGCTCTGTTCTAATAATGTTTGATATACTTGAAGACTTAGGAATCCGTCATTGTGGCAAAGACCAGATGTACGACGTATTGTGGAGGATTTCATCAACAAAGATATAACTTCAAGAGGTGCAGCCAACAAAATCTCAGATATTTTGGGTCGCAATGTTTCACATTCTACTGTTTTAACTTACGCTAATAGACTGCTGCGGGTATATAATTTTCCTTTCTTCAAATTTCATACTACATTTTTTTGTTTGTTTATAAATTTAGAATCTGAAATATGAAATAAATCTTCGGAAATTCTTTTGACGAATTTTATGGGAAAACCAGATAAGTTCTTTAGCTTCCTTTTCTTTGTTTTCTTTTGATTAACTTTTAAATCAGGAACTCGTATTTCTGTGAAATCTGAATTTCCAATGCTGAAATTTAGTCTTTATAGCTCAGGCAATCAAATAAATAGGTAACAAAAGATACTGTTGATTACCTTTAACGTAGCAGATTAGAAGATATTGCAAAGAAATACTAGATAGTGATTTAAAACTATTTTAATAAGGGATAAATGATGAAGATGAAATGAATGAGAGTTTTCTCCATGAATTGAATTACTGACAAGGAAACATCTCTGTTGGATTATCGTCGCAGATAATGACCGTGATTTAAGGGAATAAAACGTGAAGTGGAGGAAGAACCAGCTTATCAAGTTCAGGTTGAACCCGATGATTCACCTGCACCGGTTGATGAAGTCGGATATGATGTGCATTTCGAGCTTGTGAAAACGAGCCGTGGCAACGATAATGGTCTGGCAGTTTATGAAGATAATGGTTTCGTTCGTGTTTATCGTCGCACTAGTACAACGGGTCGAAGCGCTTCCTATCGTTGCTCCACATGTGATCATCTTTATGAAAAACTTGGCCAGGGTGAACGGCCAACGATTAAAATGCGTGATAACGTTATCGTTACGGATCCATTTCCAACACACAATCAGCTGTGCACTCCTACTCCAGTGGATGTATTCCGTAGAACACAGGAAGATTTAGAAGCACGGCAGCTCAATATGTGTAGGCGTGTATTAACCAGTGTAAGTCTTCCCTTATTTGAGATATTGATTTCTCATAATAAATCTTGCAAAGTTTTAAGCCCAAATATATATCTATCAAATGAAGTAAATGGAATGCTGAGAAATAGCAAAGTTAAGATGGTACATATTTTAGTCACGTTTCAAGGAAATGAGATGGGCGAGGTCATTTGATACCGTTGGATATGTGGTAAAACCACCAAATGAAGAGGAAGAAGCGATCAATAAATGCATCGAAAGGTTTTATCATTCGTGTTTTCTTTTGTCTCAAAAACATATGCTACTTGCGTATGAAGTTAGGATAACGGCAGTGTTATGGAAGATATACGACGATTTAAATAAAATTAAAACGAGTAAAAGAGGGAATTTATGTTTATGTTTCGGAACTTAAGTTACCAGAAGTTACTTTCATTTTATTTACATTTTCCATTGTTTTGATTGTTTTAACCTGATCCATATTTACAAGTGGGAGATAAATTCTCATAGAGTTAAAAAATTTTCATTGTTTCGTAAGTGTGAGTTAAAAAATATTCCTTTTTCTAGTCTATTGACAAGGTGTCGTGGCTCAACAGAAATGGAGGACGAGGACAAAGAAGCGTATGTTATTTTACACCAAATTTTTTAGAAGGTTGAGCAATTGAAGTTGTTTACGTTTGATAACGTGTTTGATCCAGATTTCATTTCAGTGTGCTGAGAGACTTAATTGAAGGCTATAAGCGCGGAGAGGTTTCCAGTTTAACGGAACTTGCAAAATTGATCAAAGAAAATCTAGACATTGATGTCTCTAGCCCTACTCTTTGTCGATATCTTAAAAAACAGGTCATATTTTTGAGAAATTTTTTGTTAGTGCTATGAATTTCCTGTGGCACATTCATACGTCTCAATGTGCGATTCATACTTGTATAGCAACAAAGCGATGAGCATGTAATTTTCCATATCGATTCATTTTATAATTTCTTGTTTACAGACCGATGATAAGGCTCAATCACCAGTGGAACCAGACGAAAGGTGAGATTCTCTATTATTTCTCTTCCTGTTACGAGTTAAGTCATTTTTGAAAGACGAGAAAGTTAACTGCTAGAAATGATTTTGTGCTTCGTGTGATGCAGAGCTTTTATGTTATCTTCAAAAAATATTATTTTGAATTTTCAGCGATGCTGTTCTGATAGCTCGACCAGGACTTTCGAAGTACTTGAACGAAACACTTATTACTGTACCAGAAAATGAGGGCTTTCGACAGTATTCATTTATGAAAAGGTCGTCAGATGGTGTTCGGTCGTATTACAGGTTGATGCATTTGTTTAGCTGCAGATATTAGGAACACGTCGTGATCAGCTTTAATTTCCGCTTTGTTCCTTTTCCTGTCATCCGCAACAACAACTAAAATTCCAATAGAAGACTAATCAGTGAATGCAATGGTGCCTTTCTATAAGCCTTTCAAATATAGGGAATGAGATTTCCAAATATCGTGCATTATACCTTCTTGCTGAACGTTGAGAAGATTTTTTAAAATCAAAATTTTCTGAAACCAGCTTTGGTAACCAGTTTTCTGGATTGGAAAAGTCTACATAGATACGTTACAGATGCCTCGGTTGTTCTCGTGCGAAACGCCTTTACGGACCAGATCGGCAAGCTTATGTGAAAGTAGAATACGGCGAGATAATCGATAGGCCACTCCACCATCGAAGATGTGAACCACAGTCGGAAGAAAGTGTTTTAGTCCAAAATCTGGATCGAGAATGTCGTAGAAGTATCAGGAAAGGTGAAAAAAATCCACGAGAAGCTCATGCGGAAGTTTGTTTAATTTTCGAATTGATCTTGTCTCTTTTGTGACTAACAAGAGTTTTTAGAGGATCGTATAGGTCTTTTCGAATCCAGCAATGCATCAAATGCTAGGTTCTCGGAGTCTTTCCATGTACCTTTCTCATGATTCTCATTCTCATCGCGAGTATTCTAGTCTTAGAAATATTTGATATTAACTTATGGTATATATTACGTTGCATATCTTTAATATTCAAATGAAATGCTTTTATTATAATTTTAATATTCCAGGGGTTAGATAAAATGGCCGAAATAGAAGCGTCGTTTTCTGGGGATGAAAATATACATGGCACGTTGCAAAAACTTTTTCCGTCATGGGAAAGAGTTAAAGCGGCATATTTTCGGCAGAGAGATTTATTAAAAAAAGCAGCAATTGCGGCAGAACTAGAAGAGGGAGCGTATCAAACTAGCGTCCATGGAAGCGAAATTGGTCGTTATGAAGAAATCGAAGGAAATGAGAGGTTGATTCATTGTTCTATTACCAATCTAACTCTTTCATAAGAAGAAAGTAAAAGCACCGGTCGTCTCACAGTTCCTTATCAACTAACCGACAGTTCTCCTCATTTTACGAGATATGGAAAAAGAAGCAAGTTTCTCGCATGCTAGAACATATAACGATAACCTGCATAATGACCTATAATAAACAACATCACATTGTATCATTCGATACCTTACAGCGTTCATTATTCCAAGGCAGTAAAATAGGATTTAAAGTTACTAATCCTTAGGCATAATAGCACAAAATGTGGGAATCGTTCTAACCTATATGCTGGAAAGATCGTGGTGAGTCTTGCTTTTCAGACGTCATCCAACTGTTTTCGCTGCCATAAATTTATGTTAAACATTGGTAATTAACACACTGTATTTTGTATGAAACGATGAATTTTAGTTTCATTGCACCTCCCGGTACAACCGTGGAGCTTACCCCTGAGATGAATGCTCTGAAAAATCAGTTATTATTCGATGTACAGCAAGCCATTCGACGAGAGGTCACGCGAGCAGTTACTCGCACCACTGTCATGATGGAGCAACGATTTGATGCAAAAATTGTGCAAATATTTGATGATATATTTCGGACGCAAAATGAAGAGGAAGTTGTGGAAGCAGGAGTAGGTTTTATTTTGACTTATTTGATGGCCTACGGATCATTCGATCCTCTATTTCCGTTGTTCTCGTTAATTGTTTTGCGCTCTTTTGATTTTCGTATTTGATTACTCTTTTGAACTCTAAACATTGTATGCAACTTGGAAAGAAAGACTACATATAATTTTGAAAATTGTGGTGGTTGCTGGGTCGTTGGACAATGTAATAAATTGGGAGTTTACACACACAAATCTGTAATGTTTGCTTTTTCCAGGTAGTGGATGAATATGCTCTCCAGGAATTTCCGTCAACTTCATCCACCTTATCATATCCATCACAGAAACGGCGGCGTTTAGAGAGCATTGGAGGGAATGAAAGGATCAACGATACACCGTTTTCAATTCCTTCTTGTTATTTGAAGCGAAATAGATTGGTTATCAAAGAAGTTGCAAGAAAGAAGAGTTCTATTTAAATTCTCTTTTAAATTGCAACTTTTGTCCAGAACGCTAATCAGTTGTGTAGATAATATTTTAAATTTTGCTGTTGTCCTATATTTCAATTCCTCTAATCTTGGCTTTGGTTCTTTAATATTGATGACACGCTTTCTTTACCTTTGCGGTCATAGCTCTTCCGATCTACTATCTTTTATTCATTCCTATGAGAGCAGCGAAACGAGAGGAGAAAAATGTAGTATTCGTCAATCTTCCTTTTCTGGAAACCTTTGATCCATGGGCAGTAGAATATCTGAATTGTAATGCTATTTTTCTATTTGTATTTGTAATGTTTCATTTATATTTTATTTGGTTTTCATTCTTCGGAGAACTGTATTTTCCAATAGAATATTTTGAGTAAGCTTTTTACGTTTTCATATTAAGTAATTTTATAAGATTGATTCTCGGAAACTGAAGAGCTTCTACATTCCAGAATTCGCCAATATTATTTCCGGAAAACTGCAGCTTTTAGAATAATCTACAAAATCTAACATTTCGGAACTGGTTTTTAATGTTTTTTGAGTTTCTACCATTTCTTTAATTCCTCTCTCTCCGTCCATTTGAACTTCTGTTGTTTTTGGATTCGTAAAATATGTGAAAAGCAGAAGAAAGGGTGGAGCGATCAAGTGTATGCTTAGTTTAAACAAGGATTCTAAAAAGTTATTTAAATGTTCTAAATCGTAGTGTATCTCATTTTTTGTTAGTGAGGTACCAGGAAATTGCTTGTGGTGTACAGTGATCTAAATGAAATTTGGAATTTCTAGTTTTGTTTACCGATGAGTTCAATTGTTCTTGTTTTTTGATTAAAGTCTGTCCTTAAGTATGCGAAAATTGAATTCTCGAATTGAATATACGTTTTATCTGGAAATAACGTTATATTGGAACAATTTTCAATTAATTTCATTTTTTTTTTTTTTTTTTTTTTTTTTTTTTTTGTGTGTGTCATCGTTTATTTACATGAGAAAAAATTGCCATAATTGTTTGCTTCACCAAATTTGATTGCTTATAAACGTGAAAATCTCTTCAATAGATTTGCTATCCTGCGACTAGAACTGGTCGTACTACCATCCTCTAATTCAAAGAAAAATCGAAATACCGGTAGCGTAGTACCTAAGGTAACTCAAGTTTTTGACTTCGGTAATACAGTAGCCAAAATATCAGTTGGGTTTAGTAATTAACAAGATATGATGTGAAATAGTGAAGTTGCCCGCAGATTTTATTTTTGCTTGTGCATTATTTTGTCTATGTTGAACGAATTGTTATTTTAATTGTTTTGTAAAATTTGGAACGGTGGAAATGACCTTTTCTAGAAGAATTGTTTTGCTAGAAAGCATCAGTTAGAGATTCGAACTCAACAAAATCTCGACGTTTTGTTTGTACAAGAATATCCTAATTGTTCATAACTGTCATTTTTTATTTCTTGGCTTAATGTGATATTTGCAGAGATATAAATTGTAACCTGTTGTTACGTTATTGTCATAATTCCATAGGAAAAATTATGTTTGAAGCAATCGATCAACTATTTCATACTTTTCATCTTTATTCTATCAGAATTTTTTTATGAATTTCTTGATAACTGAATTTCTTGATTACTGTTTTAGCTTGTCTGTATTTTGCCTCATTGGTGTGGAAAGTGGTCGTTTTTATGAAATAATTTGTGTTGATTTGAGATTCACAAGTTATATGGAATTAAGATTATTGATATCAGCTGAGGTTTTTTTTTGCATAAATTTCAAAAGAACTGTTAAATATTATTTGTTAAGGTCGGTAACTGATACGCTGATGGTGCAGACAGAGCCGGTTGAGGAAGAGAGGCCTAAATGTGGTTGTAAAGGTGTTCGCTTTTGCGCTGCATGCAAAGATACGTTGAGGTGGGATAAAATTCCTGCAAACATTAATAAGTGAAGAAAGTGACCCTAAAAAAAAAGAAATATTGTGAAATTACTGTTGCTGAATTATACTTTCCAGGAAAGCAATCTGATTCACAAATCATGATCTAGGAGATTTAGTAATCCTACTGGTATATTACACAGACATGTTTTTTATACGCTGAAAAGTAGGAATGTATTCCGTAATATTCATTTTTCGGTTAACATAGGGTCGAATCTATCGACACTTCACATTAGATGAAACAAAGACTGGGATATTGGTTATAAATTTTTTGTTTGAGAATAGAATAGCCTGGATTTATTCGATATACTTTAACTTAACTAGTAATTAGTATTAGTGTTTGAGGAGAGTAGTTGGTTTACATATACATTTTGGTAGCCTGAATTAATATTTTAGTACTAAATGATAGCTTATAGTACAAAAGTAATATTAGTACTTTAGTTTTAATGATATGTGGACGACCTAGTTGTTTCAGTAGCTGTTGCATTTTGTAGATAACGCCATTATTAAAAGTTTGTCTACCAAAAAGTAAATGCTCATAATCGATATGATTGTTTGAAATGTTTAGAGTGACAAAGCTAACGCTATGTGGAGAATATCCATATGCGGAATATAAAAAATATGTTTATTCTACTCGTCACCGTATGGCAGTGCACGATAGTTCACTATCCGATCGTCCAACATTATCTGATATCCATGATTCGGCTGGTAGAATAAACGAAACTGAAAATAAGTCTGAGGTAATTATTTGAAAAATGAAACAAGGAAAAATTGGAAGATGTTAGTATATGTTTGGCTTCTTATTTTTTATCAAAGGAGATAAATTTCTAATATCGCATTTACTTATGAATTTAATCGAGGCAGTATCAGGCTACCCGTTACAGTTTGAAATTTTTGAGGATTATTTGGTTGTTCCTGGTCTATATGTTATTACCGATTTCCTTAGCGAAGCTGAAGAATTGGACCTCGTTGATGTAATTGATAAGACGGATTGGGTGCTTTCACAATCAGGACGTCGAAAACAGGTTTTTTCTTTGGCTTTTTTTGATTCTTCAGTTATTGGTATATTTGCTAAAATAGGTATTGCGGTAAGAATAATTTTTACGAATTGTGGGTAGGACGAAGTCAGGATAATAATGATTTACTCGAGACTTCCTCCAGCTGAAATCAAGATAATAATGATTTAGTTGAAACTTTCTCCAACTGCTTTTTTCATAGCATCTTTTCATTGAAGTCCATGAAAAGCGCTTGCTTAACGACTTTAACGCAATCTGCTTATAGGATTACGGTCCGCGTGTCAATTTCAAACATAAGAAAATAAAAATGGACCGCTTTTTTGGGATGCCAAGTTACATAGACGTAATACTAAATAGAATGAATTCGATTTCCTCTGATTTATTTGGTTCCTATCAGCCATTTGAATTATGTAATTTGGAGTACCGGGACGATCGATGGTCAAACATTGAAATGCACTACGATGATACATGGATTTGGGGGGAACGCTTGATTTGGTTTGTTGCTAGTTTTCACTTTTTTCACTTATATATGGTAGCTTTTTGTCAAAGATCAGGATATTGTTAGGAATTTTCCCGAGTAAAAGAGGAATGGGATTGTGATTTAAATTTCATCATCTTGATTTTTCTTTTCAAATTATGAAATATTTCTTAAATGTTCAATTCCTCATTTTAAACTAAATTTATTTGTGGTTTCCCTCTTTTTTCAGCACTTATTTCTATTTTGAATATATTCTTCCTTTATTTGTTGCAATTTTAGCATCAATCTCTTAAGCAAGTCGGTATTGACATATGCAAATGAGGAGAAACAATTAATCATCTATGTTCCACTACCATGCAGGTATATTTAAGCTCTAAAGTCGGGAATTCGCTCATTTTTTTGCCTGAAAATTTCGCAGCTGCAGAGAGATTTCCGAATAGAGAAATCGGGAATGAGGGAGAGCAGGAAGAGAAGTTGTGGAATGAAGAAAAAATGAGATCACTATATGATTTCGGGTTAAGATTATTCAACTTTATTCTTGAATTTTGAATCTAAAATAGGATCTAAGAGCTAGCGAAACAAATTCCTTCATTCGTGCCGCTGCATTTTTCCTGTGCTGTGCAGGATCATTCAGTAATAATGCATCAAAAAGCAAATATTGATTTTAATATCATTCGTTCTTGAATTTCCTTGTTCATATAAGTTTTATTAAGGAAACTTAATTTAAAAAAAAAAAAAAAATTGTCAGGACAATGGTATGTATGTCCGATGAAATTCGCTATTCATGGAGACACGCCGTTTTTCCGGAGCATATCCATGGTCGGAGAATAGCCTTGACGATGAGAGAACCAAGTGCAGCTTTTAAGGTAACACATTAAAAAATATGTTAGATTTAAAATTTCTAGCAAGAAAAACGAATTTGTAGAAGGATTTATTAATTAAAACGCAAGTTCCAGTCAAAAAGTTGGTGTATTCTAAAGTGTCATACTAGTATTATGTATATAGTCGTAGAATTAATTTCTTAGCCAAAAAATTAGCCATAAAATTAATTTCTATATTCTTTATATATTTAGAATCTAGAGGATCACTATGAGAACATTTTCACTTGGCCGTTTAGTTTTGAGCTGTAGTAATACACTGATTATTAATCATTTTCCTCATTATTAACAATTATGATCATTGTGTATACCTTACCAATTTCTTGATTATTTTTCAGAGAAGTTATAGCGCATTTTCTATTACTACTCAAGTTCATATTTCTTTTCCTGACCTTCTTAAACAAAGCTTAAGTTTGTTTTTCTGTTTTTAGGAAGGTGGTGAACTGTACGAAAAATTCGGTCGAGAGCTGACGCGTTTGGGGAATATTCGAATATAAGTTACGTTATAGTTGTTTTATATGTATTGGAATTGTAAATGAGTGGAAAAATAAAATTATGAAATAAAAAAGGTGTGATTCTCCTGTTGTACAAGTTTTCAGCTAAATACTATGTGTACTTGAAACTCAGTTTTCATTTCATTTTACTGTGAAATGATAACTTGTTCATACAGCGGTATGTCTGAGTATTTTAAGCTCATTGATCTTATGTTTTCTTCAAAAAGAGTTGAGATTTCCATAATAGAATGAATGATTAGCGTCATCAAAATTGGATTAATGACGTATAGCGTTTTAAATTTTTGCTGAGAAGATTTTATCTTGTGTTTAATTACAAACTGTCTTTCTTGATGCTTTCGCTTGCTCTGAGACTATTTCCTTTTTTTCAAAAAACTCTTTTCTGCTCTTGCCCAGCTATTTCGATTTTTTCTAGAGCTGTAGCGGAGCAAATTTTTTGGTCTATTGCCATCTAAACTAACAGGTGACGATTTTCATAGGTGATATTTCTAATGATTGGATGTTAATTAGGGAAAAGTTTTGTATATTATAACGAAATGATATCGAATTGACGCGGTTTTTTACGATGTATTCATTCCGGTTGATCGTTTCGCATTTAAAAGCGTGATATCATGTTTTTAACTACTTGCCGGATGATTACAGTGATTCTGAGATGACATCATCCTCTAATGAAGATGTAGCTATGATGGATGCAGAAACAGGATGTGCGATGTGCAGGTAATAATCCCTTTAATTTCGTCATCAAGGCAGCTATAACTCAAGAAAAATATGATTGAGTAGTTTCATAAAGTAAGTTTTTCAGTTGAAAAGTTAATGTTCTTATGGATGATGATAGAATGGAAGTTTAGCCGTACCATCTTCTTGTTGCTAGCAGTTAAATAAGCAATTGAAGCACATATAATCATAAGGTGTTGAAGAAGGCTGTGATTTCGGCATAAGATCTGATGTTGTTTTCATCACATCCAAGATATTAATTTTCCAGATTTCCTTCACTATACTTTTGAAAACTTAAAATCCTATTCATTTATGTTATTCATGATTTTTAAATCATTGTCGATTTTTGTGTTACTGGTAAATTATCCACTTTCCATTGACATTAATCAATGAAACAGTATGATTTCATTTTTAGAGAATTCGTAACAACAACCATTCTTCCGCGTTTTCGTAGAGCTGTTGATCAAATGTTATCACTTCCAAGTCATTACATAATAAGCGCATTACACGAAACGATAATGTCCGTTGAAAGTATTGTTGACAAGGTAAGGCTAAAAGTTTCCGATATTATAAATTATGTAGTTTTAGTCCTGTTTCGCACTCTTGAATTTTGGATTTCTAATGCATGAATACATGAGAAGAAGAGTGATAAAAACCAACAGTAAACTAACGGATTGAAAGAAAGGTTGGCATTCGGGAAACCTAATGATGACAATATTTAGTGTCCGGTAACAACATTTGATTCTAATGGAACGGAGTCGAAAACTTTTCCAAAAAAACTTAGAGATTTATTCGATTGAAAATTCAGCTTGCGTTTTTTACAAAAAAATTTCGTTTTTTAATCACAAGCGTAATTAGATAGGACTTCGGTTTTGTTTACTTTATTATTTGATTTCAATTGATTTCTCAGATTTTGCAGAAGGTTCGGAAAATTATGGATGGAAATAAACATAGCGCTGAATACCTTAGGACTAGAATTTTACATTTCGCTGGAAATATACTGTTCAAATCTGATGTTAGTTTTCATCTTTGCACTGAGCACACATATTTGATGAATCAGTCAGTATTTTGTTTATTTCTATATAAATTTTACATTGGAGTTAAAAAACGCGGTGGTGAAAGAAGAATATTTGTAAATTTCATTCCTCTGTTAACGCAGTTCTAGTTGAATCTTTGTCAACTTATATGAGTCGGAAGGATGCAGGTTACCTGCTCCATCTTGTATTTCCATTCTCAGCTTTGGTGAGAAAGATAGATAAGTGCATTATGTTATGTATTACGTCACGCATTTTAAAATATACTGTCTAAGTAAATGCTCATGAACTGTCAAAACGTTGTGTAATTCAAAATCTCAGTACTTTTTCTTATGATTGTTCGACGTTGATCTCATTAATATTTTTTAATCATTCATTTAGGTTTTGTGCACATAATGATATATAGTATAAAAGGAATGCCTTCCAAAAGCATGAAACTTTGAGTGGTTTGTCAATGTAGTAGAGATGAAAAATCACTAATAACTTTGCAACTGTCATCTTTTGCGATACTAATCTCTATGTTTCTTTTCAGATAGAGAGAAAAATGAAAATGTTAATGAGCAATGCATTTAAAGTAAGCTTTCTTTTATATGAAACATTGGAAGCAAAGGATAATGAAGCGTCTGCTTGTCGTGAAACTCTGCTGGCTATGCTTCGAGAAACAGTGTTGCATTTGTTAGTTATTATCATTCATCTGTATATCTGTGTGAAACTCTCCTTGAATATATGTTATACTTTGCATATTTTACCTCAAGTATGATGTGTACCTAAGTTTTCAGATATATTTTTATTCCGTGAAATAACTAGTGAAAAGTCGTTCTGATCTAAAATAACTCATTGTTATAAATCATTTGTTTAGGAGATAAGAAATGAAATCATAAAAGATTGGAATTTGTTTTTAAAGTTATACAGTTGATGTATCTGGATGCCTTATAACATTTTCAGAATAGATCCAAATGGTTTCGATATAATGTCAGTCGTATCCCAAGCTCATAATCAAGCGGTCTGGCATATCATTGCCGATATGGCAAAACGTAAATGTATTATACGAACAGAAATGATATCACTTGCAGATAACACTGGGGTAAAGGTATTTTTGAGTTTTTAAACAAAAGACGGGTAAAGGATAAGTCAGTTAGACTAGAGATTGATTTAACTCATCGATAAAGTTACGATGATGAAGTAATATTTAGGAAATTGGAGTATGTATATCCAAATTAGTTATATTATCCAAATTTTCCCAATAAAATTCCTTTATTTTGTGTACTCTTAATGTAAATACTTCATCTTGTTCAGAGAAAAATGTAATTATCTTGTTGCTTAAAATGTGCAATGACGGTACACCTCATTGTTTTGATGCAAAATATGAAATGATATGTAGGATCCGTAACCGTAACATTTTCATCAAGCGACAATGAGTATCAAAAATGTGATGAAAAAATTAAAGTGATATAATTGAAAACTGAAAGTGTTAGGAATGGCAAAGTAAGAAATTGAAATTGAAAAACTGATATTTACAAAGGTTTACAGCGATGTCGACGCATTACGGATTGGACTGTGATGGTAGGTTTATCACGATTGAAGCCTACAAAAAAAACTCTTCAACAAGCGATGGAAAAGTGTTTTATAACTACGCTTGCTGAAAAGGTATGGTTTATTCTAAAAGTTTCTATTCTCCAGTCAAAGTTGATATAATTTCACGAAAAGCATAACTTTTGCTGAATTTCTAGAATATAACCGATACTGAAGTCCGTCATACAGCACACCTTGTGCTTGGCGTATAATCGCTTCTTATTAGCATTGGAATTACCTAACTGAAGACTGAAAAATGTGACCATAAGATGGGTATATATTTTTTTTTCAGATTTACGATCTTGTAATAGTTGAATATCCGCAGTCAAGTGGAGTGATCGATGATTTACGTTGTTGTATGCAAAATAATGGTGGTTTTGGGCGTACGTTACTGATGGATATATTAACAAAGGATGTCGAGCAGAGATTGCTGCAAGTTGGTTAGCGTAAACTTTTTTTTTCAAAACTCTCGGATACGAGGAGAAGATAATATCCTATATTCAGTACTAAAAATTAATTACATAAAAAAACATTTTTGATATCTAAATAATGTAAGGTATCAATTTTAAGAGAAAGAAAATAGCTTTCTAGGAGTTGGGACAACGGAAATTTTGGAAGGATATGCAAGTGCAGTCGAATGCTTGCGACGTTTAGATCCAACATGCGTGATTATGCAGCAGATATGCTCTATAATAAGGCAATACATCAAGTAATGGTTTAGAAAGGTTTTGTTCCGAAAATTTGACTTCTGCTCATACATTAGAATATGTTCAATTGTTTGTGCTTGAGCATACTCTTTAATTTTTTAGAAATTGTTGAAACAATAAGACATTGATCATTGGTGCAGTTCCCTTTATTTGAGAATTTTAATGTGGAAAACGAATTTAACTCACCGTTTGATAGTTGGTAAATCTGCTTTAATGTGAGTGAGCTAATTTGATCCAATTCAGACAACGACCTGATACCGTTCGATGTATAATAACTTATATTACTGGTGAAAAACGGGAAGAACTTAGTGAACAATTGGCAATGCGAAAAACGGCCTTTCTTGATGAAGAAGAGTTGGTGGGAGTGAACGATGAGCTTGTTCCAGGTTCGGATGACACTGCCGGTGAGTTTGTTTTTTTCTTTCAACTGCAGAAGCCATGGTGAGGAGATTTTTCCATTACTTAAGTACGATTTTCGATTTTCTTGTTATCAAACAAAGCTCAGTTTCTTTGAAAATAGGTGAAAAAACAGTGGAATATGCTGGCAAAAATATCAGATTGAGAGAGAGATTGAGAAGGAGTAAGAGAAAAAATGGAACTTGCACTGATAATGAAATGCTTATAGTATATTGTAGGATATATGAGCTGGATTTTAATAGAAAATTTTCTACATTTTACCCTAATTTTAAAATTGCAGAATGTAGTTGGATGGATTGGCTACCAGATCCACCCGATGCAAATCCTTGTCAAAGCCGTCGATATCGACAGAACGCAGATGTTTTTAACATGTTAGTGTCTGTCTATGGAAGTAAAGAAATATTTGTCAAAGAGTATCGTGAACTGCTCGCGGAACGACTGACGAAGTCATGGAATCGGGATGTGAGTATGCTCGTATAATTTTGCCAGTTTTAACTGAGATTGGAATTCCAAAAATGTATAAGTAACATTTTGCAATATTTGGATCGTTTTTCGATATACTATCTTCTCAGTGGGTTAATTCTACAATCGTTAGATCAATGGATAAAGTTAAATGAGAAAACTAAGGCATATTATTGGTAGAAGAGGAGACATGATTTTAAATAATTTCAACCAAGGGATGCTACCTAAATGATTGGTTTCTTGCGATTTCAAAATTTGTTTTCAGCCACAGTTTGAGCAGCGTTATTTGGAATTACTCAAGCTTCGGTTTAGCGAAGGGGAATTGCAACAGTGCGAAGTGATGTTGAAGGATATGCGTGATTCGGAACATATTGATCGCTTAGTGGATAATTTGCTGGTAAATTAAGGATTTTCAGTTCAATTTTCTTTAATGACTTCAAACGATAATTGACTTATCACAAACTGTAGTTACTAAATCGTCCAACGAATTTGACTAAATAAATTTAAATCCATTTTACTTTAATATTACCCTGCAATGAATCTCTCCACATTATGTGTTCATGCTGCACATGTCTACACTTCCAAACATAACTGAATTATTATGAGAATAGCGATTCCAATCATTAAGCAAGTTGTTTGATCCGGTAGATGATTAGGTACAGATGGGCAACGAATTTATGTACTTATTATAAGAAAATGTGAGTTAAAATGCTAAATAGTTTTATTTTAGCCGTTTCCGATTAATGCACGAATTATATCATCATTTTTCTGGCCAAAAATCGAAAATGAAGAGTTCACGGTATTCATTTTGGTTCTACTTTTCTAAATAGTTTGGCAGTTTCTTTTTCAATTCGAACTATTTTAAACGTTTTATAGATGCCACAAGCACTAATGACCGGCTTAGATGAGTATGCACGTGGATTCGAAACACATAAAGGATCTCGAAAATTGGAATGGATGAGTGCTGTTGGCTCTATCGAATTGGAAGTAGAATTGGATGATGTGAAGGCTGTAGTTGCTGTATCACCAGCTCATGCCGCTGTTTTATCATTGTTCACTAAGAAAGGTTTACTGCTAAGCTTTTTTTCTTGAAAATAATATCGGACTTATAAAACATGTCGATGAATTTCCGTTTCTTCACTTTAAGAATGTGCATCTTAGTGCAAAACTTTTTAAATGCCATAAAAAGAATTCCAATTTGGAATGGAAGCTTCATGATGATTGAAGTCGTGAAAACCAAATGTTTACAGAAACTTGGACAGTTGATGAAATGGCAGCTGAACTAAAAATGGACAAACGGAATGTTAAAAAGAGACTGGAATGGTGGCAAAACAGTGGTGTTGTTTATGCTTCTGCGGTAAGTAAAGCTCTTGAATTGTGAGAAATATTACTTAAGATTTCTACGAGATATTTGGTATTACACAATCGAACAAGCCATCCATTATCAAATGAGCTATTAAGACTGTCCAATCATTCATTGAATATGTCTTCTGTTTATGACATGATTGTGTACCGGATATGATTTTCCATGATGTTAGAATTGATTCATAATGTCAGCCATTAAATTTGTGATTGGATTCATTGGATGTAGACTCATGGTTTGTTCAGTAATGGATGTGTCTGTTAAGAAATGCAACTTCCTTTTATCAGAGGATCTAGAGAACATGAAAATTGTTTAATTTTATAAAATTTACAGGGTGAAAGTGAAGCAAAAACATGGCACCTTGCAAGTGGAACATCAAAAATGGAACGTTTGCAAGTTGAACACGATATGGAAGAGGATGTATCAGATGATGACAAGAATGAAGATATGGAAGCAGTTGACGCATTGGAACAATACTGGATCTATACGAAAAGTTTCATCGCTAACCAAGAACCTGTCAAAGCTGAACGGTTGCATACCATCTTCAGGTGGTCAAATTTTGTGTTTGATTCATCACTTATATCAAATATTGTATTACATAAGCTGATAATTGTTGAGTTGGCAATTTGCATACGCTTTTGACGAAAACTAACGTTGCTAGCAGTCAAACTTCTTTTAATCCCTTCGAAGACTATTAATGATCCTGATTATCTGAACTTATTTGGTTGAATTCATCATCTTTTTCGCCTGCTTTGAACTTCAAATGGAATTGCACTTTTCAGAATGTTTGCAAGTCCAGGGCAGCATGGACCCACATTGGAGGATGTTGTTGCATTTTTACAGCGGAAAGTAAAAATGAATTTACTGTCTTGTGTAAATGGATTATACAAAGTTGTAAAAGATGCACCTGCTCAATAATAAGTATACACCTGATTCGTAGCTAGTGGTATTGTTGTATTGTATTGTAACAAATATAGTTTTGGTGAAAGCTGAAAAGATCAATATAAAAGATTTATGTGAAGTTTTTAGAAAGAGTTGGAAAAAAACTCGTCTTTTATGATTATTTCCTTTATATTCGCTTCTTTGGTGACGGAAGTATTAAAAAAGGGTGTCTCATGCGTCAATTATTGTTGACGGGAAGAATCACTGCTTCAAAATTATTCTCAAATTATATTTTTTATAATCCTTGATTTAATATTCGAATGCTGAAATATTTTACTTATTTTTTCTTTCTTTTCTGGAAATGCGGGTTTAACTTGAAATTATCCAGCTGATCTGAAATAGGATAAATTTGATTCTGATGTTTTCCCTCAAAGCTAATTTAGTATCGTTCATATTTTTAGATGTCTTAAATGTTCGAGAGATAGCATGCAAAATTAAGTGTTGAGGGAAAATAAGTAATGAAGCCTCGCGTTATACTAATCAAGCTTCGTTTAAAGCTTTTGCTAGTTTAAAGTTCTACCGATATTTAAAAAGAGTATTAGGAAAGTGATTGTTGTTGTAGTTTTGCTTTCTTCAAAAAAGTAAATGACGTCAACAGTTCGTTTGTCAGTTTTTCACTGCCTGTTATATTGAGTTGACCATTCCATGTGAAATTCCATTTCTTATATTTTGATATTAACTCCAGCCCATAACAAGTTCTTTTGCAATTTACCAAAATTATTACTGATCGTATTCGATATAATATCATATTCAGTATATTATTTGATTTAAAAACGTTTGAGTGAGCTACTGTTATGCTTTAATCATTTTTTTTAGCGACTTGCTTTCGTGATTAATACATTCACAAAGAAAATTCAAATATGGAAACATTAAAAATAGGAATTGAAATGATATGAATTTTTCATTGATTTGTTGATGTCATGACGCACTGGACGAGATTATTGGCCAGCTCTCTTCGAGATTATTAACCTTAAGCCAATGAATGGATGATTTTATGAAGATAAATTAGTGAAATTACTTCCTATATTTCATTTATTTTCAGTTTTTTTTTATTCATTCCGATTGAAAAATCGAATATACTATCGACTACATATTCAGCATTCTTTTATGCGAATATTGTGTAAAAGCATATTACTTTTCCTAACGAAGACAATATTTCCACCAGTGCCAGTATTTTTTCCTTATTTTTCTAAAAGTATCCAGCAATTATCAATGTCTTCTGGAAAATATACTACCGAAGAATTTGGTTCATTATATGGTTTGGATTATAGAGTATATTTCAAGGATCAAAATGGTTCTCATATTTCACCATGGCATGATATACCATTATTTGTGGATGAAACGAAAAAAATTTACAATATGATAATTGAAATTCCACGATGGACAAATGCTAAAATGGAAATATCAACAAAGGAATCGATGACACCAATTAAACAAGATGTGAAGAATGGTGAACCACGATTTGTGGATAATTTTTTCCCATTCAAAGGTTATATTTGGAACTATGGTGCTCTCCCGCAAACATGGGAAGATCCCAAGCATTTAGATCCAGCTACAGGAGCTTGTGGTGATAATGATCCAATTGATATAATCGAAATTGGTTCTAAAATTCATCGTCGTGGTGATGTGATATCAGTGAAAGTTGTTGGTGTTATTGCATTGATTGATGAGGGTGAAACGGATTGGAAATTGATTGCTATCGATGTAACGGATGAGAAAGCAGATCAGATTAATGAGATTAAAGATGTAGAAAAACATTTTCCTGGTCTATTAAAAGCAACACGTGAATGGTTCCGGAACTATAAAATTCCGGCAGGTAAACCAGCCAACCAATTTGCGTTTAATGGATTATTCAAGGATGCTGATTTTGCACATGGTATTTTTTATATTAACTGAATGATAGGAACGGATGTTAAAATGATTCTAATTGCTTTCGTTAATTCGATGAGTTGAATTCTAGATAAGATTATTCGGATTGGGAGGGTATTGATTGCTAGGTTGAGTCAAGTAATGTGAGTTTAAGTTTGAGACTTTAGTTTGAATTGTTATCAGTTTCGTTATTGGTATCACTACTGATTTAAAGATTATGTTATATTAAGATATTCGATGGTAATTAATCTAAATAGATTTAGGTTGATTCTAACTTGAACTTATTAAGGTTAATTTGAATCGATCATTTCATTAAATTCTATCATTTATTTTATTTTTCAAATTTCTGTCTAATTCTGGTGTAAAAATGATCTTTTACGTATCATTTGTTAGGATTCAATGTTTCAGTGAAATTTTCAGTAAAATTGATGTTCGTAGTTAAACATGCAAACTTTTAGGTATTATTTCTGAAACGCATGAATTCTGGAAGCGTCTTATCAAAGAACCATCACCACAGTTGAATACTGAAATGACGTATCGTATCGATGGAGCAGCGCATCTGGCAAGCAGTGATAATTGGCAAAAAATCATTGCTCAACAACCATCAGCAGGTGGTGTTAAAGATGTTCCCAAGAAAAAACTGGATAAATGGCATTATATTAGCGAGTAATTTGGATTCCATTCCTTTGCTTGACCTTTTCTAATTTCTGACCCATTTTGTGTCAGTATTCCTTCATTATTACCGCTCTAAGTAGATAATAATTATTATGTCTAATTTCTTCCCAATCAGATTAATCAAAAATGACAAACTAATTTATAAATGTTAAAATTTTATTTAGCCTTCAAGGGAATAAGAAAAAAAAAAGGGAAATTTTTAGGAAGACTATTAAATGCATTATTCGACAACCGTTTACCAAATCTTCTTTCCCAAATTTTCGAAATATTCAGATTTCTACATTATCTTTATCCTATCTTACACCATGTTAGCAGGTAATATTGTAGCAAAAAGTTAATGACATTATCTTTTATAACTCAATGAAGCAAAATATGAGTTAAAACATATTTCAACATGATCAACTTCAATGTCATATAAATGTTCCCATGAAAATTTATGCCTACGTTATACTGTCACTGTATCATTTATATTGTTTACTTTTTTTTCTTTAATTTTATGGGTTTTCCTAAAGATTCCTTTTTATGGCTAGCACTTATTACTTTTTTTTTTTTTCCAGATAATATCTGATTTATTTGAATGATTGATTAATATCCTATTTTTTGTGGTTGTCATACTTTATTAAATTGTTATCCTAATAAAAGGTTGATACATTGTTATTACTTCTTTATTTTCTATTTATTCATTGATAAAAACTGTCTCGTATAGAATTAAAATATTTAAAATTGAGTAATAAAAAATAATGAAGGTTCATTAATCTGTAGAATTCTCTATACTGCTTGCAGTGCATGTACGTTTATCTTTACGAGAACAAAAAAAAAAAAAAAGGAAACTTGCGAGAATTTCAGTATTAACAATTTTCTTTCTTTAGCTTCGGAATGTTGTTATTATTTAAATTTGCTATAGAGGATTGCAGTTGTTCTCAATTTTAAATTTAAAAAAATTTTTACCCTATACAAAGTATGGGTAATTCGTTTTAATTCATAATTACCGTAATGAATGTTAAATGTTTAGCAATGCTATTTCATTTGGTAATCATTCTCCCTTTCTCTTGCCTATTCTCTGTATTAGGCAATGAAAGATTTTTCAACCGGATATACAAATAAGTGATAGGGGAAGATACCTCGGAACTACCATATACTAAAAAAAAAAGATTCAGTGAGTTGCTAGTACCAATGGACGAAGATTTGGAAACACCGGAAGATACTGACCAATGTGGTACCAGTAATGATGAAGAAAATGAACTGCAATATCATGAAGTAGCACAACAATTATGCGAAAAAATTGATAGTCAGTTTAGCTTCTTTTTTTTTTTTTTATAAATTTTTGCGATTTAAAGATTGCTTTCTTTATTACGATTACATAGTTATGATCAGGATTTGAGATTTCAATGTAATCCTGAATTATAGATTTGGCTAATTGTTGTTTTCAGATGAAGCATAAGATTCTTGTTTCATCTAAAACTCTTAAGTTTCACTTCGTAGTATTAGTGATCTTGCATCTGGAAGAATAATTATCCAATAAAATCATGTGAATAAATTTTACGAAGGCTGAATAAAATTGTTGTTTGAGTAATCATTTTGTCGAGGTTAAAATTTCCCTGTAATATATTGTGAAAAATGTATTGAAAGTGAATTGCAGTGAATAGTTTTATAGTTGCATAAAATCGCAGTTAATATTATTTTAGCCTTCTGGTTGATGTTCATTTCAGAATTGACAATGGAAGTGTGCGAAGGTTGCGAAAAGAATGATGATCTTCGTTCTCAAAAGTATTTGCAACAGACCAATAACTTAGAAGAAAATTTCGCTAAGGTTGAATTTTCTTTTTTTCTGTCCTTTATAAGGCTATGCTATAGTAGTTTTGGGATTTCTTAAAATGATTGTGAGTGAATTAAAAATGGAATAATTTTTCAGACTCAATCTTGTCGTTATATGATGACAGATGCGAAATTAACGAAATCCTTATCCAAACTTATTGTCACAGAAGTTCAAAATTTTCATAAGGATTCAGCGAAGAAAACGATTACTTTACATTCTTTTGTTCAAACATTGGTATGTTTGAAAATTTTATTTTGTAAAATTTGACTTCGTAATAGGGTAAAGTAATTTTACTTTCCTAAATTCGTTCGAGCACTTTATGATTTTGTTCGTACCGTTTGATATTTAAGGGTACTTTTGGTAAATCAATGTTATATCATAACAATGTTCCATAAATTCATTATGTGACATCACCAGACTATAGATTTTTTTGTTGGTTCATTTTGGTTAAAACCTTTGCTGATTGATTGCAAGAGGTCAGATCACTACTTTGGAGCTTACCACAATTATTTGGGACTCATAACTTGATTTTTTTTTCTTTCCCTGTCGATGACTGCATAATGAGGCTTAATTAGTCATTATTGAACACTTCTTTAAGGGAATATTTTGTATTATTCAAATTCTTTATTGTTTACATTCTCAGTTATTTTGGCTACCTTTGAGTATTTTATGAAATAATTTACATAGTAATCTTTAAAATTTTTTACAAAGAGACCTTAAGTAAGAAAAAAAGAAAAAAAAAAGAAAAAAACGAAACAACCCGCGTAGTAGCAAAGCGAATAAATGTGTTGAACCTTTTTCTTTTCTGTTTCGTTCCTGTTTACCTTCAATATATTGCTATCGAACTAGTCCATAAATTAATGATAATTGAAATAAACGTAATAACGAACTAGAATGAGTATGGTGATAACGATAGTGCTGATAGAAAGAATGCACGGTTAGAAAAGTGGATGAGGGAAATAATTTTGCTATTCATAGCATAAGTTGTGAAATCCAGATTTGAATTTAAATTGCCGTGAAACATCGAGTTTATGGTGCAGAATGAGTCAGTAATCATTTTTATTTTTCTCCATCAAATTTAAATACTTAAACCGAAACAAACCTTTTCAAACCATGAGCATGTAAGAATTTTGACTGCACGGGGATTATAGCATGTGGGGTCATGGATTCTTGCTTCATTTGTTTATTCGAATAGCATCTTTAATCGATAGTTTTTGAGCGTGAATCGAAGCTTCGATATTGAGATTTAGGACCGAAATTTGGCGAATCATATTTTTTTTTAAAAAAATACACCACTTATTAGAGCTAAAAAAATTCGTGGTCTAAAATGATTGTTTCCAGACAACTTTTTTGAAAAATGAATGTGGTTTGGTCGAAGAAAATGGAAAAACAACCCTTGATAATCAGCAATCAAGCTGGGCAGCATTCGGCAGCCGTTTTATGGATAATGTCCTCAATCTTCCACCTGCTTTATCATGCCTGTAATTTTTTTTTTGCATTGGTCCAGTTTTTGGCAAGCTTCAATTAAAAGGACTCATTAAGAAGTTTTACCAGACATTTAGTAATTGACAAAAATTGTTGAATTTGTTGATTGGTTAGTTCAACTAGATTTAAAGAACTAGCTTTTTAAAGTTTGACTGAAATAAGTTTTCGGCAGTGGTATTTTAAACTTTAAAGCCAATTCTTATCAATTCTTTTACAGAAAAAGCACTGTTCTGAATATTTTAGTAAAATACACGATATCGTGATTGACCCACTCTTTGTGATATTCTCATAGATTTACCACATTGACCAGCAGTTTTTTCTGTTAATAAACCACAAATATTTCTTATCATTTAGTGGTCCATTATTGTTGGAGAAAATTCCAAAAGAGTTGGATGAACAATTTCAAAAATTGGAAAAGAATGCCAGAAAGAAAACAGAAAAGACAAAATTAAGAGGGAATGGAGAAATCGTGCAGTTACAGGAAGTTGAAGTAAGTAATTGACAGTGAGAAATATTTCTTTCAATTATAAGGATGAGTAACGGGTTGAGTGATCACCTAAGAAGCTGACGGCTGAAATCCACTCAAATTTTATAAAAATGGTCAATGTTAATAAGACAATTGAAGTTGTATTTACTGCTTTGTTTATTCCAAAATCTCTACGCTTCAACTGGTAAATAGAACATTGGTGAAAAGTTGTATCGGTGAGTAATTATATTTAATTTTTAAAATGTATGATTTTTGAAAACCATGAAAATGATTAAAGAAAAAAGATTTCTGATGTAAAATCTGGAAAAAAGTAGGATGACTTTTGTAGGAGGAAGAACTGCAACGACGAACTGATCCGCTTGCTAAGCAGCTCGACAATGTCATGCACTGTTTGAAAAGTTGTTTAAAGCAGCGTAATACGAAATCAATTAATTATTTTGAATTTTGTTTCCATCCGACGGATTTTTCGCGCTCTGTGGCAAATGCTTTTTACACATCATTTTTATTAAAGGAAAATAAAGTTGGATTGGATATTGGCGATGATAACATGCCATATTTGAGTAAGTTTTGCAATACAAAATGTTGATATATAGAATATTTTATATACTTTTTGTGTAAGTTGTATATTTCTAGTTTGAAAGTTGGAAATTTTTAGGTCTAATTGGTAATGCTGAAAGAAAAGCTCTCGAAGATAGTGCTGTTCAAGACAGTCGTGGTGTTATAAGTTTTAGCTATAATGATTGGCAAGAAGTAGTCAAGTTGTTGGGTATCAGGAACCCTATTATAACTAATGATTAAATGTTGATCTCAATCAAATTTCTTTATCTAAACCAATCATTTATGTGCCATTTTCTGTCCTTTTTCGCTGTATACAGCGAGGCTAAAATTTCCATTACTTCTTTGGCTTATGTCTTTTTATTTCATCTTAGATGCTTATTCTCTGTTGGATCTTCTAATGTCACTAATAGAACTGTGATGTTGCTCGCATTTACGTCAGGATTTACTAATTCTAGCATAAGTGAAGTTTTCGAAAAATTCCTCATCTATGAGCCATGAAAATATTGTTTGATCAGCGTTTAAAATTTAGTTTAAGTTGAAAAATCAAATATTATAGACTTTTTTTACTTACGAAGATTAGTTATCTTCGAAGAACATAGTTATGTTATTGATTTCATGTATGATGCTTTCTTTTGGACCGATCTCCATCTGTGATGTTCTCTATGGTTGGTTATTTTCTCGTGTATTGTTGTATAATTTTATAAAAATTTCATAGGTTTCTTTTTTTCAATTTAAAGATACTCATTTGGAAATTCTATGTCATTGACGTTGTCATGCGCTGTTATTCATTCCAAAAAGAAAACTCCTTATTTACCTCCTTTATTACCGTGAAAGTTTTGTATGTAAATTTTAATTCAAAGAAACAGCAATTTCAGTAAGATTCATTCTATTTGTCACTCATAGACAAGTTTGAAATTTTAAATTAAATGGTATATCTTTTGAAATTGTATCACGTTTTTGCAAAGTATGCATTAATAATTAGAAACGTCAAATATTTGGAATTTGGAGTAGAAATAATATTCTAGCCTTTACCCTTCCACATTTTATTCTTTACCCTTTATGTAATTTCTCTGCTTCTAGAATTATTCCATTTTCCGCCTTGTTTTTTGACTATTGAAGTATGTGAATTCGTGTAAAGATTCAAAGATGAAGTGAACTTGAACTTATTATAATAAATGTTACGGTCACATTTGGCACTCGAGATTATATAGATGAAGAATTTACCAATTATGATTAATTACCTTGTAAATATTTTAGCAATATCGACAACCATATATGTTACTCTTTTTGTTTTCCGGTAAAAAGGCATAGATTCTTCAAGAAATCTTTCGGTAATACTTTTCTTGACTGTTTATGGTACTTTCCCTGGTTTTGCATCATAATATTAAATCCATGGAATTTTTTTCTTTTTGATTACTGGAATTATATCTTGTCAATGTAATACCTATCTATCATATTTAAATTAAGAAATTACTTTTTTTGTGAAAGGAATAGAAATGAAAAATAAGAATTATAGAAAATTGAATAGATCATATTGATGTTATACGTTGTTCTGTCAAATTTCCTTCTTTAGGTCTGGATTAGGTGTAATATTATGTGATGATGAAATCCACAACATCTAAGATCTCTTATTCGATCAGTGATTCACGTTGGTTTGAGGCTATGGTGGAACCGTATAATTTTATTAGTGTTACGGAAGCAGTAGA
>JABVXV010000107.1:39939-65211 GCA_013365325.1 Dipetalonema caudispina | reverse complement strand
TGTAATATTATGTGATGATGAAATCCACAACATCTAAGATCTCTTATTCGATCAGTGATTCACGTTGGTTTGAGGCTATGGTGGAACCGTATAATTTTATTAGTGTTACGGAAGCAGTAGAACCAATGGAATCTTGTTTTGAGAAGCACGAATCTGGTAGTTTTTCTTGTCGTTTCCCAATAAATTTAGTTTAAAAATCAAAAATCTCTTGTAATTTAAGCGTCTTTCAAAGATTAGGGCAACATTTAAATATTTGCTGAGAAATTAGGATTGAAAAGTCACTTGATTGTTTAGTATTACATAAATTGTTTCTATTAATTTCATTATTTATGAATTAAATCTCGGCTGTTTACTGTTTTTATATTCGAATTATAGCACTTTTATATAATTTCACGCTAAATTACGACATTGCTAATGCTATTTCATTCATTTTTGAACTAATAGCTTTTGTGTAGTCAAAGTGCGCCATTTTTACATTAACTTCATGCGGCTGTTCAAATATTATTTCATCGTTTTTTTGAAATACGAACGGTGATTTTTAAATGCAATTTTGCAGGTTTTACATGTACAGTTTGTAAAGCACCTATTGAAGAAGATCGCGCAGATTTAATAGCTCATTATAAATCTGACTGGCATCGACATAATCTTCATCGAGTCTTACAAGGACGACCGTTGCTTACTGAGGATGAATTTGAGCAAACAATATTCGACAACAGTTGGTTATCGAAAATTTAGTTAAAAAAAAAAAAAAAAAAAAACACGATCCAGAACAGATGCAACTGAATAATATTTGTTATTTTAATTAAAAAAAAAAAAATAGTTTAGGTTTGAAATATTTTTACATCTTGTGAATTAGGTCTATAACTTACTATATAGCTTCACGTTAACTGAAACTAATTTCTTCTTAAATAATTTTTTAAAACCTTTTTCATGATGTGAGTAGTAATGCTTCTTTTATGTCGATATGATGAAAAAAAGAAGAATGAATGAGGTCATTATTACAGATCAGCTAAGCTCATTGGATACAGAAAGTGATGATGAAATAATGCCATTCACGGGTGGAGCTCAGGCTTATTTTGTAAGCGACGGAATGGTGTATTCTATATATCGATGTATTTTATTGAAAAACGAGGTTATATCACAAAATTTGTTCCAGCGTCCACTGGATTGTGCTATTTTGCTGCTTTCTGCTGGCCATTTTGGTGGTGGAATTTTCAGGAAGTAAGTATTAGTTCGAATAATGGAAATAATTCGTATCAAATGTTAGGTCTGCTTACTGTCAAGTGAAGAGTACAATCTGTTTAAACTTAGATTTTTAATCCACTAGAATTAGTAATCTAAGATCTGGATTTTTGGTCCACTAGAATTAGTAATCTAAGATCTAGAATTCTGAAACATTCTGGCTGAGGGAACGAAAAGACATAATTGTGTAATTCTTACGAGATTCACATTTGACTTACCAGAGTTTTGTACCCTTACTTATTTACCAGTAAGAAATGATTTAATCCTTGCCTATAATAGTACAGGTACTCCTAAATAAAGTATAACTAGGGAAACTATGACATATGTATGGGAAGATTAAACATTGGTTTGAACTTTCTGGATTACAGATTGCGAACAGCAAGGGAGTCTATTTCCATATTACACATGAAATATCAAATACAATAAAATTAGTTCCTGATGCAGAAGCGTAGTTTCCGATTTGAATGATCTGTGTCAGGTTGCGAGATTTACGAGAATTTTCGTATGAATTCATCTACTATTTTATTTTAGTCATAAACTGATTGCACAGAAGACTTTCCATCGTTATGTTACCCGAGCGAAACAGGGAACAGCACAATCAGTATCCGATGCACGTGGATCTGCGGCGAAAAGTGCTGGTGCCTCTGTGAGAAGGTTTAAAATTTTCCGAAATATTTTGAAAAATTGTAGCTAGTTAAGGATCAATGAGAATGAGTATGGGATAAGTCTAGCATCCAAACAGAAACAATTCTTGTTCATCAAAATAAAATTTCAACGAATAGTGATATATTAATTGATTATAATCGGTTGCTGAATACGTAGTTCAATATAATAATTAAATATAGTATTATAAACGGTAAAATTCTCCCTAGTAGTATCATCAGAATTTGCCTTAAAAAAAAGACATTTGCGTAAACAAGCTCCAATAATTTTCCATCCACAAATATCTCTTATTTATAATAAAACGACATTTCAAATTAAATACATTAATTATTGAATCATATGTTGCATACATTAAAACATCTTACATTAGAAGAGCAGATTTACTCTAATACCTAATAAAGTGCTCTTTTATGGGAATAAGCCATCTACTACAGATAGTATAATACAGTGCTAGCCTTCCAACCATTCAATTTAATTCATTTGCTAGTTGAAATATTAAAAAAATATGAAATCATGTAAACCTTGTAAGTTTCATACTTTTTTTTCCAAATTTTTAATTTCCAAGTTCTTACTTTATCTTTTCTTAGATATAACGAAAAAGCTTTAAAAGACGAAATTCAGTGTTTGTTAGCGAGTTGGTCGAAGTTATTGGAGCAAAGTCCATTAATATTTTTGCGTTGTTCAACGTTGCTAAGGTAACATATTTCTTTTTTTTCTTCTCCTTCAAAATTATTTAAAAAAAAGATTACATAAATTTTATGCATAACACATAATATTTTCCTTTTTTCTTTTCTTTCAAACTAGTTTTTGCTTTTTGCTACATAACTAGTCTGGTTAATCGTGAGGTGACAATGATTATTGAGTATAATTAATGTCCTAGTGATGTCATCGTTTCCTCGTTAATGTTACTTGGGCAGTGTTTAATATGATGACTTCAAAGTAAGAGTTAAATATTTGGAGTCCTGTACTATGTATCCAATTTAATCGTCAAGTTCATGATACGTTCTGACCCATCTAGTAAAGGTCATATATATATATATATATTGCCTAGATTCATCATTAGACGGCCGAACCGCCAATTAGTGTGCACAGTAGAAAAAATGGCTTTAATTGGGTTTAAAGCCTTAGGTAATATATGCAACAACATGGAGATGCTGTCATTTTCTTATTATTTACAGTCAGATAGCATTTAATTGCTCCTACTGATTTTCAATATTTCCTTTTTACACTTAGCTTCAATTAATTATTTGAAAATACATATCTTTTCATAAATAAATTATCCTAAAAAATTTGATTTTATTTAAGAAAATGAAATTAAAAGTTCATACAGTACAGTTCTTTTACTATATTTTAGACATGTCTTTTTTGAACAAACGAAAAATTTCAAACTGGAAAAAAGCGATGAACGTTTGAGGACAATACCATTCGAAACACGCCGACCAACGGTGGACGAATTACAGCGAACATGGTTAAGGTTAAGTATGTTTTTTGATTCCTTTTCCCTCTCATTTCTTTTTCTTTTTATTTCTTAATACGTTAAATTCTATGGACAGATTTGTGACAGTCATCTTATTTGACTTCTAAAATCTAATATGGTGTCTGAAGATCTCTGATCTACAAACTTCATTTCCTGATACTTTGCAATACTTTTTATTAAATATATGTATGTATATACATATCCTACACAATTTGGAGTAAACAAGTGCTGCTTTGTGCTAATCAGAATTAGATGATTTTGGCATTAAGTTGCGTATCAATAAAAATTTATGTTGGTATTGCTAATGAGTATTAGTTGAAAACTTTAATTTTTTTAGTGGGATTACAATTACAATTAAATTACGCTTGTAGAAATCATTCGTTCTCACGGATCAGTAGTTGATTTCAATGAAGAGCAAGAAAGGCTTAAAAAGTTACGCAAGAAACAGACGCGATTATTTCGGCGCAGGATATCAGGAGGAAAATATCCGTCCAGTGAATCTTCTTTGGAATCAGATAATAATGATAACATCACTGATGGAACGAAACAACGACAGTGTGAAGTGGCGATGAATATACCAAGTGTAAACTTTATCTTTATTCCAGTTCATTTTTGTAGCAGTCAGAAGGTAATTTCCCAAAGAAGTGGAAATAATGTATTATGCGGAATTTTCAAAATTGGTTTGGATTCTGAAAAGATAGAATTTTTGGTCGACCTGTAATTGTTTTGCATATCCCCTTTAACAACACTTTACTTTTCATCCTTTGGTTCTTTTCTGTTTTTCGAAGTCAAACGTGAAATTATTATTATCAGAGTTTTTCACTGGAGATCTTTTCATTTGTATTTTAGAAAGAAGAAGAAAATTCGAAGCAGCAAGAAGGAGTGGCGAATCTTTTGAGTAAGATAAATGCCCAGGCTTTGTATGCTGCTATTCGCTTGAATTCGATTTCAAAGTTACACCAACTATTGGAAAGCAACGAAGAAAGGAAGGAAGATTTCTTGAAATACATCCGAGAAATGAGGTTTCCACCAGCGTCTTCAACTTTTCTACATGTTGTGGCGAGAAGAGGTACAGTGGAAATCCTTGAAGTACGTGTTCACATATTGTAATCGTGTTTTGATCTTTTGATGAACATTTTTACGAATGAAACTAGTGATTGATGTAACTAAGGAATCTCATACATTTTCGTCTGCTCTTATGAAGCAGTGTAATTATTCAGTAATTTTCAGGAGTTGTTATTGTTTGGATGTGATCCAACGATAAAAGACAATGAAGGGAAGGTTCCTTACCAGGTATTTTTCAATGATTTATTTGGGAGTATTTTATTAACATAGCTGTCGAAATATACTGGGAAACAAGATTTATTCTTAATTTCAAAACTTAATGTGTTAGGTCGCACAAAATCGAACAGTTCGTCAAGCGTTTAGCAAATTTCGATCTGAACATCCTGACACTTTCAACTGGAATGTTAGCCAAATACCAGAACTAGCGGTAATGAGTGAAGAACAATTAGCGAAGGAGGCGGAGAAAAAGCGAATCCAACGGGAAAAGAAAAAACAACGAGATAAAGCTAAAAAAGTTGCTCAACATCAAGAGAGGATAGAACAGGTATTAATTTGCCTTTTTTCCAATAACACTTTTCTTTTCTTTTCTTTTTTCAAAAAGTATCATTTATTGTTTACATATCAGGAATTCCAGAGCAAGTAACCATGTTTGTTTCAGGAACAACGTCAAAAATATTTGGCACTTTCTGATCGGGAAAAAAGAGCTCTTGCTGCAGAACGACGACTTGCTGCGTCTTTGCAAAAAGGCTGTAAAATTGTCGAGAATGATGGTAATCGTTGTTTCAAGGTCAGTTCCTATTTGGTAATGAAGTTGATCCGCTACAGACAAAAAATTATAGCTGCAGTTGAGTTTCTGATTCATGTTTAAAATTGTGATACTTGATGATTCAATATTGTTATTGTCATTATTTCATGATTACTGCCACTTATAGTATTGTAATTACAATTGTCATTAGTTCAGTTCTCCTTGTGGCGACTTATAATTATAATTATAATGCCATTATTGGCACCATTTTTACTCATTGCTTTACTTCAGTGTGGTGCAGTTCTGCTTCCCAAGCATTTCGAATATTGTGATAATCGTTTCTGTTCACTCGCGTGCCTGCAACAACATCGACAAGAACATCCGCCTCAACTTATATCCTAATAATCTTAGTGCAATAGTTTATTTTATTGTTGTTTAATGATTACTTTATCCAAGTTTCTTTAATAAATTTTGCTTAAAATTTCCAAGAAGAGCTATTTTGCTGGTGTTTGTGGCACAAGAAATACATATGTTATACTCTTGCTTGTTAAGACTTTCTCACTTCCTTTCATCAGTAGATGATTTATACGTGGAAAGCACTATCTGCTTGAAAGATTAAAAATTCAATCGAGTTAAAGTTATAAATTCTTCGATGTTTGCATTTTCATAAGGCATAAATTTTTTCTAGAAGGATAAAGATGAGAAATGTATATTGCGTTAGGGATTTTGATTTACCAATGATTTTTACAAATCGCTTAACGGTTAGCAAACTGTTTTACCTTGAGTTTAGACTGTTAGTATCATATTCCTGTGAGGACTATGAGAAAAATCTGTTAGACATTCATGTTCTAGCAGAATTCTTTGCTTAGCATTATTCCTACTCGAAAGTTTGAGAAGCACTGGCCATATTTTACCTTGTTCATTCCAGGGTCCTGCCTTTTTTGAACGAGTCTCGACAAAGCTCAACATGTCATCCTTGGCTAAACTGTTGAAGTAAGTGCTTATTTTTGTCCTAAGCCTTTAACTGATAGCTTTCCTTGTTTATCATTCAGTGTAACGTGCAAAGCAAGGAATCTCGTTAGAAGTATTCAGAGAATTTGCTAAGGTAATTTTGTCGTTTTTTTAAGATTCGAATGCATAGTTTGATTTTTATTACCTAAGTTGTGCTGTTATCCCTTTCTATAAGGCAGTGAAGGGAATAATAACTCTCTTACAATGTCAAGTAAAAGTGGATTTGCTTCTAGCGATATCTAAATAATTTTACTGGAAAGCTAACATTCAAAATATCAAATTTCACACCAATCGTTGATTTTAAAAAGCGTAGCAATTTTTGGTTTTTAGAAGTTCTGACTCTTTAAATTATTCACAGATTTTCGAGTGTGTAAATGTTCATCTCCACGATTTTTGAACATGGGAATGAAAAATGTAAATCTCGACCATAGTGAATTTCAAAATTATATATTTTGCAGAATTTCGCAGGCATATCTTTTTTTTTTTCTTTCCATTTGCCATTATTGGTGCAATGTTTCTTCAGGCAAAAGAATAATCTATTCAAATCGGCAGTATTAAATATGCAGAATAATTATTTGAATGAACAGTGTATCATTGTTGATGAGAATGATAATCCTTTGCGTTCTGGATCCAAAGGGTTCTGCCACTCAGCCAAAACATGTAAGTTATTTTCGCAGGTAAGTAAATTATATTTTCTTCATGGGTAGATAGGAATTCGATCCTAACAAAAGTTCGTTGAGTATTGACAGGATGTATTCCTGGAGGAATATAATATTTTAAATATCAATTTTTTGGTGAAATTATTCACGATATTATCGGAAACGAATCTACCATTGCTTGACATTGTTATACAAGTAGTCTTCCTATCTCTTTTAATCTAAATGCTAGGTGGACTACGATTCGTTCGGACTATTTGATCTCTGCTAGTTATATGAGCATATAACTTCTTGATTTCGTTGAAGTTTGGAAGGTATGTGATAGTGTATTTAAGTGCCAACAGGTTAGGATTGGGTTTCATGAGAAAAATTAGTATTTAAGATTCACTGTATTAAAAAAAATTATAAGTAGAACTAATAACCGTATTGCTTACAAGTTATTTTACTGGTTTTTCTTTTTCCAGTAACCCTGCATCGTGCGTTTAGCGTTTTTCTGTTCACGGAAAATCATGAAATGATCCTGCAGAAGCGAGCTGCTCAGAAAATGACATTCCCATCAGTATGGACAAATGCGTGTTGCAGTCATCCATTATGGAACGAACATGAAATGTGCACTGATAAGAATAATGTTGGAATTCGAAGGGCTGCTAGAAGAAAATTATATCATGAATTGGGCATTCAGTCTGTTGACATTGATCAAATGAAGGTGGGAATTTCGAAAATTAGTTTTTTTTTTTCAATGAATTTCAGTGGGTTTCCGGTTTGGTACTGTCATATTGGTGGTTAAGGAGAGTTTGCTGTAACTTTATACTGGGATCTTGTTTGTGTTGAAGCTAACGAAGCATGATATACACTTCATTTCAAATTTTTTAGAATTGATAAAATGTCGCGTATTTCAGATCATGGGCCGTTTTTTGTATAAAGCAATGCATGACGATAACTGGGGCGAACATGAACTTGACTATGTTATTGTTTTGCTTAATTGTGACCCCAAACAGATCAGGCCAAATCCGGAAGAAGTTGAAGCAGTAGCTGTTGTTTCATCAATGGAGGAGTTGACTGAAATCTTGAAAAGTGCATTTTTTAAATTTTTTCAAATGCACACGGTAATTATTCAAGAACAGTGCATTTTTTGCTTGTGTTGCATTTCATTGTTATTTAACAGAGCATATTCGGTACATGGATAAGCATCGATATGGGTGATTTCATCATTTCTTTTGTTTCAATTAATGATCCTTAAGTTTTTTCTGTTTTTTTCTTTTCAATACATTTCATTACAGGTGGTGAAGCTTCATTCTCTCCATGGTTTAATTTATTCGTTCGAAAGAATTTTTTGCAAAACTGGTGGCATGACTTGAATCGTTTGGATGAATTAAGGGATTTCCGGACGATACATCGACTAAATTGACCTTATGTTAATTCAGCATCACCTGCAGTTTTCTACAGGATTTTCACTAGATAAGATATTCATGATATGATCTTCACCATATAAGGTAGTCATGTTGATAGATCTTTTTGAGAAATGTGCAAAAAATACTTTACATGTTTTTAATTTTATTGAGATTATTATTGATGCTCTTGCTTCTGCGCATATAAAAATAAAAATAAAAAGTTCAAGAATTAACAGTTCGTTATTATTACCGTTTAGAAGCACGGTTTCTTGAAAATTTCTGCAGCCATCTGTTTGTATCGACATTTATTATTGATCTGCTTGCTTATTTATTAACTGCATACTTATTTGTTAACATTCTTATGATTTCCTCTTTCCCTTTGGTACAGTGGATCAATTTTCTTGAAAAGACATTCATGTATTATATTTAAAATTTAAAATAGGGAGAGACAATATTTTACTAAATTTCATATTCCGATAATTCTATAATTTCAGAGCAGTATGAGGTTAACAATAACTTGAAGTAAGGAAGGTAGACAAATGTTACTAACATTTGATTAGCTATGACAAGATTTATACGTGTTTTGATTGTTTGCATTTATGTAAAATTCGAATTTTAATCATTTGGATTTAATACGTGTTTCAAAGTGATCTCAGGCATAATGCATACGGTCTGGGCACGTGCCAATGCAATATTTGCGTTTGTGCTTTCCGTCTTATCAGCGTTAACATTTTGTGTTTTCGCATCTACCGTTTGGTTACCGAATTCGGCACCGGTTACTTTGTCCGCGAATAATGTCCGCGTGTAAGTTCCTTGCTATTAGTTCCTTTCTTTTTCATCTTTTTCTCTTTAGTTTAGAGCTAAAGCTGATAGGAAATAAAAGTTACATATCTTATAGTTTTCACATAGAGAAGTTACGAATTTTGAAAAGTACTGGGATGGGTTTCAGGAAAAATTTCGTAGATTATGCATCGGAAGGTTCACGAAGTGATGTAGTAATGGCAGAGTTGAATATAAAAGTTGATGTTGCTCCGGTGTTTAATTGGAATGTTAAAGAGATCTTTTTGTTCTTGGTAGCAGAGTACAGTACACCAAAAACACCTCTGAATCAGGTAGTTTTTCGTCTTATTAAACCGTTTAGATTTCAGGTTCTCTGTGGGATTTTGAATTTGAAAAAAAATGAAACTTTTCTGCAATATAGCTATTCCACCTATTACAGTTATCATATTGCTTTAACTATCCAAATGCTTTGTGATCGTTTAAGCATAAGGAAGGGCACAAGAAAAAGTGGTGGGAGTAAATACGATATGAGATTCGAGGAAAATTCAAGTAAGATAAGACTGGTAAATAATAACTGAAATTTTCGTATTTTGGAAGTAGAAAAAGCTTATTTGATGGAACAGAACGAGTGATAAGAGGAGCAAGGAGGGGGGAGGGGATGTAATTAATTTCTCTCCGGTATTTTTACTTAAAAATTTCTAATTTTAACCATGTTACAGATTTTGCAGTTCCTTCTACTATTTATTCGCATTCCATCAGTAAAAATTATATCAGGGGTAAACAAGCGAATGGGAAAAAGTCACTAACTTTTATATAAGTTAGATTTTCTTTAGAGGAGGCACATATCGTTGCCGAATATGGAAGAAAAAGAATGCGTGAGATTGAGGACATAAAAACACTTATTGCAAAATTGAATGCCAAATGTTGGCTATAATTTGAGAGAAAAAATGAAGTACTTTTTCCAAGACAAGATATATAATCTACTTCATATTTCTGTAATGAATTTTATTGCAAACGAATTTTTTCCTATATTGCAATGGATTTTTTCTTACCTTAAAACTAAGATTCTGCTATGATTACTACAGATCGTACTCTGGGATAAAGTCTTGAGACGTGGCGATTGGTCTATGATACATGAGGAGAGTATTACACCGAAATACTACTTTATGGATGATGGTACAAATCTGTTGAATCACAAAAATGTGACGCTTGTACTGAGATGGAATGTGGTACCGAATGCAGGTTATCTGGCAATGGCACAAGGTGAAGGACAATACCGAGTCGAATTTCCATCCAATTATTACAGCGGTCGATTTTAGGAGATATGCATAATGTTAACATCAAATTTTTGTCTGTGATTATTGTTTTGTTGCTTTTTCTTGGGTTATGTTTTTCTGATTTTCCTACATCAAATCTTGAATTGTCCCATTACTGGTACATGTGTATCCGTAACGAAATAACTGAAAAATAAAATGTCAGGAAAATGTTTTCCTAGCTCGATCCGTTTAAGTGGCCATATCTATCCCTCTTCCTTTCACTTTTTATAATCATAAAAAGAAGATATTTAGATGAAAAATAGTTTGAATTTATATTCACTCCATGAATATTCAATTCTTTTTTTTTTTCTTTTGTTTTTAGGGGAATATATCGGTTATTATTTTTGAATGTAAAATATTCTGCGAATAAACAATTAACAGTATAAACATGGCTCATTCTATATATTTTCAATGAATGAATAGAGAGAAAAAGAAGAAATGATATACTTCCATATCAATCATAGGCAAATTATATATTATCCTTATTCTCAATAATACAGGATTGTGTCAATAAAAGATCTTAAATCTATCGATGTAGACTTTAAAAGTTTATATCGATCCAACTCCTCCTCATACTCCATTAACTCCTTCAATTTCTAAATTGACAGCTATCAATAACCAAACCCTTTATTAAATTTATTATAGTAATTTAGTCCGAATGGTATTTTACGGTGTGTGTATATGTGTGTGTGTGTGTATGTATGTGTATGTATGTGTGTGTGTATGTGTGTATTTTTGCTAGCACTTTGAAAATAGAATTGAAATATTGTTAAACTTCACATAATATTATGCTTAATGTTATATAAAGCATTATTATAGTAATTTGAATAGTAATACTTTCTACTACTTTAACTTTGTATATTTTTCATTTTATTCTATTTGCATAAATTTATCAATTCATTATTTTATTCATAGTTATAGGGGTCATAGTCATATATATATATCAGATGTTAATGTGGTATATGTATGTATTGGATGGTGAATAAATTAATGATATAGAATATATAGGGATAATATACAAATAAAGTTTACTATAAATTGATTCCATAATATGTTGCATATTTAAAGATTGAAAATGTATGATGTCATTTCATATAATTTGTCATATGAAGGATTTGATATTAGAGTTGATCGATAGTAGAACGAAAATTATAACGTAATGTCATGTTAATTAATAAAATGCATAACTAAATTGGTGAATTTTCAGAATGGTAATTGTTGGAGATGAATTTATTTGAAAAGTGTAAAGTTTAAGAGTGAAAGGGTCAAAGGATAAGAGTTAAAGGTAATTGTAAACAACGGGAATAAATCGCTGTGCTAGTCGTTTTGTTCAATTATTCTTCTCTTAGCTATGGTTAGCTTTTTTTATCTTTTTCTCATCCCCTTTCTTACATATGTAAGCTTTTTTTCTTTTTTTTGGTAAGTATCATGTAAGTTCAGTTCAAAATAAATTTTAAATTAAAAATTCTATATGAGGATAATGTTACGGTTATGCATTTATCGAATATTAATGCGCCGAGGGAAAAAAAATAATGCTTTCGTAAATTTTATGGCTTAAAAAATGAAATAATCCGTACCATTTTGAAATTTCTACACAGATATTTAATAAATGGAAGCATTGCATCTACACTTAACTCGAAATTTCTAGTAATACTATATTTGAAGTAGGCATGAACAAAAGTATGTTAAGGCATTAAAGGCATGATTTTGGAAAAATTTACTGATTTATTTTAGGGTGCGAACGCTTCATCACAACTGGAAAAAGAAATCGGTTCAGATCAGTTACTGAGCAATGAACATTTCTATGGACTGGTCAATGTTTGTATTAAAATTATTTCTGCAAAATTTCTAAAAAAATACTAGTACTTAAAATTTCTGATTTGATTCAAGTAGCAAAGTGAAAAAGAACTTATTCAAATCGAGAAGTTTGTGATCAGTCCTCTTCGTATTTAATCTAGAATTTGATTTCTCGAGGAATTTATTGGTTATTTGCATAGCCGCTACCGTATTTGCTTGTTTATTTCAGTTCGGTAATACCTGTTATTGCAATTCGGTTATTCAGGCACTTTATTTTTGTCGTCCATTCCGTGAAAAAATTTTGCAATATAAGCAGCAATTGAAGGAATCATACGATAAGGAATCAGGTCGTATGATATGATCAGCATTTTGTTCAAGATAATTAACCAAATGTTTCCCAGCAATTTAGTATCCTCCTAATTTCCACATATCCTTTTATTGATCTTTCATTTATAAATTTTTCTTCTTTATTTCTTCGAATTCATTGATTTCAGGAAGAGAAAAAGAAAATTTATTGACTTGTCTTGCTGATCTTTTTCATAATATAGCTACGCAAAAGAAACGAGTGGGTACGATTGCTCCGAAAAGATTTATCACCAAACTGAAAAAGGAAAATGGCAAGTACACGATATGTTTATATCCGCGTTTTATTCAATAAGAAAATAAATCATTCTCAATCACTGTGGATTACTACAATACAGGGGACGAATCATCGTTTTATTGCGTCTTCAAGATTTATTTTTCGAGAAAACTAGAGTTTTCTATATTCTGACATACTGAAAATTTAAAACAAAATCAAGTTACGTTTGCTTCGATGTGGAGTTAGTAATTAATACTAACTTCTTCAGCATGAAAGGAATAAAAGTTGTGTTTTCCAGAAGACAGCGAATTTCCAATCTTTTTATCAGTAGCTTAAAGTAGTAAGGATGTTTTAAAAAATATCTCTTTTTTCATTGACGATTGAGGTTTATTCAAAAGAAGTAAAAGATTTATACGGCATACAAAGATTTTAGAAGAATCGTAAATAATATGTGCATTGTTTCAGGTATATTTGATAATTTTTCGCAGCAAGATGCCCACGAATTCCTAAATTATTTGCTAAATACAATATCAGAAACGCTTGCTGAGGAGAAAAAGGCAGAAAAGATGGAAAAAATGCTTCGTACAAATGGGATGGCGAAGAAAGGCTCTAATGTTATCCTTCCATCGCATGAACCACTGGCATTCTGTCAACCAAGGTAAAAATGGCTGTTTAACTTTTCATTTCCAAGCTTTTTTTTTTTTAATTTTAAAAACCTGTTAAGAATTTTATAATCAAGATTGCAGTGTGCAAAAATCTTGGAAAAGAACTTATATTTTGCATATTTGACAATAACAGTTAGTAAACATGGCTACTGCATAGGTCTGTTATTATCGCTGGTGCAATATAATTTATCTTCATTTTTACAAATAAGAGAATACTTTGAGTATTTCATCTCAAAGCTAAATTAATCTAATTCAATTTAAGTGGCTCAAAAAGTGATGCTACATGGATTCAAGAAATTTTCCAAGGAACCTTAACCAATGAAACACGTTGTCTTAACTGTGAAACAGTGCGTTTTTTTCTTTTCTTTTTTCTTTTTGCATTAACTTGTTCTACGAGTACTTTTTACTACTCTGAATTTTTTTGAGAAAAGCGTCAAATTTTTGGAACTGTATCTCGATAAAGAGACTGGGATTTTGCATCACCTGAGGAATTGGAACATCTTGGGAAATGTATCAAGTATTAATAATGCTTATAACTGTAACAACAGCTGATTTGATGAGTTTTTTTTTATCATAGTAACACAATGAATTTTTTTATCATGGTTTAATCTTCCAAGAGGACGTAATTAGTTAAACTTTTTGCTACAATTCCCCTAATTTTTAATTTTAAATAAGATTGGTTGTGAGATTTCCTCCCTCTGAAACCCTCCAGAATTTCATATCCTTAAAATCTCTCATATATTTAATATAATGTCGGTTCTGAAAAAAGAGCTATTGATTTGCATTCCAATGTCTCTTACTGATCAGAAATGAAATATGTTTGTCAAGCTAGAAAAATTAATTACAAAGGCTGCGATAAAAGTCGTGATAATGAGTGGTTTTCTAATGAATGAGCGGTATTGGATAGTTAATGATATGCTTTCAACATCTAGAATATAAAGTAAAAACTAATATGATTAGTTTTTCCTTTGATCAAATAAAATAGTTATATCCACTTTTTTTTGATATTTAGGTGTCAAGCAAGGATGAAGATTTTTTGGATTTAAGCGTTGACGTTGAGCAGAATGCATCAATTACCCATTGTTTACGTGTCTTTTCTGATATGGAAACATTACAAGGAGAACAAAAATATTACTGCGAAAATTGCTGTTCAAAGCATGAAGTATTACTTACTTTATTGAGCTTTTCTTTTTATATATAAGTAATTCTGATATAAAAATTCCATTGTTTACTTCTCCTAATGTCTGTAACTTGTGAAAAAAATTCCAAAAATTTGTAGGCTCAAAAACGTATGCGTATTAAAAAATTGCCGCAGATGTTAGCATTACATTTGAAACGATTTAAATATGTGGAACAAATGAATCGTCATACAAAATTATCATATCGAGTATTGTTTCCGCTTGAATTACGTCTTTTCAATGTGGTAAGTAATCATATATTAGTTCATCTTTTTTCATATGTTGAAAAATGAAACTGAAGACAGTAGTGCATACTGAAGGATCGGTGTTCTTCTTCGAAATTCTTAACCTTAGCATCATTCTTATCATCCTATCTTTGCAATTCCATTTCGTGCTGATATGACTGATCGTAAGAAAAGTGTACTGGAAGCTCGTGGTAAGGAGGCGAACTCCTGTCATAGAAATACCCAAGGCATTCCTGGGAAGATTGAATGATTCACACAAAACTAAGGCTTTATGAAAAATATAACTCGTAGCGGGAGAGTATATTTAAACAATTAAGGCATAAAACCCCTATAAGATATGGAAATAAACATATTTCATGGCTCTCGAATGATGTTGGCTTGTCCAAGATATGAAATAATTGTATCACGAATAATATCAGTTTCGGGATCTCTATGGCTTTATTCGCTCATAATTTTCTGGAAAAACGTGTCTTTCTTCACTGTCATTAATTTAATGTTTGTTTAGAGTGACGATGCAGTGAACAGGGATCGTCTGTATGATTTATGTGCAGTTGTGGTACATTGTGGTTCTACGCCAAATCGTGGCCATTATATTACGCTTGTAAAATCGCATAATTTCTGGCTTCTATTTGATGATGACATAGTCGACGTTAGTGATTTCGAATTTTTAGAGGGAGGATTTTATCGAGGAATGAGATTTTTCGAGAAAAATTAGCTCATGATATTTTTTAAAGATTTCAACGATAGGAAAAATAAGTGGAACTGCAAGCCTTTGATATTCATTGCAAAAAAAATAGTTGGTTTCCAGAAAATTGATCCCATGGCGATTGAGGATTTTTTCGGTCTTTCGGAATGTGGTGTACAAAAAAACAGTGAATCTGCGTATATCCTATTTTATGAAGCAAGGGATGCTGTGAATGCAGACGCCAAAGGAGCTGGACAAGTTGCTAATTCATCCATTTAGTTCTTTACCGAGGAATCTTTTGTTTAAAAAAATAAGTAAACATTGCGACTTAGTTGAGGCAAAAAAAGGAGACTTTTTTTACATAACAAATTCTCACTATTTATTATTAATGTAAATTTTGTTCATAATTTGTAAAAAAAACGTGTAAAAAATGTTCGCTGGAATCAAGCCAGTTCCTTTTCCAGTGGAATTGCCAGTGTCATCTCAGGACAGGCTATGTATAAAGTTTGAATGTGAGACATGAATATTGTTAGGAGCTTTCTCGATTCATGTGGTAACTTCAGTTTACATTGAATAGAGTAATATCGATTGACCCATCATTGTTCTTGTAAATACGACTATTTTCGGTCATTTGCATATGTTAAATTTAAGTGAATGGTAAAAAATAACATAATAATGGTGAAAATTCATAGGATTTTGAAAGTTGAACAAATTTGTTAAATTTCTAGTTAATTTAATGGGTGCAATTTAGAGTGGCTCAATAGTTTTCTTTAGCAGACATTCAGGTAAGCTTTTATTGTATTCAGCAAAATAACTAAATGTAATTGCACTTTAATCAAGTGCTTTTTGTGAAGGAGAAAGGAAATAGTGATTTTTGGTTCATGGCTATTACATATATCGTGGCTTTGTACAATGTACAATACTTTCAGGAATTTGTGGTTTTTCCTTTTTTTTCTTGGAGAAACAATCTTTTTCCTTAAGATTGCTTAATTTTTTGTACAATGAATTTTATCCACATCGGTGATGTAATGCATAGTGATAAATTTAAATGTCTTATACCAAAAAACTCGATCTTCGACACGTTCAGTTAGCGGTTTGGCAAACTGATGATACATTATTTGACTTGAAATTCAACTAGAACATGCTGCTTAATCCTAACAAAATAATATTAAATTGTTGAAATTATTGATACTAGCGCGAGACGTGAGATAATTTAACGATATTTTGAACTGTATTTCGAGAATATTAAGTTATGGTCATATTGTTCTGAGATTTGATGGTTGACATCATGTGCTTCGTTCTGAGGTACTATTACTCCTGGAAATATTATATTTTAGAAGACATGTGATAAGACTGCTTCTCTAAGGTATATGCGGAAAGTACGGGGTAGTGTTATTACGCAGATCAATACTTCATGTTGGACAATGAGCTTGTTATGCTGAAGATTAGCAATGTAATCCACAGAAATGAACAAAAGATGAGAATAATATGTTAAGAAATAGTTCCTGTAAATTCTATTGCTAATTTGTATGACCGAATTTGGGAATTTGGAGAATGATTGCGATTGATCGAAGTAAATTCGGTTACAGTTATCTTTTATTGAAATAACTTGACTTTCCGGGAATTGTACCAAATATGATATTCCATTTAATATTTACTCTTAACTAAATGATATATTACACTTGATCCATTCCATTCACAAACAATATGTCACATTTAAACATAAATAATAATAATAATCACTGTAATAGAAGATGACAATAAAGATATAAAAATCACGGAATAGAAGAAAAAAAAGCGCCTCATTAAAAACAACCTAAAAAAGTGGAAATAAGTTGGAAAAAGTATCGATAAAGATAAAAAAAAAAGAAAGTTTATAAGAAAAATAAAAGAATATCAAATATTTTGATATTTTCGGAAAAAATTAAATAAATTGAAATTTCACTACTTTTCACATTTAAATATATTTTATTAAAATAAAACTTAATCAAAACTTTTATCATAAATCTTCCCCATCCCCCCCCCCCAAACAAATCTATCCGTATCCTCTTTATAATTCATAAATGTTGGCCCGCCGTTATTTCCTGGCCACTTGATGCTACACTATTTCCATGTTTGTGAATGAATTTGTTTTAATTCTTATATCCACGTGATTATTTCTATTGATTTCTTTCAATTATCTGTTTCTATCATAATTAATCGTCTAAAATTATTGTTTTATATGAAATTGAAATTTTTGGAAAATGTATTGGTAATAGATTTCGATATTTAATCATTTCAAATAATTTTTTTTTTTTGCTTCTACTAAATTTCGTCAAACTTTTACTTCGACTAAATTTTGTTAATTAATGATTGTGAGATATCTATTAGAGATATATTGTAATGAGAAAATTCATATTTGTTTATGTATATAATTATGATAAGTTTAACATATAATATATAAAGATTTAGCATTCGTGATATTCATGTAGAATTAGGTTATGGGTCACTCGACATTTGTTATAAATTTGTAGCATACATTCACAGGTGTTGTCGTAATAATGTATGCTATATGTAAAAAATGTAATGCATTACAGTTTATGTAATTTGTAGTTTTTTTTTTGTTTTTGGATTATCAAATTTTGGAAAAAGATTTTTGGTTTTATTCTAGCTTTGATTCTCCCATAATTCTATGGAAGTTCTTTTCTTAATATTTTTGCTTCTTTATCATCAATTTTTAGCTCTTCTTTACTATTGTTTTTATTCATTGTATACAAACATTTTTATTAGCCTCTTGTAGCAATAATTTGGTTTAAGGATTCCAAATTGTCGATGTCGATTATCAGATCTTTCAGTGGATCTTTTCGTTTAGTTACTTCAAAGGGATAGGGCATATATCAGCTAAAATCTTATTCTTCTTCTCCTCTTATTAAAATAAGTAAGTGTACGCTATTTGATATTACATATCGATTAATTTTAATTCGTGTTTGAATCCCATGTTTAGGTGAGTTAACATGATGCTATGATAAAAATGTAGGTTAAGGTTAAATATGATTATATACGTCTGTTTGTTGCCTATATTTTTTTTTTAGCCATAAGAGATGTGTATTTTCATGGGTGATAAGTATTACTGGTGTAAATATTTTAGATTTAATTCGATAATGTCACTGGTAACGGTGCAACGTTCACCGACACCTAGTGAGAATGGAAATTTCGATCAGACGGTAACAAATTTTTTTTTTTTTTAAAAAAAATCTATTTGCTTTATTTGTTAATACTTGGGAGCAGTTGGAAGGGTATACTGATATGGGCAAATTCTGCTTGTTTTAACGAAAGAGTTATGGATTTTAATTTTAGTGGAGTTAAATCTCGACGAAAATTTCTTACATAACAAGTAATGTTTTTATGTCTTTAATATTTTTCAGGATATCGACACATCAGAATGTGGTTCACCAACATTCAGAGAACCGGTTCCAAGTACGGAATGTTATTTTTACGTGAAAGGTACTGCAGTGATCTTATTGCAACCCGATCATACAAATGTTGGACGTCATAACACTGGCGGTAAATGTTTATTTTAGCTTTATTTGACAGTATATCAAAAGGTGAATAATTGATAATCAATGTAATCAATATATCAGAAAAAAGTTTCCAGGAAATATGAATGGGTATTTATTTGACAAATAATAAATGAAGTTTGATAGATAGAAAATTAAACACGGCGCATGAAAGGCTGAGCATAATAAACTCATGGAAAAGTACAGAAGGGATGAATATCGGTACGTCAAAGCTAGTGAAGGATAGAGAGATTTCAGCCAAACTATCAAAGATAGTTCTTGCAGCAATGTATCTCATTTTTGTATTGTAATTTTATTAAAAACTGAAATATTTAGCGCTTCATTCATAGCTCGTCTTATATTTCAGGTGAAATTGAGGAACATTTGCAAGCAATACTAAATATATTACCTCCTCAAGATAATCTTACAATGGCTGTAAGATTACAGCCAGCTACTGTTGAGGCTACCAGTTCAATAAACCATGCTCGTTATTTAGCTGTTGTATCATCCGCACGTCATCGGGAGATTCACTTCCAGAGTGTCCGAGAAGTTGTCTTGCTGGGCCTTGATTGTCTTCCAAACAATAAAGTCGCGTAAGTTAACTGGGTGTATATTGTTAGTTATAAAGTTGTAATTATTAGTTTCATGAAATTGAATTTTTAAAAAATTCATGGATCATGTGCATTAGGAAAGGCTGATTTCTGGTGGTTTTTAGCCATCTTAAATAAGGTGGATTATAGAATCGGTGTGACGATTCCAGTATATGCATCAACCCGAGTGAGTTTAGATGGTGATGGTGGTGTGGTTGTTGATTTTGATTCATCATTACATATATTCAGACCTGTTTCTGTTCAGGCCATGTGGACAATGTTTCAAAGATTACATAAAGTATGTTTTACATATTTTTTAAATTTCATCAATAGTTTGATGAATCCTTCAAATTGCTTTTGGAACTGTTACCGATCAAATATTCTGGATGGAGTTGATGTCGAACTAGGCGCTGTGATGCTGTGTTATGCAACTCTGTTTTGTAGGAATTAATCGACGCACAAAATGCAAAAAGTTCAGCACAACAGTTTGGCAAAACAGCGAGGCGTTTGATCGATTATTACAATGAGCAAGTATCATCGGACGATGCAATAATCACAATGTGGTTTGTTACCATATCTGCAGTGCATGTTGATTTTTCTTCTGATTGGATGGTTGTTGATTTTGTTCCGTCATCAAGTCTGTTTCTATTCAAGCATGTGCTGTCCATGATGATTTCTCCTATTATCAAGAAAAATCAATATTAATTAATCAGAAAACGATGTTGAATTGCGTTGGATAGGATTTTCAAGATCGATTTTCAGAGTAAAACAGTTTTCACAAACTCCTTTTCTTGATCTTTATGGCAACCTATCAGAGTGTTTTTGCCGTTATTGTGCTTATAAAAAAGCAAATAACAAAACATCCGAATGCTTCGAAAGTTATACTAATTGAAATATGAAGAATTTCATTGTTTGTTTAAAAAGCTTATTTAATTTTCCATTAGATTCCATTAAATTCTTTAAATTTAGCTTTTCGCATCATTTTTTTCTAAGTGATTTCAAATTTGAAGGGAGCGTTCGACGTCATACTGTACCGGTATATCCGGTAATGATTTGGGAGCAACAAGTGCGGATGCTGAGCGACTCAGTCATGATTATCGAAGCGATGACAATTCCGGTAATCGCTTTTTTACAAAATAAAATCGTTATTTTATCCATAATTGTATTCATAAACTTGACATATTATTTTCATCATGATATTCACTAGTTATCGTGTTACATTTGTTTCAGTGGAAGCTCAAATTTATGAACAATTAAAAGAGGTGATGCAAACTGCAGATTTGGATGAAGTTACGAGTAGAGATATCCGTTTAAAGGTTGATTTTAAATTCATTATTCCTTTATAATTGCACGTGGTAGAGTAATAGTATGCGTTTTTTCTCATTTAGAGTTTGGGATTTAGAATAAAATTGTTTAGGTGGAAGAGAGTATGCATATTAAGCTGGATAAATACAAAGATTTTATCAGTCGTCAAATGATGGTTATTATGGGACAGATGGATAAAGCATCACAGATTTTTCCTTATCTTTATTTGGGTACTGAATGGAATGCATGCGATTGGCAATGGCTTGAAAATAATGGGTATGTAAATTAAGAGCACTTAAAAACTAATAGTCTAAATTCTGTTTTAGCTTATTTATTTTGTAAACATTTTATCGTGTCATGGATTTTGATTTGATATAAATCATTAAGTTTGATACAAAAATTATTTTATGTCTAAGTAAGTAAATGTATTTTATGCCTATATAAGTAAAGATGCACCTTATTTTCTCAAGGAATTTCTAACTTTAGCTTCGTTTCGACCGATAATTTTGCATCCGATGTTGAAGAAAGCCATATATGAGTAAATTCCGGTTTCACTTTTTTAGAATTAAATACATCGTTAATGTAACGAACGAGGTGGAAAATTTTTTCCCTGCTCGTTTAAAGTATCTAAAAATACGTGTTTCGGATGAGGCTAGTACCGAATTACTGAAATACTGGAATCAAACAAATCAGTTTATTAAAGAAGCAAAGTAAGAATTTAACGTTTTAATTCTTTAAGCTTAGATTTTCCTTTCTAATTATGTTTTTTGAGAGGAACTATTAGTACTGATCGTTTTTATGTTGTTCACATTTATCTTTTTTAGAGAGAAAGGAGGTGTTGTATTAGTGCATTGCAAAAAAGGCATCAGCCGGTCATCCTCTACAGTTATAGCTTTCGCAATGAAGGTATGGCTACTTATTCTTAATCTATATTTTTGTTCCGTACTTGCTCATTTGTTGTTCCTATGAAAAGTCTAAATTCAATTTTAGAAAAGCTGTTACAGTTTTGCAATGATATTGCGACACCGTAAATAAATGATGCCGACTGAGTTTGATTTGACCGACCGGCAAATATTTCAATAATCAGTATTTTTCTTTTAATAGGAATACGGATGGGCACTTTCGCAAGCAATGGAACATGTGAAAAATAAGAGGGGTTGTATTACCCCAAATATTGGTTTTGTGGAGCAGCTCAGGACATTTGAAGGTAATTTAATATCTACAAGAAAGATTTTAAATATGTGTTTGACCATATAACCGTATATATCTTCATAACTGTCATCCGGGAGCTTTAAAAAGTGATTATAAAGCTTTCAAGAAAAAAGGATTCCATAAAGGACGTTCATAAGTTCTTCTTTTTGAGAGAGATTCATAAGCGTCTCCGAATAATCAATGATTGAGATGTTTTATAGCGTAACTATTAGCCGTCATTTATTCCGGTAAAACTCCTAGTTAAACTTCTGTCAAAATATTGTCGAAAAAATGACTTTCTATTAAATTTTCAAGTTTATGTGAAATGTCCATTTCTTTAATTTTGTTTAAGCATTCATAGGAGATGAAGAGGAATATGGCCTTGCATTGTAGGTATCGGACTAAAAAGAAGTAAAACAGCAATTTTTTCCCTTTTTTTTTTTTTTCTGAGAAGCATGTTATTTGAAATAGATTAAAGTATTATTGCTGAGAGATATAATTTTTATCATATTCTATGATTTCAATGCAATTCCAGTAGCAGTGGAAATGTAGTAGTGTCATTAATACTGTGGTGTCGTTAAAAAATTGATACACGGATTAAGATGTTTACTTGCATTTTACAATTGCTATGTTAGGTATGTTGCACGCCTTCAAGAAAAGAAATCAGTTTGATGTTACACCATCGACATCAGTTGAGTCTGTCGATTTAGTACGTTTTCGTCGTGTATTGGCTAAAGATGATAGAAATCCTATGGATGTGAGTTTGTTTTAGTCGTATTTTACTGTTGGTCTTTTCAGTCGTTAAATTTAGTTAATTTTTTCTTTTACTTCCCTAGTTGCCTTTATAAGGGAAACCTTATTCGATTTCAGCGGCCGATTTCAACTTTCAATAAATATTGTAAAATTTTTATCCGAATAGTGTTCATGTTCTGGTATAATTGATTTCTGTTATACCTATAACAAATAAAACATACTCATGACACCCGTGTTTTGATAAAAGTGGAATTAGCATGGATATGTTTAGTCATTATTTATAATGAGGAATATTTTACTCATAAATTTTTCTGCATTTTTTTGATTTCAGAATGAGGAAGTTACACATATTCGTAGTAAGAATGAACAATGTGCAGCAAATATGGTCAAAAGTTTAGTTGGTAGTTTTGAGGCCAAAGGTCGCGGCGATGTGCGTAATGCAAGTGAGCCATCGTTATCAGAACGCCGGTTAGATCGACCACCGGTGACATTCCGGTTGCAAAGTATAACTGACTGGAAATTCCGGGACCGTATAACTGTACCAGTTTCTAACAACTGCTCGAATCGACAAGTACGCGCACTTACTATATCACAGTGATATGATATTATCGGAAAATTTGACCGGTCAATATTTTTCGGAAATATTAATCAATCAAAGTTTATCAAGAAAAAAAAAAACTGATAGGCTTTCTAATTTTCTCGTAAAATTAATTTTCAGTTATTTCTGAAAGGAGATGTGATTGTAAGCTTACATTTCCCTCATGTAAATTTAAAAAAGGTAGTATGATCTGTCGTACACAAGCTATCGATTAGATCTTAGAATATGGAGGAATGAATAAAAGGGTCTACCGTCATAAAACTAATTCAGTTGCCCAGATCAGAGCTTTCGATGCTTTTAATGCTTAGTAAACTACGATGAGAAGTCCAAAGTTATAGTTTTCAAGTTGACATTCCGTAGTTTTTGCAGTGAACGATTTCTGCATGAGTAGTATTTTGAGAAATTGTAAAATTGCGGAAATTACTCGGAGATCGGTATATTAGAAAATTGTGATATGGATTTTGCGCTAAAATACGCTAACATCACCGTAAGCTATATATATATATATATATAAAGGTGGTATTAATCTGGGATAAAATTGTACATTTTTGTAGATTTTTCTAAGATTGTACTTTTTCTTTCTTTATTTATTTTGAATTTATTTTATTTCTTGCTTTTTCGTAAATGTGTTGTAATTGCTTCGATGTATTGTTCAAGAATACCAAAAAACTATTTGGGGTTGTGTTTCTGGCACAGTTGAAGACCTTGAGAATTTTCTACGGGGATCCTGATGAATATACTTTCTGGGCCATCTAGTCATTCTGCTCAATACCTCTTAAGGAGTAAGTACCATTGTTTTCTCTAAGGTTAGCTGGATAGTTGTATCCTGTTTCGGATATCGTTTCGATAGTGTATAATGTCCATCTGCTTGTAAGTGTGACATGGAACATGCCCTATCTTTTAAAATTTATTTTTGTCATAATCGTGACTGTGTTATTGACTGCTCTCATTTTTAAGAAGGGTTGTATTGTATGTATGATAGTGTGGTATTTGAAAAATGGTTGTGAAGGATTGTTTCTGAACCATTTCGAGAATTTTAGGATAAGTGTTTTAAAAATTTGATTTTTTTTTTGAATTTTTTAAGGGTAGTTTCATAGAATTTGAAATTTAGGTTTGATTTTCTGTTTTTTTTTTTTTTTTTTTTTTTTTTTTTTTTTTTTCAAAAAAAAATTTTTTCCCGCTTTTTTTTTTTTTTTTTTTTTTTTTTTTTTTATTGATAATTCTTGATGGAAATTCAAATATGTGCATAATAGAATTTCTTTGGGATTGTTTTTCTTTCTTTTATATGTATTATCTATCATTTTTCCTATGTCGCTGGTTGATCTTCATATCGTTTTGTATAGTATCAAATTCCTAAGGTTTGCCTATGTTGGTTTTTTGTGTGTATTCAAGAATTATTTTCGATTTGTTGATCAATCAGAGTTAAAATTTAGTTGAAGGACGAATAGGACATAACAAAACTTCGTGAATGGAAGATTTCTGAACAACTTAGATCCTATGGAATTTCAGTATAATTTCCTTCAGTTTACTAATAACATTTATATGATTATGAAAGATCAAAGCAAGCTTTCGAAAAGCAATAACATTTTGAAATGGAAAATGAAAACAGAGGGATAAATTTTTAAAGTATCAAAAATTTAACAACAACTACCTCATTCCCGAATCTCATCTATTACTCTCCCATTTTCTACATATCTTACCCATTTCCATGAATTATAAAAGAAGAAAAGAATCTCCAATATTTTGCAAATGTATTTTTTAAATTTTCCTTGTCTTTCGTATATATATATATATATATATATA
>JABVXV010000107.1:0-39839 GCA_013365325.1 Dipetalonema caudispina | reverse complement strand
TATATATATATATATATATATATAACAAAATTTCTTTATTTAGACATGTAAAATAGAGTCATATCATCCCAAGCTGTATCAGTATTCGTCAATAATTGTTATTGGTGATAAAAGATGATAAAATAATTTGACTTTTTCCTCATAAAATACTATGTTTACTAATCATGTAGAATGATAAATCATATCAGACAATGAAGATTAAAATTAACTGAAAAACATACATATGCTAACTCGTTTAATCACAACTTACCTATAATACGAAATGATATATTTCATATTTTGATATTTTATTCTAACGAAATTTCGTTACAATACTTCTAAAATTTTTATACCATAATAACAAATCATTCTTTTTATCGTTATTACTACCATTTAAGTGAAAAATTTCAGTTAGATAGGGAATGATGAAAAAGTAATAAAAGATAAAAAAGAAAGTAATAAAAATTTACTTTGCTATTCAATTTTTTCTTTTTCATTGTATGAAACGAATATTTAAACATTTTTTAAAAGTTTTACTTCAATATATACTAAGCAGTTTATTATATTCACCAAATGAAAATAGTATTGGACTTTTTTTTTTTTTTTTTTAACAGTTCAATTGAAATTTAGCAAACCACTAGGAATATTTTCAACAGATCGATTGTATTCCCACATTAACAATAATACTATTGCTAGAAAAAATGATAAATGGTGTTTTGTTGAATTGAATAAATTCCATTACATTAACCATCATATATATTCTTCATCTTCTATAATTACAAGAATCGATGTTAACATATACATTTCTTCTTTACAATAATTACATTTTATTAAGAACGAAAACTAAATGATCCATAATTAGCATATAGACTAGATAATTCGTAATTAGCATATAAATATTTGATTGATTCATCAATGAATTTCATGACTTTTGCAATATTACCAAATTGAAATTCAGAAAAATTTGCTTAATAAAAACAGATCAATTGATATATGTAACTCATTGTGCTTATTGTTTCCTATCGTGACTGGGTTGTTTAATTGAACAAAAATATTCTACTAACTTCTGTGTGACCCTGTGATTTCTAGAGTGTTAAAGTGATAAATTTTGTGGTAAAACAAAAAGAGAAATATTAAAAGAAAACCATTAAGGTAAGTTTTAATTTAAATTTCACAAAATAATTGACAATTGTTGCTTACAAATTGTGAATGATTTCCGAATTTTTCCTCTCAAAACATTAATAAACAACAAACTGTTTGAAAATATTCAAAAATTTAAATACAATTACTTCAAGTTCATTGAACTTACATTCATATAAATCGATTTGACTTTGAAAATGATATTTAAAAAAAAAAAAGGGATTAGATTTTATTAAAAGGATTGATTGCCTAAAAGTGAAAGAATTGCTGGAAAATTGAAAACGACAAAAAAAAAATTCTCATTACTGACCTTTTTTTCGCTTTTTTTGAAAAAAATTCGGAACTAAATTGATAGTTTAAATAAAGCTAAATTTTCTCACTTCAATTTTTGACATTTTAATAAATATATCAGTGATATTGGGGCAAAAATTTGGTGCATTCTAATAATTTCGTGAAATTCATAAAAGTGAACTTTTCAAAACCGTAAAACGATTAACATTTTCACACAGGTCAATTCTTCAATATAATCCAGTTTAGCCACACGTTGAATTAATTAGATAAATAAGAGATAAGATTAATTTCAGATATAAAATAATTAAATAAATAAAGTAAGAAATTTCACCAGATAAATTAAAATATTTACCAATTATAATTTTAAAAAAGTTTTCGATTTTCCTCATTTCCATTCTATCACTGTAAATAATATTTTCATTTGCCTATTCATATCAATCTTTTTGTTTTTTTTTTTCTTTTTTTCAAGTTTTCATCCAACTTTCGTAATCTTATTTCATTTCAAATTTCAAAATATCACTAATGATCAGTTTGTTTAACATTTCAATCTAATTTTAGCTTAATATATTTGTGCTCATTTTTTATTTTTCCTTTCTGTTTTTTTTTTTTTCAAACTTCTCCTCTCTTTTTTTATCATTATTTTTCATAGTTTGCCCTAAAAAAAAGTGTAAATATTCCGATGAAAGAAAAAAAAAAACAGAAAAACACTTAGTTCAAATAAGCAAAATCAAAATAAACATAACAAATTGTCATTCGTATATATGTGTGTGTGTGTGTGTGTATGTGACGTGTGTGTGTATGTGTATGTGACGTGTGTGTGTGTGTATATATATATATATATAGCATGTAAATTAGTTTAATTTAACCTTAAGTTCAAGTTTAAGCTCATTTTTCTTACCATGCTACATCTAGATGAGATGAATTTATTTACTTATGTACACATTCATTTGTATGTGTATGTATGTGGACGTGTTTGTCTGTGTCTGTGTGTATGTGTGTGTTTAACATAAAAAATTGGCTTAAACTTGAACTTGAATTCAAGTTCAAACTCATATCAATTTATCTTTCCATGTTATTTTATCATTATGAAGTGTGAACCACCGAACGAAAAGTTTTATATCTGTTGAATTATACCAAATGAAAAATGCAAATTTCAAATTCAGGCCTTTTTTTTGTTGAAATATATCAACGACGATTTTAAATTTGACCATTGTCCTTGAAAAATGATAGGAAATTTATTCAATTTCCTAGGAGATAATTCAAAAATGGAATTGATTTAATTTTAAATTTGAATGATTTGTCAAGATTAATTTTGGCATAGAATTTTAATATTTTTAATTGACAACAATTTTTAGTAAAACGTTTTTTTTAATTTTTTTGACCTTTTAGATAGCAACCAAATAATCATCAAATTTGATAATATTCTTTAATAGACTGGAAAAAACAATGGATTTAAAATTAGAAGTTAAAGAAAAAATTTACTAAAATCTAGTTTGAAAGAAAGAAAAGAAATTGCTCTTTCATACAATATCATTTCGTCAGTAATGGATGATGTTTTTTTTTTCTTTCCTTCTCTCCCTCTTTCTCTCTCTCTCTCTCTCTTTCAATGCAGTACAAATCTTCTTGGCCAATATAATTTTAGATATCATTTTCATTCTTCCATAAAATTAATTTCAATTGATACCGATATGGTAGTATTCACGTTCTTTCGGTTCGGTTCAATCTCTTGATCAGAAATTCACGCAAAAATTCAAATTCAAATTCGAGAAATGAATTAATATTTGGATGATTTGGTTGAAATTTGAATTTCTGAATTCAACTAAGACGATGATAACTTCTCTTATTGATTACTTGATTGTTTGATTTTTAATAAAACTTAAAAGAAAGCTCAGTCCGGTTAAAAAAAAAGGAAAAGTTGTATATCGGATTTTTAAAATTTGAGACAAATGATCTAGCGAATTTATACGCTTTTATACACTAAGAATATGTATGTGTGTGTGTATGTATGTGCGTGTATGTATGTATGTGTATGTATGTGTGTGTGTGTGTATGTGTGTGTGTATGTAATGTATGTGTGTGTATGTATGTGTGTGTATGTGTCACCAAAATATCTGTAAATGTATGTTTTGTGTATGCCTATGATGAATTTTTCTGTAATGAACTTACAAGAAAAAAGGAAAAAGTTATTTTATTTCTATAGACCAGTTTTATTCTTTTTTTTTTCCTCCCATCCTCTCCCGCTCCCCCGCTCAATCCCGTTAAATCAAAAAAAAAAATTGAAAAAGGACAAATCTTTTATTAAAAGAAAATTATTGAACAACTATCATTTTTTTGAATACATTACTCTCATAACGTTTGCTTTGTTACTTAGCCTACGTATGTTTTTTTTTTTTTTAAGTAACAATCATTTTTAGATGATCTTATCTTATCTTATTTGTTGCAGTTTGTTATTATCATACAGAGATATGAAATTTATCTTTGACATATATACGTTAAACTTGAAATAAATTTTTATTTCTATCAATCAATACTGATTGATATCATTTTTATTTTGTTTTTGTTAACAAAATTGAGCAGTATTATCATTTATTTTGTCGTATAATTAATTTTTAACTGTAAGAGTGTTGTATTTCTTTTTCATTTTTATGAAATGTTCAATCATTTATTGTTAATAAAATTACTTTGAAAAAATTAAAACTTTAATTCCCTGATGATTGATTGATAATTTAATATATCACTTTGTCACATTTTAAGATTTCTAGCATTATTTTGACAATTATTATTCTTTATCCGTTTATAACTATTGTAAAGTGATGTGTAATGCTTACTATTATAAGATAACGATATCAATTAAAGTGAAGCAGTCATAAAAATAATGATAGTAATTGATAAGTTAAGAAAAGAAAATAAACAACTTTTTTTTTTTGCATTTAAAAAATAAAAATATAAAGGAGCAGAATTGAGTAATTGTCTTTTCTTTTTTTTGATATCATTCCTAAGCTCATCATATCCTTCTACTTCATTATAAATTAATATTTTTTAATCTAATCATTCAGATTGATTAATGGAAAATTAGCAGCATTTACTAACATAATAAATATTAAATATTGATCAATATCTAATCTTAATTAACCTTACTAAATTAGCAAGTCGATATTAATAATAATTAAAATGAAGTAAATTTATAGGCAACAACAACAAAAAAAAAAAAAAAAAAACATTCATTTTCCTATCATTTTTTAATCAAAATTTCATCCTCATCTCAATAAGTTTTATCTTTCTAATCTTTGTTGAATTATATTATCCCAAAATTTCATTCATTTCTCTCCAAAAATTTCAAATCATCTATTTTGTAATACTGTAATTTTCCGGATAGTAAACGAATAGTAAAGGAAAGAAACGGAGGACTTTTTTAAAATAACATAATAACTGAAAATAATGAATAGTCCAAAATATCCTACATCCTTGTTTATACCAAAAATCCCGAATTCCTGATATGCAAATTAAATATCCTGAATTCTTCATATACATTTATATTGATATATTTATATTAAACATTTATTTATTTGTGAAATGAACCATTTTTGAATGTAATATCCTGAATTCCTGCAATACATCGATATATTTATTTGTATTTATAATTATTAATTTTCATTATTATATCAAATGAGCCATTTTTAAATGTAATATTTCATTTCGTTTCGTTTTTTTTTTTCCTTTTCTTTTTTTTTTTCTTTTCATTTGTTAATTTGCAATGGCCAACGATGGCACTTTGTTCTTTGGATTGTTCCACGATGTCGTTCGGAATGGCTGATAATGAATAATAGTGCCAACATGTTCATGGCTCCAATACCCATTCCTCGTCCTCTATCATCTTCATTTCCTATCACTTTTACCGCTTTCTTCTTCCATCCTACAACTCTTGTCCACCCCCTTTTTCATCTTTTTTTTTTTTTAATCTTTTAACATCACATTTAAATTTATATTTTATCAATGATATTAACAAACATAATTTAATCATATATATATATATATGTAACAGAAATATATTTCATTCTTTTTTCTTTTCTTTTCATTTTTTATATTGTTTTTAATTTAAAAATTTAATTAATTTTTAGATTATTTATGTAATTGTTATCAATAATGCACTCTTTCTGCACTATCTTCAATCACCTGATAGAACTTTAGATATCGTCATATCAGGATCAGAAAATGCAATTAATTCCATTGAATGAAATTTACATTAATTATGCTAATTTATGTTGATCTCTGTCTTCTTTGCTCATCATTTGTCCCAAAAATTGAGCCTATCGAGGAATAATGCATGCAATTATTACATTTAATTATTAAATAAGAGAATTGTTACATTCGAAATGTTAAAAAATAATTATAAATATTTAATTGCAATTATAAAATTCAATTTCAATCAAAAATTCAATTTGAATTCCTTTCTTTCTTTCTCTTTTTTTTTCCTACATATGATATAATATGATCATTTACGCATCTCTATTGCAATTTTATTCTTATCCTATCACTTCTCTTTTCTTCCCCTTTTTTTTTTTTCCCTCTAAGTTTAAAAAAAAAATAAAATGATTTATGCATTTTGTAATAAGTTGCGAAAACACACATACACACATACATACATACACACACACACACACACACACATACAAATTACACTATTTTAAAAATTTTTCCAAATTTTTAAAATAGTAAAATTAATTAATTTTAATACAAACATTAACAGCCAAATACTTCCTTCCTTTTATATTTAATTTTTTTCTCATCTCTCTTTCCCATTTATTCTTTTTTTTTTTTTTTTTTTTTTATTTTTTTTTCTTTTATTTAAATTAAAACAAAAGAGAAAGGAAAAAAAAAAAAAAAAAGACGAAAAAAGCAAACAGAAAAGAGAAATTTCATTGATTTAAGAGAGAAAAAAAATTATTTCTAACCCTATCATAGTCTGAAATTCATTTATTGAATTGCACAATTTGCCTGATTTCTACCTCATTTTTCTCTTCCATCATTGCACTACCACCAATCGTCACTATCGTCACCTTTCTTCCTCATTTTTGTTTTCTCACAGATGATCGATCGATCTATCTCAAATGGATTGATTAGTTGATTGGTACTTTATTTTATCAGTTAATTCTGTTTTTACCACATTTCTGAGATTATGTACTTGTCAACACTTCTTTTTTTTTCTCCCTCTCTCTCTCTCTCTCTCTCTCTCTCTCTCTCAAATAAATGCTTTTTTTTTTCAATAATTCTAAAATTAAATTTCTTACTTTTTTTTTTGTTATCCATGAAAAAAAAAACTTTTTTTCGTTTATATTTTTTATTAAAAAGTAAAGTAAAATAAGAAAAAGAGAATTTGATAAAAATGAGAAAAAAAAAAACTTTTCATTTTAACAAAAGAAAAAGGATGAAATATCGTAGAAAAGTGCGGGGGAGCGGGGCAGAAGACGAAATTCATCCCTTCATAACTTTCCATTTTCACATTACAGCCTCAATTGGAAAAGTGACTGTCAAATTTCATACATACATACATACATACATACATACATACGTACATACATACATACATACATACATACATTAGATTCATCACATACATTACATGCATAGAAACCGTTACATACATCACATGCATAGTAAAATCCATTTCATACATTCAAAACATGCATTGACATACATATACATACATACATACATACATACACTCATATAGCTGTCATTTCCTTTCCTTTCCTTTTTTTTTTTTTCTCTTAAAAATTTCGAATGGCAAGAAAAGTGCAACTAACTGATGATTCCTAGAAATAATCCTTGAAAAAAAACAACACCGTTCCATTTGTTGAAACATTCACATACACACACACATACACACACATACATACACATATATACATACAACATACATATACATACATATGTACAGACATACATACATACACACATACACACATACATATATATATATACATATACATGAATGCATAGAACGTTGTTAGAATTCATAATTCGATAAATGGGTGGAGAGAAAAGTTTCCCGTTGACTTTCTATCACCTATTCTTCATCTGATTTACCTATCTATCATCTATCTATCTATCGATCGATCTACCTAATTACCTATCCAATAACCTTTTATGTTTATTTAACCTTTTAGTGCTATTCATTAAGTATTTAGAAAAAAAAAAACAACAACAACAACAATATATAGGTGTGCTTTTCCACATATCAATGGTTTTGTTTGTTTGTTTGTTTACATCAATACGAAAGAATGCATTGAAAATGAAAAATTTACAATGGAAAGGGAAAGAAAGGGAGAGAGAAAGAGAGAGAGAGAGAGAAGAGAAAAAAAAAGTTTGAATCTTTGATGAGAATAAATTAGCAATCTTAGAAGATTGGATCATACAATTCATTCATCTGTTCTACTTATTACTAATAATTATTGTGATAATTGTGAGTACTAGTATTGATTGATAATGATTGCAATGATAATGATGATGATAATGATGATGATGATGATGATAATAATGATGATGATGGAATATAGATGAATAGCAACTTGTATTTCATAAGCAATATAAAGTCATTCGGATTATTTAATCTTCTTTATTGTATATTTAAACAACATTTTTTTTTTTCAACAACTCAATTGCTTAGCTTAAAATGAATGATAATGATAAATGATATGAAAGAGATGGCTAAATTACATGAGTTTGTATTTTACAACGATTAATGATACAATGATACGAGAATCTCAAGATTCAATCATTACATCACTAATAATTATTCACTTTTAATAGCATACGTTTTTAATATCGGGCAAATAACGATTAGGAAAATAGTCATTGAATGATTAATTAAATTATGAAAGGGGAAAGTTTTTTTTTCTTTTTCTTTTTTTTTTTTTTTTTGAAATTGCAATATGTTATCAAAAAATTTAAATAAATCAATGAATAGAGAAGGTAGCAAAGTAGCCTAGTTTTTTTTTTTTTTTCTTTTATGATTAATAATTACTTCGAGTTTGATTTCTAATTTATTTCCTCAATTCATATATTTAAAAAAAAAGTTGTTTCTTCGTTTTTGTGTTATTTGGTAATTAAACACTTGTTTTTTTTTTTTATCTTTTCCTTTTTCTCGAAATTAATGTTTTACAAATAAGTTTAGAATTCCAACTTTTCATAAAAATAAATTCTTAAAAAAAAATGTCGAACTTTTCAAAAAATAAAAAATAAAAATAAGAATTCAAATCTTTTACTGCTAATGATGGTTGGAGGCAAAAAATGTAATGATGATAAATCTATAACCAGTAATATGAACCAATTTGATTGCATTTTTTTTTTTTTTGGACGAAGAAATATTTGAAAATTTGATCATTGCATGTTTGAAATGATCATAAAAATTGTTAAAGAAATTTGAAACAAGATAAAACTAATCAATATTGCTATGTTATACCATTAATTTCATTACTATTGATAAAGATAATAATATAAAATAACCAATATTTGATTAAGTTGTCTTTAAAATTCAGTAAAGATGGCAATTATTTGAAGCTTTAGATAATATCACAAAATTTCCTCGCAATTTCACCGCGACAAGTGAAATAATGTAGGAGAGAAAAATATGATTGGCAAAAAAATAATTTGTTGATATTTGAATGTTCAGAATGAAAGATAAAAGAAGATAACGATTAGTAATATGTTCATTACATTCCTTTTTTCTTCATATTTTCATATTAAAAATGAGTTGAATCTTTTATTATTTTTATTTTAACATAATTTAATCAATCGATTCCAATATTTCCGTTCATTTCAACTTTTATTTTTTGTTATATTATTACCGACAAAAAAAAAAAACACTGTCTGATAATCAAGGTTAAATCTATTTCTATTTATTCTATTAATCATTTCATATTATCTTTAGCCTAATATAATTTCGTTTATTAGGATAATAATAATTAATTACTTTTTTCTTTTAAAAAAAGTCATTTTTTGCTATCTTAAACTTGAAATTTGAAAAAATTATCTTCGAAATCACTCAAATGATAATTCACTAACTTTATATTTTTTGCTCATTTCACTTTTAATGTTAACTTAAAGTGACAATATGCAATCGATGAAGCTAAAACATTCGCTAAATTTCAATTTTTCTCATTTTTTCAAATTTTCCAAAAAAAGAAAAAACGTTTACTTACTTTAACACATTATTTTTTGATGATTTTAATTTTTCTTTAATTGAATTCTAACTGTTACGAATTTTGATGAACTATTTTGTTTCAAATGAAATACATCCTCTTTTTTTTTTTTTTTTTTTTTTACATTTTATTTAATTAAAATGAAAATTTTTTTGAAACCTGTTATCGATTCAATTAATGTTTTAAAAGAAAAAAAAAAAAGAAAACCTTTATTGAAAAACTTTCTTTAAATTCTTTTCAAAAAAAAAAAAAGAAGTGCAAATTTTTGAGAAATTGAAACTGCCCTATTACTCATTACCTTTATTATGCTTTTCGTTTCATTTCTATTTTTTTTTTTTCTTTCCATTTCTCTTTCTTTTTTTATTTCTGATTTCTTAGCAAAATGACTGTTAGATATTTAAATAGCATCCATTTTTTTTTTTTTTTTTTTACAAAATGATAGCTCTTTCACATATAGCATTTCGTCATCGTTTCAAGGTCATTCAAATATTATATTATTTGTTGTTATCATAATTTTATCCATCATTGAATTCTTTTCCATCCAAAACATATTTAAGGAAGGAAAAAAAAAAAAAAGAAAGAAATTTTCATTTTTCTTTTATTTCATTTTATTTTTTATTTTTAACTTTTTAATTCCATTTTTATCATCATTAATAATAACAACCATATGTATTAATCATTAATATTCTTATTCAATTAATTAACTAATCATAAATATTATATATTTCACATTTTCCAGTTCAATTTTTGATGAATGTTAGCTGTTAAAAGAATTAATTATGTTTGAAAATTTTCTTTTAAAATATTTGTTTTTTTTTTTTTTTTTCATTTTAAATATATTATTTCTATCAAATGGGAATAAGATATGTTTTTTTGTAAGCATGAAATTGATAAATTTCAAATTTTTGAAATGAAACAATATCCAAGTAAATAAGTACATATATGTGTACAAAATTTATTTATATTTGATAAAATTGGCAAAAGCATAATGGAAAAAGCATTTTGTATTTCCTTTTCTTCTTCTTTTAGATTGGATCTATTTTCTGTTCATCGATTCTACAGCAATCGTTACTCTTTTTCAACATTTTTATTTCACCATAATTTTTTTTTGCTTTTTTCCATCCTTTAACATTTTAAAAGATTTCATTTTGATTGGATTATTCTTTTCCGGTATTTAGTCTATTCATTTATGTTTTGTTATTCATTCAGAGGATTGGTTAAATATTTCGCCGGAATATTAAATTTATTCAAATATGATAAGCTAACTCACTCATTTCAATTATTTTTTCAAGTTCTCAGTGGCATTTTTTTTTTTATTATTTCTCGAGATAAAAATAAGTAAAATTTATGATAGGATTGTCATTATCAGCACAAAAATAACTTCATCCTATGATACCATATCATTACATCAAATATTGTTTATTACTATCATAAGTTTACTTTGAGATTCCAGATACCTTAATTATTTGCCGTAAAATCCAACATTACTATAAAAATATTTCTTAACAAATTTCTTGCGAAAGATTCAAAAAATTGTTAGTAGTTGAAGCGCAAAGTGTAATCTGAATAACGGATGGAAGTATTTTAAATTATCCTTCCCTTTTACAAAGGAATATCAAAAATTTTAGATGCTTTCATAAAAACCGGTAAAAATTCTTCCAATATACTATGCTTTCAAATTTAAGTAAAAACGTCAATTATCGGATGCAAAGTTCTGAATCGAAACAGATTCGAACTGACCTTACGGAATCTAATTGTTACATCTGCTGAAATTGAAATACATTGTGCGGAATAATTGAGGAATTTCATGCTTCATTCTTATGAGAGATTCCGGACGAGTAAGTTACCTTACAAAAGTTACCAAAAAAAAAAAAAAAATAGACGGAAAATTATCTGATTTAACATTATTCTATTATTATTATTATTAACCGATCTGTAAATGATTACTTTTGATATTCCATTCGCTGATAATACTTGAAATATATTATCCAATTATAGATATTATGAATATTTTACTGAAATATTATTTTTGTATGAGGAAGTGAATTAGGAAATATTTCATTTCGAATTATAAAATTGTCATTCCGAAATTATAGAAGCTAATTTTTTTGTTCATACATACATACATACACATACATACATACACACATACATACGCACACACATACATACATACATACATACATACATACATACATACATACATATATACAATATACAAACAGTAAAGTATGATCAATGTTTAACCAAATTTTGCTTCTTTTCTCTTCAAACAACTGTTTCAGTGGGTCGAGATCGAAATTTTAGAATCTCTTCAATTTTTATTTTGTTAAGTTTAAACTTTCGAAGTATTTCAAGTTAACAAAACAATACTCAATTTGAAAGGAATAAGGAAAATTAATTTAAAAAAAAAAAAAATATGTATATGAGAATTCGATTAGAAAAAATTTGTTAAAATATTGTTCTATTATATGATTTATTAGAATATGAATATTTGTCATTTCATATTTATATTATAAGTTTATTATTATTATTATTGGTATTGTTATTGGTATTTTTATTATTTGTTTTTATTAAATATTAGTTGTAGGAAGGAAGAAGAAGAAGAAGAAAAAAAAATGAAAGAAAAAGAAAAAATTGAAAGTTTTATTATATGAACGGAAGTTGAGAGAATTTTTTTTTTCTTTTATTTATCTTTCAGCATATTATTAATTCCTTGTCTTTCTAGTTCTTTATTTCATTTTTTATTTCCAATTTTCAATTATTTATTACGTAAATCTTTTTTTACCTCTATCCTTTCGCTCTTCTATCTTCTCATATCAATTATTATCAAACAGATATGATATATTGGGCTGAATAGAAATTGAATGTAATTTTTTGTTGTATTTAATAGGAAATTAATAGTGATTAATAATTATTTATATTTTTGCTAGCAGAAATTTTTTTTTTTAAAAAAAAAAAAGGTGAGGGAAAAAGTGAGAAAAAAGTTTTTGTTAAAGAGAAAAAAGAAATATAAATTGATTGGCTTGAGAAACTATTAATTTATTTTTCAATATTTATATTTTTGTTAGTTCGTAAAATTTATTTGCTCCTTTTTTTTTTCGTTTTTTTTTTTTTTTTTTTTTTTTTTTTTTTTTTTTTTTTATTAAAGAATAACTTTGAGTAAGAAAGAATGAAGTGAGAGAGAATGAGGAAAGAAAGAAAAAAAGAAGGATTTCGTGTTATTCATTTAAGTGCAAAATTGAGGAAAGCGATTTTTCTTTTTTTTTTTTTGTTTTCAACATTCGATGTTCATCAAAGTGATTTTTTTTCACCCCAACTTTAATCGTATCCTTGAAGAATAGCATGAAGCTGATAAAATAAAAATGATAGTATGTTTTAAAGAAAGGTATAAATTTGAATTGATTGATTTGATCTATGCTAATTTAATTCAATGTCTCTTTGAAACTTTCAAGCAATTAAATTTTGAAGTTGTTTCATTTAAATAATTAATGAATAATTATGGCAAATAGTAATTAAGTGAAATTATTAAAAAAAAATGTCAAAGTTCAGAACAAGAAAAAATATTTGATTATTATTAAAGAAAATAATAAGCTACTGCTGTTGTTACTGTTATCATTCTATTTATAAATTAATAAAATTGCTAAAAACTAATTAAAAGATACTTCGGAAAATTATTAAAGAATTATTGATTAAATGATTTAATCGGAAAAAAAAGATTGATTGAATGATATGTCAACATATTGGGATCTAAAATTAAAAAATTATCATTGATAATATCGGATAATTTATTTACGATTTCATATAATTTTTTTTTTTTTTTTTTTTTGATTTAATTACTAAAGAATGAAATGATACATCAAAAATTCCGTCTATCTTTTCATTTCCTCTTTTTTCTTATTATTATATTATTTATTGGTTTTATGTTGAAAAGAAAGAGAGAGAGAGAGAGAGAGAGAGAGAGAGAAAAGGTTTGCTTTCTGTTCTCTAAAGTAGGATCAATATATAGAAAGGTAAGCTTTTTGCATCTATTAACTAACATTCGAAAAAGATAGAAAAGATGGTGCATAAGGGGAAGTTAGGCCTATTTCTCTTTTTTTTTTTTTTTTCTACTTTTTTTTCGGTCCGGGAAAAAAAGTAGCAATAAAGTGAAGGAAAAATAGTTGATGACAATGACGATGATTGAGATAAAACTTAAGGGTTTTACACATACGAAAAATATCGAATTCCAATGAAAGAAAAATGGTTTGTAAGTGCTGGGCTTTTTAAACAGGGACAAAAAAAAGATGAAATGAAGGAATGGAAGAGGTAAAATGATTGTGATAATGATAACATTAATAATAACAATAATATTAATAATAATAATGATAATAATAATAATAATAATAATAATAATAATAATAATAATAATAATAATAATAATAATAATAATAATAATAATAATAATAATAATAATAATAATAATAATAATAATAATAATAATAATAATTAATAATAATAATAATAATAATAATAATAAATAATAATAATAATAATAATAATAATAATAATAATAATGACGATGATGGTAATAATAGTAGTAACAACAATGATAATGATGATGATTTTTAGTGATAAGATTTGATTTTTTGTTCTTTTTTTTTGATCGTTTATTATGCGTTTTTATATATCATTTTTATTATGATATCAAAAAATTTGAACTTGTTGTATTCAGGATATTACTGTAATTTTAGATGCACACATATATGTATACCAAAATAAGCCTATTTTCAAGGCCTAGCTATTTTCATGGTTGAGATAGTATAAAGGGTAAAAAGGAATGATGATGGATTATTTCCCGAGAGAGAGAGAGAGAGATCTTCCGTTTTATTTCTTGCATATTTGAAAAGGCTTGTCAAAGTTATTCTAATGATTTTCCTCAATAATTTCAATTGGGAAAATGTTATCAATGAATATTTGGGTATATTTTTAAGATAGGCCTATAAATCTTATTTGTTTTCATGCATTTTCAAACAATTAGCAATGCATTTTATTCCCTTACCTATTTTTAATTGATAAATTTAATTAATAATTTTTTCTTCAATTAAAACTTCCCTTTATTATCGAAATATTTATTTTGTCGGAAATTTAATTCTCTTTTATCATTTGTTTATTTATTTCATATATTTCAAATTATTACTCGATATCATATACATATATTAGTAGCTATTATGATGCATAACTTTGTCATCTTTTTTTTTTACCACAACAGATCTTCCTAACTTATTTATCCATCGATCAGATGATATTTATTTAACCTTTCTTGATTAGATTGGTACAAACAAACAGCTTAATTTATTAATTTTCAAAATCTGATTGAAATTCACCAAAATCACTTTATATTTAGATATAATCGATGGTATATGATTCGAAATCCACTACTATTACCTTCATTTTGTTAAAATACAAAATAAAAAATAAGAGATTAATTAAATGACTTACTAATTTTCCCTGGTATCACTGAAATTATCAATTACTACTGGGAATAGCAGTATCGTAATGATAATCATATATTAAAACTAAATTTTTACATACTGTTCCCGCAATAGACGATGATTTCGAATATCCCGCAGTAGATATTGATAACTTAATATATTATTATTAACAATCATCTCATTAATGCTTAACACTAAATGGGACTTACGAATACTTCTTCATAATAATTATATTAACATAAATGGATGATCAATTAGTAGTGCTTAACTTTTTTATTTGTTAGATTGAAAATATCTGATTACTATTAGATTAGTAAAGATTAGATCAAAAGATTAGTAAAGATTAGATCAAAATCAAATTTCAATTCTTTTATATCCTTTTTTTTTTCTTATAGAAAAAATTGAATGATAATATCATGCATATTTTATTAGTTGAAATGAATAATAATTAACTTAAAATAAGAAATTAAAGTTCAATTTGTTATATGTTATCATCGATATGTCGTCACTAATTTGTATCACAATCAACAAGAAGAAGAAAAAAGAAATTTGAATCAGTTCCTTGTGATATTTTTAATTTAATGTCTCTCTTTCTTCTTTCTTTCTTTCTTTCTTTTTTTTTTTTTTCATTTTGCTTGGTTGATAGTTGACGAAGAAGAAGTACAAATATATATATACATATTTTTTTCTACAACGATTTGTTATTTCGATATTTTCTCTTTCTTTCTCTCTCTCTCTTTCTCTTTTTTTTTTTTTTCATTTTGATAAAGGAAGATTTTTATCACTTGTGAAATACGATTGTAGTTTCTTCCCTTCCTTCTTTTCTTTTTTTTATTTTTTGTTTTTTGTGTTTTTTTTTTTTTTCATTTCAAATTTTTTTTGTTTTTTTTTTCATTTTTTTTTCCACTTTTTTTTTTCTTTTAAATTCTTTTTTTCTTTTATTAATAAAAATTGATAATTTTCTTTTTTTTTTTGAAAGATTACTATACGTATGCATAGATAGTATATATGTGAAATTAGGAATAATAATATTAATATTCATTTAGTCGAGAAGATAATTGTCTTAGGTAAATGATATGTATTTAACATAAAAAAAAAAAAAAAATTCTCTTAATAGATTAACATATATTTCTATAGTTATAAATAGTTTATTGAAACAAAAAAAAAAAAGGGTAAATCCAACGATAAACTTATCTGATATGTAATTAAAGTACAAAATGAGAGGCTGTTAATAGTAATAGCCTTAGGGCTTTATCATTAATTTAAGTTAGAGCTATATTGCTCAACAAAAAAAAATATTTATCAATATAAAATTGAAAATTTTTTCATTTTAAACTTTAAAGAAAAAACGAATTTTTTCTCTTTTTTTTTTTTTTTGTAAAATTGCTAATTTCTATCTTAAATGATATTTACGGAAACAAAATGATGATAATGTGGTTTCTATCTGTTTTAAATAAAATATAATCATTATTAAACATTGTGCAAGGGAAGAGGAAGAGAGAGAGAGAGAGAGGAAGATAAAGGAAAATTTAACGCTTATCTAATCTATTCAAAATATGAAAAAAGAAAAATTGAAATATGATCAAATTTCATATCAACACATTCATTACAACATTATCTATCATTTCCTATTTAAAATGTTACGAAAAAAAAAAAAAAAAAGGAAAAAAGGAAAAAAAAAGAAATTTTATTCATTTTTATTTTTGAGTCGAATTTTATTTTTTAATTTTCAAGCAAATATTATTGGATTTTTTAAATCCTAAAATTTTCTTGCGATTGATGATACGTGAATAAATATGTATGTATGTATGTATGTATGTATGTGCATGTTTGTGTATGTGTATGTATGTATGTATGTATGTGTTATACAGAGAAAGATAAAAATGAGAAGAGGAGTGGAAAATTAAAACTTTATGCCTTGTGTAAGCATGAAATTTAAGAAGTTTTTTTTTAATGAATACTTGCTACAATGTGATTTTTGATCATTAAAATTTGTTTTTCATCATGAAATTAATGAAATAGTAAAGTTAAATAGTTGGATAACAAAGATAGTGAAATATTATGTGATGTGCAATATTGTTTAACTATTTCTTTTATCATTTTCACTTTTTCTCATTTTGTACAAATAGGAAGGAAATTGAATAACAATTTTAATGGATTAATTGAAGCGGAAACATAAAATAATGTATTTCTATAATTGAAAAAAAAAGAAAACAACAAATTTAAAACTAATTTTGATGCTATAACAATCGTAACTATACGAAATACATAAACGGTTTTTTTTTTTTTTTGGTTTAGTACTTTTTCTTGTATAACTAAATAATTAATTAATGTCTTATAATTGCCTTTGTTTTTTTTTTTTTCTTGTCTATTAAAATGTAACATTAACAGTTATATATATATCACACTTAATTTGAAAAATTGTAAAAAATAAAAAAAATATTTTTTTTTTTTTTTTTTTTTTTTTTTTTTTTGTTATAGGTCATTAACAATGATTCAAATTTCAATTTTAGTTAGTCGACATTTCATTTCTATTCGATGAAGCAAAATGTTTGCAAAAAAAAAGTTACAAAATAATTTCTTATAATAAAAAATAAAAATTTTCGTACAATTTTTTGTACGAATCTTTATCCTTCAGTTTTTTTTTTTTTCTATTTATGCATAAAAATTCAAAAATATACATAATTTCACTTCCTTGTTCTACATATCAAGAAAGTAAATTCGAGTTCACCAATTTATACTTCCATTTATTTTTCCTGTTTATATATTCCAGTTTAGTGATTCTCATTATGCAAATATATTCATTTATTTATGCATTATTTAATACAAGTAGTCTTCCTCTTATCCGTTTAATTGATTGAAGATAAATATAAATATGACTAATTGCTTTAGATCATTCCATTCCATATCGATGTTTAGTACTTACCATCGTTTCATAAAATTAGAAATATGTATATTTACACACACATATCAAAATGTTGTCTATTCATGATAATACATATGTGTATTAATAAGTTAATTAATTTATTAGATGAATGTATTCGTAACAGAAAAGACTATTATAATTTATCTTCACATTTTGAAAAAAAGATTAATTTTTTGGGTTAATACAATTTCATACAAAATCGAAATATTCAAACTAATATTTTTTTTTCCAAATTCTGTTAAATTTGCGCTTACAAAGGTCAAAAGTATAATTATAATTTGATGGTATATGGTGATTATAGAATATAAGCAATTCTTACAGTTATGCTAAAATTAAAAATTTAATTCGTTTAACAGAAGAAGGAATCAATTCTTACATTATTTTTATTGTCATCATTTCTTTTTCCTTTAACATTAACATTATTATTATTTTTATTACTATTATTACTGCTATTGTTTTATTATTGTTATCATTATTATTATTGTTATTGTTATTATTATTGTTGTTTTATTATTATTATTATTATTATTATTATTATTATTATTATTATTATTATTATTAATTATTAATGATTATTGCTAAAAAGAGTATGAAAAGAAAAGAAAGAGGGATAATGAAATGTGTTGCCTGTTAGTAATTCGTTTGAAATTTTGCTTCTTCATTAATGATAGGAGTAAAATAGAGGAGTGGAGAGAGAGAGAGAGAGAGAGAGAGAGAGAGAGAGAGAGAGAGAGAGAGAGATGAAAACATTACTATAGCATGAAATGACATTAAATAAGTTTGTCACAGTTGGTTTAGTTGCATGGAAATGGAAATAAGATGAATGAATTGAGTTGGATAGATGGGAAAAAGTTAAACAACAACGGCTCATTAATGAAAGAATAATCAAAGAAAGCTTCTAATTAACTATTACATACAGGTGAATAATAAAATGATAGCTTAGTTAACAATCTTTATGATAAATAACAAACATCGTATAATATTGTATAACTAATAATTAAAACTATCATAATTATTAATATCGTACAAGTTTAATCCTATCACAATTTACTACTTCAATTATTATAATATTACCAGTAGCAAATGATGATTTCAATAATTTTACCTTTCACTTTTTACCGAATATGTGATCCTTTCACATTTACATAGTGACAATTTTTCATATTATTATTTCTTAACAGTGATAAAAGAGGAATTATCATTAAGCAACATATTTTTTCTTATCGATGAAATTTTTTTTATCATCTTTATAATTCATTTAACATGATTATTTGGAAATATTTTACTCAAATAATGAGTAAACAATTTAATACAAAAAATAAACGATAATAGACAATATGGTTAAAATAATACGATACAATCAAAAAATTGTTGTAAATTTATTATACTTCAAATAATTGTTATCTGAAATATTTGTGATAAGAAATTATTTATTTATAGAAACAATTTAATAATTTATTTGTACATCTAAAAAAGTAGGTAAATAAGCTTAACTTAGCTTCAATATTCTTCCCATGGCTATTATATTTTTTGCACAATCCTAATATAACATTATAATTTTTCCCCTCTTTTGCAATGGAAAAGTTTTATTGTAGATGTAAAGTAAACTTGGAAATAATTTAGCATTTTTAGTAAATAAATTAATTATTTTTTTATCCATTTATTTATTAAATAGGAAGGGAATGGGAGAGAGAGAGAGAAAAAAAAAAGGAATATTTATAAGAATCAAAAGAATGAATTAGATTCAAACTTAGACAGAGCCAAGTGAACTTTTTTTTTTTTTTTTTATAAGTCATTAGCCTAGTAGACAAGTCTTTTCCTTTTTTTTATTTCTAGTTGATTTCATACCAGTCGTTTTCTTAATAAATAAACTTTACTATCAATTATATATATACTTTTATATTGAAGAGATAATGATAAACAAATTGATTTATCTTATTTTTATCATCGAAATTATCACAATGATATAAATTTTGTTAGAAATTAACGTCTCGAATGATGGATTAAAATGTTAATTTGTCAGTTAAGTATAAAAAATTGTTAGAAGAAATATAATAAAAAATAGAAATTTAATGTAGAAAATCAATATTTCCCATTCATTTTTTCCTTTCATAAAAATTATTATTCATTTTTTTTTTTTTTTATTATTCTTTTTTTATTTTGCTAAAAGTTACATCAATATGTAATTCCAAAAATAAAAAAAATCGCTATGACGTTATTTTATAGCACATATATATATATGCAGAGAGAGAGAGAGAGAGAAAGAGAGAGAGAGATAGATAGATATGTATGTGTATATCTACAAATCAGTGGATACGTCATGGTTGGAAAGAAATTTCTTCAAATTTCCACTTTTTTTTTTTTTTTATTTGTTAGGAGAATTTAAAAAGAATTTTTTATTGTTTACATTACATAACTCTCTTTTAGTCATTTGCTTTAAAATTCTTAACTTTTTTTTTTTTTTTCGTATTCTTTAATGTTTAAATTACCATCATCCAAAATAATTTTTGATCAATTTTCATTTTATATTTGCCTTTTTTTTTTTCCCCCTTTCCTCCCTAATTTTTCTTTTTGATTACAATTTATTCTAATGTCACTATATAACTTTTATTATTGTAGTAATAGTGTATTGGTTATTGAACAAATTTAAATAACAAATTTAATAATACATTTAAAAATTATCCCTTATAGTGATAATATATGAGAAGTGAAAATATCATTCCGTTATATTCTTATTTTGTTGAAAATTTGCAATGATGATGAAAGATGAAATTTTTTAATTTTTAAAATTTAACTAAAACAATTCATATCGATTACGATGAAGTTATTTTAAGAATTAAGCATAAACGATTTTTGTATTATTAAACAAAAATTGAGAATTTAAGAAAAAATTTTCCTCATTTTATTACATTATTACGTTATTTTTGTTCAATTTTTTTTTTTTTGAAATAAACGTTATTTATATGTTAATATTTGAATGTATTATATATGTATAAACGTTTCGTATGAAATATATATTTGTGATATATTTGATATCAAATTTGATCCTTCATTTACAGCAATAAAATTTCCATCTCCCCAAGGATCAGATTAACGATGCAGATGGTCTCCTATCGCAGGAGCATTGTAAACTTCTTCTCGCCCAATATATTCACATCGATTTCTGTTTTCTTCATAGCATTGTCATTATTGGTTTAAATTTTAAATTTTTAATTTAAATTTTATATTTGAATTGAAAATTTTCTAACTCTTATATTTTGTCTAGAAATGGGCTAAAATTGTCGTCTTATAAAATATTTCAAGGATAATTTTAATTGTGTAAAAAAATTTTCAGTTTCAAATTGTTAAAATTGAAATGTTTACGCTTAATTTTAACTTTATTCATTTTATGCATGAATTTGCATATTTTTAAGTAATTGTATGTTTGAGTGTAGAAGTATAGTAAATTATTAATGAATGATAATTATGATAAATACTGTAAGTATGTTTTCATATGATAATAAGTGTATGAAAGAAGAGATGATGAAAGAACGGAAAAATGATGATGATGATGATTATGATGATGATGATGATGATGATTTATTTCAAAGGACAATGGGTAATAGGAAAAGGAGAAAAAGATTGATAAATAACAATGATAATTTTTGATCTTATCACAATAATATTAGTGTATTAAAATGATATAAAATTTCTTTATATCATTTATTTTTTAGCAAAAATAAATGATTACTGTTATCAACATTTAATGGAAAGCAAACGAAAGTAACACAAAAGACAATTTATTCCAATGGAATTGATTTATTACCTTTTTCAAAAAAAAAAAAAAAAAAAAAAACCAATTGAAAATGGCAAGTGAACTACCGAACTTTTACTTTAGCATCATTCTCTCTCCCTTTCTCTCTCTCTTTCACTCTCTATTTTCTCTCTCTCTTTCCCAACTCATAACACATTCATTTCTGTCTTTTTCATTTTAAATGTTAAATTTCATGAAATTTTCTTGTTTCCATGGAAGGTTTTTTTTTTTCTCCCTTAAAAGCTCTTTTTCTTTTTTTTTTTTTTTTATTTGCTCGTGTAATATTAATCAAAGCATTTTTCTCAATTTTTTATTTTCTGACAAAATTTCTGAACAGTTAGACAATACAAATTACTTAGGCATTATATGATTGGGTAATTATCATCAGTGTTAATATCAGTGCTTCTCATCATTATTGTTATCATTAATGCAATTATTGTTATTGTCATCATTATTATTATTACCATTATTATTACTTATTATTTACTATTTGTTAATTATTTTTATTATTATTATTATTATTTTTATTATTATCATTATATTGTTATTATTATTAATATTGTTATTAATAATAATAATTATTATTATCATTTTTACAGTTGTTCAAATTTCTGATTCCTTCGAAACCTATTTTGTATGATAGCAATTCGTTTCAATTTTTTTACGCGAAAATTATTTGTATATTGATAATAATTTTAATAACCAAAATTAAACTTTTAAATTCAACATTTTACTAAGCTTTTTAATATTTTCAATTGTTATGAAAGGAAATAAAAAATCTGTCAAAAATAAATAATAAAAATTTCAAATTAATCAAATATATAAAATGGTACATTTATTTTACATTATTCAATCAAAAAATTGAAATATTCCCTTAAAATTTCAATCTAATATTTACCTACTAACAACTAATTATTTATGTGTATCGATCCACTACTAATAATGTTGTTGATGATATGATGCTTATTAAATGGATATAGTAGTATATAGTATTTAATATTAGCTCCTAAGTTACTCATTAATTTTGCATGTAAATTTAGCAAATATCATCTTTGAAAATAATTCTTCAATGGTTGATTGATTCATTGTCTCATTTATTTATCCATCATTTTCTCCAATAATATTATATATGCAAATTTGAACTAAATACAATTTATCATTATATTCATTACTCATCAAATAATCGTCCTTTTACAATCCGCAATGAATCTTTTTCTGATTGTTATTTAAAAAGTTGTAAACGAGAAAAATATTACATTCATAAGAAAATGATAGGCAGTTATTTTGATATTAAATAATAAATGTATCATTTTATTTCTTGAATGATTGTTGGTATGCTTATAATTTCTTCGCCGTAGTTGTTTATCGAAATGGTCATTGATCTATCTATCTATTCATGATGAATTTCTCGATTAAATTTACCGTAAGAATTTTAATGATTGCTCATATTTTTTAGCTTAAATATTAAAAAGGGAGCGGAAAAAAAAAAAAAAACTTTAGCAAATTGATTTGTTAGTATAATATATGATTATTAAATATTATATATGTTAGTATAATTGTATATATATTTTTAAACTATGAAATTTGTTAAACTTAATTGTAATCAAAATAGGAGAGTGATAATAATGGTGATTGTTAGAAGATATCGTGCCCTATATAAATGTTGAAAAACCAATAATAATTTGAGTATTATTTCAGCTCTTATAAGACGCAAGTCGTAAGATCCTGATTCGTTGATTCATGAATTTTCCCCCCCGCTTCCCCGTTTTTCTTTTTCCTCCCTTCCCCCTCTCTTTCCCCCCCCCCCTCCCCCCGCTCCCCGCGTTCTTCTCTTATTACCATTGTGTAATACTGAATGAGAAAAGAAGGACAATATGTTTAGGAATGGAAGAAAAGGGGAATGCAAGAAGAGGAAGAAGGATTGAATGGATAGAGGAAATATATTTTAATGACTGTTGATGAACTTGATGAATCTTCCATTTTGATCAGAGTTACTACTCGAACGGGCAGATTCATTCCCTGTTTGGCAAATAACCCTGATCTGATCGATCCTGTAAGAAACCCGATTTTTATGACTTCTTCCTCTTCTTTATATCCCGAATCAGGTCATGTACGTACACATATATATTTATATTTATATATATATATTTTTACGTATCTTATCCCATTCATCTCTCACAATTTTACCCTTTTACATTCTAATTTATTCAATGCCTAAAATTATTTTAGAAATAAAGCTATAAAAGTGATGGTAATAGGATAGGTAATATTTATTTAGAAATTACTTCTCCTTCATCCTCTTTGCTATCCAATTGTTATCCTAAAATCTTAAGCTTGTAATGATTTATTGAAATAATAACCGATTAAAAATACTCAATGATCGTGATAATGTGAGAAATCACGGGAGGCGGGATGAGGAAGACATGAGAAAGACGGTAGAATGAATGAAAATAAATATGCTAATATCCTCTACAATAAAGTAAAAGTATCACTTTTTTTTTTTATCATCATCAATTCAATAATAATTATTCTATTCATTGTTTTACGATAGTATGAAAAAATGATAAATGAATGAAACATATTTGTTTCATAGATTTTATTCATATTTCGAATTATCACATGAATATTCGAGTATAACTGTTGATTTTAATTAAAATAATATATAGTATAATATTTTTGAATCTATTCATTATCTTTTCAATTAAACTTTCTCTAATTAATTTCTTAAATATTTATCAAATTTAATTGAAATTTTAATAATCTTATTTAATGTTATATCTTTTTTTTTCTTTTTTCCAACAAAATTCCCTCTCATTATTTTCTATCATTTATCGTACTTTTTTTTTTTTTGAATCAGAACTTCTCCTTTGTTTGTTTATCCATTTCAAAATTATATAGCAAAAAAAAAAAAAAAATATGAATGTTTAAAAAAATTAAAAGAGGGGAAAAAACGGAAAAGTTAAAGGATTAAATCTTTGGGAAATTATTGCATAACAAAACAACAAAAATAGATTTCATCACTACCATCATTTGCTTGATTTTTTCACTCCCTCTCCCTCTCTCTCTCTCTCTCCCTTTCCATTTTTCCCTCTCTCTCCCTATACTAAAAGTGCTATCATAATGAAAGAGGATAGGATAGTTTTTTTTTTTATTATTCTAATTATTCATAGATAAAAAAACAAATTGGCCTTTTTTTTATTATTTTTTTTAAAATCTAAAATATTCTCTTTTTTTCTTTTAAATCTAAAAATGTTATTATCAAATATGAAATTTCAACGAAATGGATTGATTTGTATTGTCTTTTAAATCACAAAAATTCCAGAGTGTTTTTATCAAATTATAATTTGTTGGATTTTAATTGTCAGTTGTTACTGCTATTATTTATCATTCATCATTTGTCTGATATATTTGAATGAAAATTCCGCAAAATTTTAGATGCTAATGCCAAATGCAATATACTTAGCAAATTATGCGATCTTTTCTTATTGTTTGAATATTTTTATTTGTTTTGCAATTAGAAATGAAGGAAAAATAAGACAAAAATTATTGTTTCATTTAATAAATATGAAAAGAAAAAGGAAGGATGAAAGAAATGAATTACACAGTTCCCTTTCTTTTTTTTGAAATTTTCAATAATTTTCCCAATTTTTTTTCTCATTTCCTTCCATCCTTGTTATTCTTCCCTCTTTGTAAGAACTTGTTCATTTAATTTTAAGCACAGTTTGAAATTAGCTGTTTTCAACTTAATTAAATTGTAATCCGTTAGCCGTTGAATACGCATGTATAGCCTCCCTCCCACCTCCTCCTCCTCCTCCTCTCTCTCTCTCTCTCTCTTTCTTTCTTTACTTGGAAAAGGAAAATAAATTTTTAATAGTAATTAATTGATAGGTATGCTTTAATAATGATTTCTTTTTTTTCAACAATATGTTACATTATAATGCAAAATACATTTCAAAAGAAAAGAAAAATATTCTTTTCATAATCATATGTATTAATTAATTAGTAAATCTATCAAGTGATTGATATTAATAAATTATAATATTAGCAATGAATAAATCCAATAACTTGGGAATTAGTATAGAATTAATTAAAAATAATTGAAAAAAAATAAAAGAGAATAGAGATGGGAAGAAAAAAAAAAAAGAAAAACTTATTAACAATTATTAATTTTATTTTTTTGTACTATTAAATTTTATACATTTAATTATTTTCTCATTTCTTTTCCCTTCTTCTAAATGGCACAATATGAAATATTTTATGCTATTTAAATATTTCTTTCCTTTTTTTTTTCTTCTTTTTTTGGAAATCATTGGCACTTAAATTCATTTTCCATCTGTGTGTGTGTGTGTGTGTGTGTGTGTGTGTGTGTGTGTATGCGTGTGTGTGTTGAATTTATGAAAAATGAGATGGAAATTTTGAAGGATTATAGAAAGGATATAATGATGTAGGTTAGTAAACATTTTCATTTTCTTCATCCATATTTTTGATCATATTTTTTCATAAATTTTAAATTTTCTCTTTCTATACCAAAATCTACGTTATGAATATATTACAATAACAGTGATAATATTAGTAGTAGTAGTGATACTATTAGTATTAGTAATAGTAATGGTACTATCAGTAATAGTAGTACCATTGTAATAATATTAGTAAATAGTTTATTATTCAAAATGTGATGTTTATTTTCCAAATGTACTATTTGTTTACTCCAATGCACTATTTTAATGTGTTTATTTCAAATTTGTTCATTCATTCATTCATCTTTTTCATCCACTTGTTTTGTTTGTCTTCGTCTCTTTCCCTCTCTCTCTCTCTTTATTTCCCCCCCGTAATCTTTTTTCTTGCTCTTTTTTTTTTTTTTTTTTTTTTTTTCAGAATAAATAGTCATAGTATAGTTGTTGTTATTGTAGTAGTAAACAATCTATCATACATTTTGGAATGAATTATTCAAAGATTGATAGAATTGAGAGATTAAGGGAAAGTGGGAGGAAGAGAAAGAAAAGAAAAGAAAAAAAACGAAATAAATAAATTTCGTTGGAAATTTTTAATTACAAAACAATACATTACGTTCAATAGAAGTAGTAAATTTTTTTAATGGATTAGAATAAAAAAAAAAAAAGTGGGAAAAACAGCTTCATCCATAAATATACGATTCGTATAAAGGAAAAGAGAGAGAGAGAGAGAGGGAGAGAGAGTAAACAAACATTATTTAAATGTTTTAAAGAAAAAAAAAAAGATGATATTCCGAATCAATTCATGTATTTACAACAAATTTCCCATTCTTTATTTTATCCAAAAATATATTTCTTTTACTAATCTAACCTCTTCTAAATTTCTCTCATTTCTATTTAAATCCCTCTTCAATTCAATATTAAGTATGATATATATATATATATGCATCACTGCATAACTAAATCGAAATTTAACAAGAAGCATTTTACCGAAAAATTTTCATCGATTTTATATTGTTGATGGTATTTGTTTATTTCAATATTTACGATGATGATAGTTTGTGGTATAGTCATTCCACATACTATTATTATTATTATTATTATTCCCATTAATCTTTGCTCTTATTGGATATTACTATTATTGTATTGTTATTATTGCATTTGTATAACTTGTTTAGGTACTACTACTATTAGTACTCCTCATTTTACTACACTTTTTAAAAACTAGATCATATTATTATTATTATTATTATGAGAGAGTAGGAAAAGGAGAAGTAGTAGTAGTAGTAGTACTTAAGCAGGTTATATAAATGCAATAATAAACGATAACATACAAATAATAATAGTAATGGAATAATTATTATTATAACATTAATAATAATAATAGTAGTAACGGTAATAGAAATGATAATGATAATAATAATAATAATAAGAAATAAATAAATAAATGAAAATAATGTAGTAATAATAATAAGTAATTGTAATCATGATCGTAATCATAATTATAATAGTGATAATAATGATGAGAATAATAACAGTAGTTAATAATAGTAAGATTATATTATTATTGTTAAAAATCCTGTATTATCCTGTGTTAAGATAAATTTTTGAAATCAAAAAGAATAGGAAGAAATATAAATCAAAAGAGAAAAACAAAAAAAAAAAAAGAAAGATTTGTTTTTTTTTTTTTTTTTTTCTAAAAAATAAAAACCTTCCTATTGACCCATATTTATATTACACTCTTGTATGTGTTAATCATGTATCAAGGGAGAGAGAAAGAGAGGGAGAGATAGGAAGAAAATAGGAGGAGGACAAAGGGGAAAGGGAAGAAAAGGAAGTTATTCAAATTTTTTCCTTAAAAAATTTTGAAAATGAAATGCTACTAATTTTTAAGTTTTCTCTCTTTCCTTTGTTCTCCTTTTTTTTTTTTTTTTTTTTCTTGTCAGATTTAAAGTATTACAGCATTTTTCAACTATTGTTGTTGAAGTTAATTTTTTTCTTTGAAAATGAATTATCCCTTTTTCTCCCGCTCTATCTCTTTCTTTCTCTCTCTCGCTCTCCCTCACTTTCTCGTTTGCTTTCACGTTAAATAAACGTAAAGCATTAGTATTATCTTTTTATTTCCATAATGCTTCAAAATTGCTCAATTTTGAATTTTAGGAAAGTTTTTCATTTAAATAAACGACTAATTCTCACGTCATTTTTTTGTTAGTTAATTTTACAGGAAGATAATTTGGGGTATACAAGATTGTGTCATAGTTTAATTATAATTTCAATTTAAACTCCTCAGTTGAATTTTCCCATTTGTTATTTCAAAATTTACACAAATAATTCGAAGTAGCGTTAATTAGCGAGAAATGAAAATACAAACAAACAAATAAAAATATTTCGTCATGAATTGAACTCGTAAATAAAATATTTAATTTAGTTTACATAAAGGGAAAGACAGGATTTTATATACATGAAGAAAACAGAAACTGAAAGCAAATCAAACGATTACTTAGGTAAATGAGAAATAGGTAATTCAGATAATTAATTTGCTTACTTTCCCATTTTTCTTTCGCATTCATTCATCTTTTCCTTTTTTTTCCTACTTTTTTATTAGAGCATATTATTAAATAGTTATTTTGGTTTAGTATAATTATAACTGTAATTGGGAACAATCACCTTTTCAAATCCATTATCCATTCCGGAATTTCCATTTACTTTTACCGGAATCTCCACCTTAAAGTGTTCATAAAAGGAAGCATAATAGTAATGCGTTTGTTTCAATTTTACCTTTTTTTTATTTCTATTATATATTCTTCTTGTATTTTTTTTTCAAAATATTTTTAAAATTTAATCATTTTTTTTTCTCTTCCCTCATATCTTTTTCTCTCCCTTCGTTCTTTTCTTTCTCATTCTTAAACAAAATTGATGTTAAAGAAAAAAAAAAAAGATCAGAATAGATTTTGATTATAAAATTTCCAAAATTATTAAAAAAAAAAAAAGCAAAATATCAATTGCACATTTTCATATTAGATAAATTCCAATTTTTTTTTTTTTTCGGATTATAATACATAGTAATTGTATAAACACAAATGTAATATGGATCAAAAATTTTTTTTTTTTTAATTTTATTTTTCAGAATTTCAAAAACTAAAAATAAAATTTATTTGTTTTATGTCTTTTTATCCTTTCCCCTTTTTTTTTTTGCAACCAATTTTTCTCATTACGTACGTGTATGTATGTATGTGTGTATGTGTGTGTGTATGTATGTGTGCGTGTATGTTTGCGTATATGTATGTCTATGTGTTTGTTTATTTGTTTATAAAGCTAAAATTTCAAAAGAAATGTAAAGTTCAAACATTTCAACGCTTTTCATTTTTTTTAAAATGCTATCATCACGGCAAACATCAGCAAGGATTACATCATTAAAATGCTTATTTGCTTTTTTTTTTTTATCCTTTTTTTTTTTTTTAAAGTACTACGATAAAGAAAAGAAGTATCATTAGGTGTATGTGTTGAAAGTTTAAATAGAAATTCCAAAAATTCTAAAAATTCTGTAATTACATCCAATTTCTCTTTTTTTTTTTTTCCTCGTTTAAGTTATTCTTTTATTTGTAGTAAATCGTTGTTGTTTTTTTTTTTTTTTTTTCCTTCGAATTATTTTAAAATCAATTTTGAAATAATTTGTTGAATTATCTTTATCTTTTAAATTTTCGAAGTATTAATTCTTTATAACTTATTTTTTCATACAATTTTTCTTTCTTTCTTTTCTTTTTTTTTATTTTATTAAACAAGTATGAATCATTAATCATTAAGATGAAAATAATTTTTTAATTTCCTATAAACAATAAACAACAATAATAAACAATAAACAAAAAAATATTTTTATTATAAACATGAAAATGTTTGAATATTTTAAAAGTGTTAAATAAATAACCCTCTGTTTTTCCCATTTATTGAAATATCTACGTAAAAATGGCAAACATGATTTCATTATTGACACTTTTTCTTCCTCTCTCTCTCTTTCTTTCTTTCTCTCTCATCATCATTTTACCCATTCTTTGATGGCATTCATTTTGATTGACAATTTATGTTGTGAATTGAAAACAGGACGAAAATTTTCCTCGTACTTTTCAACTCAATAATATAATAGTTTTAAAATATCTTCAATTATTCCAGCTGTTATTGTTAAAATGTATAATAAAAAAATAACAGCAATTCTTATTTGCATATTACATTTAATATTATTATTAATTATTATTACTATTATTATTAGTATTACAATTCTAAAACATAACTTATCTTTTTCTTCTTTTTGTTTTATTATTGCAGAAATGAAAAAATAAAAATAATAAAAACAGAATTTTTAAAAAAAAACAAATTTATTTTCCTATTATTCTTTTGTTGATAACTGTAATTGAATAATAATATTTCAAAATATTTAATGATTATTTTAGCTGTTCATCATTTATCAATGTATATTTTATGAGAATGAAAACATTTCATTAAAATACAATGATTTAAAATTTAGAATTAATATTAAAATAGAATTGTGATGAAAAAGAAAGAGAAAAAAAAAAGAAAAATGAACAAATTTGAATTAAATTAAATCAAAAAAAAAAAAGCTAAAATGTTTGTTCAATAAATTTATCTATAAATAATATATATATGTATCAACACTAACAATTCAACCGTCAATTTTTTTTTTTTTTTTTTCTCATCATCAATTCATTTTTTTACTATTAATAATTCCTTCTTTTTTTTTTTTGCATATATTTGAAAGAGAGAGAAAGAGAGAGAGAGAGAGAGAGGAAGAAAGAAGGATTTCTGTTAGGATGAATTATTGTCGAGTTCACTTAGAAAAAAGAAAAATAGTAAAATTTTGAACTCTTTTTAATTATTATCATAATCTTTTCTTCTTCTTCATCATCATCATCATATAAAATTTCATCTTTCATTAATTTTATTCTTATTTCATAAACATATTTATGTATATTTTGCAATATATGGAATGGGACTTACTACTACTATTATTACAGTCATTACTAATTACTGTTAAATATTACTATTTGTTACTTAATTACTATTAACTAATACTAGTTAAAGAATTATTAAATTCATTACCAATTATTACCATCATTCATCATATTTCGTGATAGGCCTAATTCAATCTCTTTAAAGAGTAATCTTTTTGTCTTTGTCTCTTTTCTTTTCTTTCTATCCCTTTTGATGACGACAATATTACCTCTCTTTATTGTATAAGAGAGGGAGAGAGAAAGAATGTGTGTTTGTGTGTGTGTGTGTGTGTGGGAAGGATAAAAGAAGGAGGAGAATAAGAGAGAGGAGGAGGAGGAGGAGGAGGAAATAAGAAGAGGGAAGGAGAGAGAGAGAGAAAGATAGAGAAAGAGAGAGAGAGAGAGGATATATTGTTGACAGCGTCGTTGTTGTCCTATCTCACCTCTATGGATTGGTGGTTGTTGTTATCGGTTGTTTTATCCTTGAGACTTAACATTTGCATTTGTCTGCTTGTTTCCATTTTCTGATTTGCTTATTTTGCCTTTTAGTTAAATATTTTAGAACTAGTTTCGTTTCTCTCTCTCTCTCTCTTTCTTTCTTTCTCTTTCTGTTCGTTTCTTTTACCCTTTCTTTTAACCCATCTTCCACCAATAATTTTACCCTCATATTATTTTGATACGTTTATTACTGAACAGTTTGATAATGATAGAATATTATTCCGATCAGATAGATTTGTTGATGGAAATATCTTTTAGTGCTAATTTGTTTATTAATAACATTTAACCGGTTTACATTTACAAATATTTCTTCATCTTTTTATATTATTATTATTATCCGTTTATCTTTTGCTATATCGAATTGTTTATTTCCTGAAATATCTCTCATTTAAAGTAATTTAGATTATGTATGAAAAAAAATTTTTTTTTTTTTTTCGAAATCAAATAGATTATGACATTTATGTTTATTGGATTGAATATGCCTGAAAATATCGCATTCAAAACGTTTACATAAATATGAACATCCGTTTATCCGAACTGAACAATAGTAATTAAACCTATCAAATTGTCGGTTACTAAATTATCTCATTTAAAGTATTTATATAAATGTGAAAAAAAAAAAAACTTTTCGCTTTTTTTTTTTTTTTTTTTTTAAATTTATTTTAAATCCTTTTTTTTTTTTTTTTTTTTTTTGTGAAATTGGAATTATAGTACTTACATTCATTGATATCGATTAAATCGGATATATATTGATTGATTTCAATATTTCTTATAAATGAAGGTATTAGGTTGAGAAAACTGCTAATGTTCTATTAATTAAATTTGTAAAAAAATTTTTTTTTTTTTAAATAAATGAGAGAAAAAAATTTAGAAGACTTGAAATGATAAAATAGCTGTTGGAAATCTGATGAGAAATGTAAAAAGAATTATAACTGATAAGCAAAGTTTGTGATAAATCAATAAATATGAAATGTATATTTTGATTGACTCAAAAAAAAAAAGAAAATTTTTTTTTTTCTTTTCTCTTTTGAAATGAATTAAATAAAGAAATCATTGTACTGAAAAAAGAAAAGTAAAAGTAATTAGTTAATAAATATGATTCATTTCCGGTATTGTCAATTTTCTTTCTTTTTTTTTTCATTTCTCTTTTAATCATTTTAAAAATTTTTGTTAGAAATTTCAAATAATTTTAATAATTAAAATTTACTGTTATGAAAAAATCATGTAATACTATTTATCATATATACATATGTATATATGATAAATTTAAAAAAAAAAAAAAAAAGTTTTTTTTCTTTCCCTCTGAAGAACAAGTTCCAATTGAATAATAAACGTTTGAGAGAAATATCGAAGTTTTATTTGTCAATTTTTTTTCTTATCATTTTAAATCAATAATATAAATCATAGAAAAATAAAAGAGAGAAAAGTGAAACTTCTAGATAATATTACAAAAATATAATTTTCATCATTAAATGAGAAATATTTTTTATTGATAAAAATAGGTAATAAGTAATTTTGTTAATTTGTTATTTGTTTAGATAATTTCATATTTTTTTTTCTTTTTTTTTTGAGTAACAAAATTTGTTTACTTTTTGTTTATCATTGTTTTGTGTTGATGATAATAATAAAGTGAAAGGTAGAATTGTTACATCTGTTGACAAACCATCCAATCTATCCTTTTTCCCATCCTACGTATCCGTCTCTCAACTACCCGCCGAAAAAAAAAAGAAGTTCTATGATGGAACAACAATAAGAAAATGACTACAATTATTTTTGATTTATCATTGAAAAATCCTCTGACTCATTTAAATGATTTTTTTATTTTTTTGAAATTTCAATAAAAAAAAAATCTTTTCTTTCTTTCTCTCCCCCTTTCTCTCTCTCTCCCTCTCTTCCTTCATTTGTCTTCTATTGAATGTTGTTTGTCTTTTTTTTCTCTTTTTTTTTTTATTTTTTTTTCTTTCTTTCTTCCTTTCTCTCTCTCTCTCTCTCTTTCTCTGGTTAAAGTATATTTACTTTGTTACAGCTCGGCTACTGCATCTCATTTCCTTCCTTCCACCCGGCATTTTCCCCGCTTCTTCTGCTCAAGAATTATTTTCTGATAAATTAAGCTAATGGAAATATATCAATATTATCATTTATAACAATGATAATGATAACGATCGTAGTGATAGTGATTATGATGATGGAAAAGAAATGATGATAAAAATGGTTAATGATAATTGTTGGGCTTATTATGAGCGTAGAAAAATGTAGAGGGAGAGGAGGAGAAAACTCACAACATTTAATAAATTTTCAAAATAGAAAGAAAGGGAGTGAAAGAGATAGATGACAAGATAAATAGGAAGAGGAAGAGGAAGAAAAAGAGAGAAAATTGGAAAAAAAAAAAAAGAGAAAAAAGAGATGGGAAGAGATGGAGGAAAGGTTTCCAAGTGAGATTTCATATAATTTTCAAACAGAAATTCTCTCTCTCTCTCTCGCTCTCTCTCTCTCCTCTCTCTTCTCCAATAATCATTATCATTATTGTTGTCATCATAGTTTATCTGCAGTCTTCCCACTATCTCATTTTCTCCAATAATATATTATCCTCTCTCCCATGTTTTCCTCATTTCCTCTGTCCCTTGTCCTTTGCCCCTTGTCCCTTGTCCCCCTTGTCCCTTGTCCCCTCCTCTCGTTATCCTTTTCTCACCAACCTTATTTCCTTGTGATGAATCTATTCCATTCCATTCTATAAATAGGGCTTTGAAACATTTCATGAGCAACTTTATTTGCCTATTTCTTCCCAAAATTATTTCTATTTTATGATAATAATTATGATAACAATTATAACATTGGTGATAACAACAATAACAGTAATAGAAATATTAGTAATGATAATAGGTGATAGTGATAGTGATAATTATGATAATAATGTTAATGTTTAGCTAATGTATTATGTTCAAAATTATTCTGAAAAGTTTCTCTTTCCTCTTTTTTTTTTTTTTTTTTTTATTTTTGTTTTCATTTTTAGTAATAGTAAATAAATTACTTTGTAATATCAAATAACAAAGAGATTATTCTCATTTCCATTTTTGTTTATCAAAAAATTTTATATAACTATCAGAAATTTTGTAAAAAATTATTGTACATATTATTAAGTTAATGTTTTGCTTACCTCATTAGCTATTAAATATTATCATCATTAGTATTTCTCATACAATAAATGTTCATTTACTCATTTCTGTTTTAGTTATTATAATTGATAATTTCAAAATTGTATTCCCGTATTATAACATATCATTTAATGCAATTATTTTATACATTATTACTTAAATTCAATATCATATAGAAATTCAAATTTTTCTTTTTCTCTTTTTTAAAATTTTTCCATTTAACACTTTAATATGATATATTATTCTTTAATATATACATAGATTGTATATATGTGCCATTGATAATTTAAGAAATGATTGGTTTGAAAAATATGAACGGATGAACGAAAAGCAATAGCAGTAACATTATGGCTTATTTTTCTTTGGCCAAATGTAAATGAAATATGGCATGAATATATATATATATGTCTATATAGAAATATATATATATATATTAAATCAATTTTTTTTTTGCTTTGTATGATGTCATCTATTGCTTTGATGATATTTTCAATATATACTCCGAAAATGATGAATGAATGATATTAGCGACGTGACGTTTATATTACGTATAAATATATGTTGAAAAATTGATTTTCGCTTTTTTTTTTTTTTTTTTTTTTTGTTTCAACTGTTTTTTTTTTTTTTTCAGAGGGAGAAAAATGAGCGAATCGGGGTCGTTGGGGACCAGCTCGACGGGCTCTGATGCTGCTACCGATCCCTTTAGCCAACTACTCGCCTCAATGGCTCGTCCAATACCTTGTGTTACAGGTATATTACTTAATTACTAATTAAAAAATTTAATGATTTTTATGAATTCATACATTAATAAATAATAGTAATAGATGTAAAAAAGAAATAAAAAAAAAAATGAAAATGGAAGAAGGATTAAATAAAAACGGAAAATTGCAACGGAGGGAAACGGTAATAATTGGAAATTGAATTTATGAGGAAATAAATCGAAAAGTTATACGATTTGTTGCATTATTTAATAATTCCGGAAATGTATTAGTGAAAAGTGCTTTGACTTTCTCTTTTTTTTTTTCTTCTCTATGATTTACTATTCATCGACGAATCACACTGCACTAATTGCAAATTTCCGGACCGGAAAATTTCTGATAATAGATTGATGGTAAATTTTACTTCTTGCATTGCATTGTACACATTATTCCATACTCTTCTTTGTAAATATGGAAAGGAAAACAGTTGAAATTTTAATTTCATCAAAACTAAGCAAATATTTTGCTGAAAGAGAGAGAGAGAGAGAGGGAGAGAGAAAGGGGAAAAAACATAGATCAATTTTTGATTCAATTTTAGATGAAAGAAACAAACGTAATAAAGGTAAAATGTTAAGAAGTAATTTTCGCATTAACTAATTATCTTACTGTTTCTTGAGAAATATATTGTATTATTCAGATGAAATTATTAGTGTAATTAATTTTAGAGCTTATAATTTTGTCGAAGTAACTATGTTATTTATTTGAAAGTAAAGGGGAAGAAAAAAATTAATAACAAAAGAAAAGGGAAATGATTGATATTTTTTTTTTTTTTTTTCATTTCAGAATATAGGAATAAATTAAAGTAAATTTTAGGGATCGTTTCAATCTAAAAGTTATCGAATTTTTTGCACTTTTTCTTTTTCTAACAAAAATTTTAAATCGGTAAATTAGCAATAAAAATTATCTTCGCATGACGTTTTGTTTCGCTTTCCCATTAGTATCATTTTGTTTTAAAATTTTCTAAATTACAAGAAGATTAAAAAAAGAAAAAGATAACAAATGAAAAGAAGAAAGAGAGAAATAGTTTAGCTTAACATCATTTCCTTTTTTTTTTTTCTTTTTTATATCAAAAAAATTTAATGATAATTGGTTGGTTTTGTTTTGTTCTTGGAGAAGAATATAAAATACTTTTATTTATTCATTTTAATTTCTCTTTTTCTTTTCACACCCCAAAAAAAAAAAAAAAAAAATAACCAATAGTCATTTGAGTACGATGCCATTATATACCGTATAAAAAAAAAAAAATGAAATTGATTACTAAAAATATTTTCAAGATTGAAAAAAAAATTTTTTTCCTCTTTTAATTGAAGTGTAACAACTTGGTTTTTTTTCAGAAAAAGAAGTAGAAAATTTTGTTATCAATTTTATATTAGAAATTTCAATTTATTTATTACACAAATGTAATTAATCATGATCATTTCTTTTTTTTCATAAATTAATATTTGTTTTCAAAAAAAAAAAAGTTCTTTTTTCTTCTAAATTCTATGAATTTGCTGAGTTTTAAAATGTCTTTTTTTTTTTTCAAAATGATTATTCGGAATTTACTTTTTCAACAAATGTTTGTTTAGCTAAACAATCAATTTTTGTGTTCTTCATCGTTATTCTTAAAATTTGAATGATAGGTGAGAGATACTGTTCCTTCTCAAATATTAATATATTTACACTTTTTTTTTTTTCTTTAATGATTTTGATTGTATAAAACTTTTGTTTACCTTTTTTTTTTTTTCAAAGTCCGAATGATCCAAGAGATATTAAGGGTGAAAAAGAGAGAGAGAGAGAGAGAAAACAAGACAGGTTTTGTTAGTTAGACAAGTTTTGTTAGTTAGATTGATGATTGACAAATTTAACCTTGATTTAGAAGCGCTATAATTATCATTCCTTTTTTTTTATTTTTCTTTTTCTTGAATATAATTTGGAATGATATTTGATGAAATTATGTAATCTAAATTAATCTGATAACGATTTGATTCGATTGTTTCAAAAAATAGAAAACTTAAAGCTTTTTCTTTACTTATTATTATTTCAAATTTTTCTTTTCATTTTAAATCAATAATTGTTATTGTAACTTAATTAACCTTATCATATCAAATTACTTTTATTTTATATAGTACGAAAAAAAAAGAAAAAGAAAAAATTCATATTATATTATCATTATTCTTTTTCTTTGTATTTTTTCTACATTATTTTATCACTATTCCCTGTTTTTATTCTAACATTTCCATTTCTTTTTTAATTTATAATAACCTTTTTTTTTCTTTCTCTCTCTCTCTCTTTCTGTCTTCCTTTTTTTTTTTTTTTTTTTTTTTTTTTTTTTGGTATATAAAAGAAATGATAGGGCAGAAAATTATGACAAATAAGCAAGTAAACAAGTAGTAGTAGAAGAAGAAAGTAAACAGATTATCATCATCATCATCATTATTCCTGATAGAAGCTTTCCGACAAATTCCGCAATCTAAAGATCATTAACCATTACCGTATCCGTCGTATATGTGTATGGTGAAGTAGTAGTAGTAGTGTATAAGCTCCGGAAAATGAAATATGCCTTTGGGTGGTTGTTTACTCTTTTCTTCTCACTTCATCATCATACGAATAAAACTTTTTAACTTCACATGCATTATATATAAATTTTACATTTATATTTATATTTCATTTCTTATATATATATATTATTTTATACAAATATATATATATATATTATATATATACAATATAATACAGGTACAGATACATACATGCACAGGAAGAGAGAGAGAGGGAGAGAGAGAGAGAGAGAGAGAGATGGGCAATAAGATACATACAAAGAGGTTTTGTTAGTTATTTGCTCGTTAAAGAGTGGTTGTTTGCTATGGCAGTAGTAAATTTATAATGCATCAAATATATATATATATATTTTGAGGTTGTTCCTCGGGGATAGAATGAAAGAGTAAACAAGTAAGATAGTAATGCCAGTCGGGTCGATCCCCTTTTTCAACCTCTTCCTCACATACATTCACATACACATACATACATACATACATACATATCCGATCAGCGGTCGGTTCTCTGTTTAACCGCTCTGTGGGAGTGATTCTTATTGTTATTTGGTTGTTGTGTATGATCTTCGAACTCTTACCAATATTGATTACGTCACTTCATTTCATTTCATTTCATTTCATTTCATCTCAATCTCACCTCATTTATTGACAGATTTAGATAGTATACTTACTTACTTGATTGATTGTTACAAACATACAAAATTAGTTGTTTAAAATAAATGATAAAAATATATTTTGAAAATGTAAAAAATTTACAAAAGAAAAAGAAAAAAAAAAAAAAGAAAAATTTGTACGAATGGAAAATAAATTTCAAATATGGGAAATAATAATAATAATAATAATAATAACAGTAATAATAGCAATAACAACAACAACAATAACAATAACAATAACAATAATAATGATAACAAATCAGCAATATACAATCGAAACATTTGATCAATAAATTAAAATGCTTTCAATAATGATGCAAAGAGATTGTAATGTTTAAAGATAAAAATTAGAAAAATTTTCGGGTAAATTTTATAAAATTATAAATAATAACAAATAGGAAGTTATGTTTACGAAATAACAATGCATAAATTGCAGTATCATTAATGGGAATAATCATTTGACTAATTAGTGATAGATGAATTATTTTGAATGGTATTTATTCTGATCAGATTGTTAAACTGATTGTAATTTAGAGTTAGAGATCATAGTAAATAGGTATTACCCATCATTAAATAGGATTAGGTTAAGATAGGATAGAGTGGGGTAAAGGATGAAAAAGAAGGATAAATTTAGAGGAGGGGAGAAATTAGGGTTGTTATTAAATGTGCTTTTATGTTAATATTAGCACAAAATATTTAATTATTGTTTATAATGAATATGGAAATGTTATAAATATTAAAGGAAACAACGAGAAGGAGGGAAAGAGGGAGAGGAAAAGAAAGAAAGAAAGGGTGATGATGATGATAATGATGATGATGATGATGATGATGATGATGATGATGATGATGTATGCAAATAATAATGATAATAATAATAATAATAATAATAATAATAATAATAATAATAATAATAATAATAATAATAATAATAATAATAATAATAACAATAATAATAATAATAATAATAATAATAATAATAATAATAA
>JABVXV010000106.1:0-188977 GCA_013365325.1 Dipetalonema caudispina | reverse complement strand
ATTATTATTATTATTATTATTATTATTATTATTATTATTATTATTATTATTATTATTATTATTATTATTATTATTATTATTATTATTATTATTATTATTGTTATTATTATTATTATTATTACTATTATTATTATTATTATTATTATTATTATTATCCTTTCCACAAGAAATATTGACATACGGCAAATGATCCAAAAATATACCAAGAAGTGTAATGAGCCACGTGACGCAAAAGTGACAAGCAATAAACATTAACTACAGTACAACTGTGGTATCGTATTGTCAGTAATTAAAAAGTGTGCAGGTTAAAGTAAGCCTTTAAAATTTCTTCTGCTCCTTTTGTTGCAAGTATACGAGTCAGCTATTCAATAAACGATTCTAAACATCATCCACTACACTACTTGAATTAAATACGTTAACAAAGATTTACATGAATCTTCGAGCTTAAGCACTTTATCATGCTGAAACTCTTATTTGAAGCTGCTCTTTAATAAACAGTCTATTTATCATATCTCTAAACTTCTGCTCTTTACAAACTCATCGAAAACACACGTAATTATCAAAAGCTTTCTGTTTAAGGTATACTAAATCACTTCCCCTCGAAATGAGTATGTAAAATTAGTAACCTAACCTATATGATTTGTCCGAAAATGATTATAAACTCAGAAAGTTCAGCATCAAAAAATGGATGAGGTAAATGGTTGCAGGATCCTGTTTATTTCTAAAAGCTAAAATGAAGGAAATTTATTGTCTCTCTGAAGTAAACTGGCGATTTTGGTGAAATTTTAAAATCAAAAACAAATCTAGAGGGAAAATATTTCCGATCATGAGATATCTGCTAGAAAAAAGAACACACAAGTTGATGAGGAGATTTAAAGAAATTTAAAATGTCAAAATGCTCTCATCTTTGAAGCTAAATTAAGAGCATATCCATGCCTTTCTTGAGCACAATGGCGTGAATGAATTTTCGTTATACATACGATCACTTTTTGTGTTTGAAGAAGAAAATATGGCTTAAGGAGGTAAGCATTTGTCATTGTGGCTTCATAAGTAAAGCTGTGCTTACTCCGGAGATTAAAATTCAAAATAAATGGCACGATAGGTGCACATTGAAAGCTGCATTTTTCTAGGCAGGACAAAGATCTCCGCATATCATGGTGCTTGCATAGCAATTCTTAAATAAATCTGTACATTTCCAAATTCAATCACACAAAACCGATTTACATTTAACTATTGAATCAAATTACTCATTTCCGGTTGTAACATTTTCCGATATTTGAAAAAATAATTATGAAGACTGAAACTTCTTGTCGGTTTAAACATAAGTAGTGTTAAAAAGCATTTAGTAAACAAATTTTTTGCCAAGATCTTCTTGAAGATTTTATTTTGAGGATATCATAGAAAAATGGAAATACCCTTGTAAAATTCTATTCGGAACGCAGGATATTGTTGAGATTGATGAAAATTAGGAAAGAACTAAACTTTGATTAAATGCATAATCCAACATCATCAAAAAAGGCAAAACTGTATTAGGTTAGGGAGTGGAGCACATTTAATGATGATTAACATTTCGGATTTGTCATCATTTTCCTGGCCGATATACAAATGTCAATTTTATTCCATCAGTATATGTCAATTGTATTCAAAATGTCCCGAATTAGAATCATAAATATATAAGAATAAATGAGTAACAGTCGATTATAGAGCATCGTCGAGGTAAACTTAGCATTAGACTTATTGCTTTATCTGGTCAACCAGCCGTATCTAGAAATGTCGGCGAAGAAATCTGAAGCTATATAACACTATCTCATTACGGTTTCATCGGTGATTATTTTCCTGACATCTCTGTTATTGCTGCTACTTCCATCTTGCTGTTATTCAGAACAGCCTTAAAACGTAAAATGTAACCAGATGTTAAAACGCACTCTGTTGTTCTACATTCTGATAAACGAATATTGAAAATGATTTACTTCAGTAAAGTGAGGGATCCATCTGGCAAGTAACTAAAAAGAATTCTAATATCTAATTAGAGCGTTAAAAATTCGAAAAAAGAAAATCTTTTGATGCAATAATAAATAGTGACTGAAATATCTGAAAACGAAAAAAAAAAGTATTCGCAAATCTAAATTGGTATGTTAATTTGCAAGAATGCTTTAATCTGTATCTTTTATTTTCATTGCTCAAATAGCCGAAATTTCTTTACAGGCATTTTCTAATATCTGTCCTACGAAAAAAATTTTCCTCACTTTTCATTTAGATGAAAATTCGATTAAGATCTTGGACGAAGATACCTTTAATCAGGCTTAACCGCATCAACTGGAACAATACTAATGCCGAAATTTTATGCTGACTGCTTCTACTGTTTAGTCAACAACAAACGTTATTAGATCTTGAACAATTCCGTAATAAATAGGAAGTCGAAGGTTAAAAGTAAATAAATGAGTGCTGGAATAAATAGTCAACTGCAAGTATTTCCTTATGGATATCTATGTGAAACAATGAAAGTATTATTATTTCTACAAAATTTTATTTAAATTTAACCACACTCGTCGATATTTCACTTTAAATTTTATTTAAACACAAGTGAGAGATAATGTGATCTTGCGAAATCCATTAGTTACGCAAAATTTAACATGCTCCGATGGCATTTTACGTTGACTCTAGTAAAACTGAGAACAAGAGTGGTCTGATAACACACAATTCTAAATTGATAATGAATCCTTAAACAAATTTAAAAGGAAAAGCTTGATTCCAAAAATTTGTTAGCATGAACTGCTCGTGAGAGATTGTTGGAGTTGTAGCTTAGCTAGCTTCCCCATATATTCATCATGCGGAATTTCTTGATAAATTTACAAGATCTTTTAAAGAAATATGAATTAAATAAGCATGAGACATCAAGGGATATAGTTGGATTAAATAATTAGCACTTATAACAAAATTTAAACAGTGTATTTCGTTATAACTATATCGAATAGAATAACGGTATATGAGAAAGGAAACAGCTTTTGAACTATTGCCAGTAGCCATTCTCACATTTACATCATTTGCATTTTACTTATCTAGTGGAAGAGATTAATTATGCTTGTGTAGTGCAACGCCAAGCTTGATTTATCATCTTCCTTTTATGCTCCAGGCTCTTTCAAAGGCTCAGCAGAAAAGTGAGTCAAAGACCTCCCTTGTTTTCTTTTCATTCGCTATAAGGATCGACGAATCTTCCAAAAGCAATCTTTCACAATATTTCGAATCGCTAATATAATAGATTTAAAATTATTCGCAAAGATATTTATAATCTATTAAACTTTTTCCCTTCTTCTGTTATGTTTGTTCCTTACCTTGGTGGAATTATATTTCCTAACTTGAATTTTGAAATCTAACCATCTCATATTATTTGATGCTGAAATATTAAATACCTACTGTATATGAAAATTCTGAAAATATTTGTTGAAATTTATATTAACAATGATTTCGTATGTGTTGTGGAGCCAGAAATTCTATGTGCCATTTCGAATTAAAATATAGTATGCCTTAAAAACTAAACTGGACGATACTGCTCAAATTTATTGGAACTTGCGATCAAATAAAATAAAATTCGAAATATGAAGCTAAAAGATTTTCTGAAACAAATATGTTAGTAAGAAATTGAACTTATATCTTTGAATTACAACTGTATCCCTGTCATTGATATATTGTTAATTTATGGGTAGTCGATAAAATGAAAATTTTGAATAAAATCTTTTTAATATTTCATATTTTTCTTAAGCGAATGGAATCTTTCTGCAGATTTCAAACTTCAAATTCCAGTATAAGAATTCCCTTTAGAATGAAGTTTCTTAGAATAGAACTTTTAGAAGATGGAATTTTTTAAAAAATTTTCCGAAAAATCATAAGATAAAAGTTTCGAGTTAAAGTTTCTGGTGAGGAAAAGTTATGAGTTATTCGTGTTCCTTCTTCCGTCTATCTTTCTGCCATTTTCACACTTCTTTTGCCCTTCTCCTTGCAATAAATTGCTTTTGAAATAATTAAGCCAGTATTATATAAACATTATACTGTTAACATTAAATGGGACTGCCATTTTACTAACATCACTTCAAAAAATTTGAATAGTTCCGATAACCATGCCAATAACATCAATCGTTAAGATAACAGTGATAGATAGCAAAGTATTCTTTCATTCGAATCCCACTCTTTCTACTTTTTTCTTCAGAAACGTTCATTATAGCTTTTTTTCTTTTCTTTTTTTTTTTTTTGGAGCTCATCGTTTTGGTAATTGCTGAAAGGAAAATTCTGATTGTCATATGCAAAATTTCAACTCATATCATCTACAAAGCTACTTAACACTTTATCTTTTACTGTAATCCGAGAATTGAAAATTCTGTGGCAATATTTTCCAAAGTAATTTATAATAATCTATAGAATAATAATTTGTTATGATTTCAGTTAACAGGTAGATTACATACCTAATATTGGGCTCCAATATTGCTAAACGGATGACAGAGAGTTGCTGCAAAAAGTTTATAAAAAGCAATAATAATAATTAAGAATTATTGCGAATGAAAAATCGAGAAGACTATAAATGGTTAATCAATATGAGGTGAATATCTAAGTGCGGCACAAATAAGAAGTGCCAATGAATAATTGAAATTTCAGTGAATCAAGTCTATAAAGATTAAATGTGTTACATTATCTATTTCATACGATGAGAAGATTTAGTGGACGATTTAAGGCATATTTATAGTTGCTAATAAGTTCAAGATTGATGAAAAATAATCAAATAAATTTTACTACAAAAGAAAAAATATCCGTTTAGAGAGAAATGAACAAAGAACGGAGCAACGAAGGAAATTAGACTTATTGATTTTTCAATGGCAGTTGAAGAATTGTGTTCAATTGCATAATAAACATTTGATGATTACAGAAAAGTGATTTGATAGCTATTACTATACTAATTATAATTATATTTGCCTTCAATTTTTACTAACAATATAAATTTTGCTATTAAATTTTGAAGTTGTGATGCCTATAAGTAATTGTGCAGTCATTGAGTATTCGATCTCACAGATTAACATTCAAATATATAAATGTGAAAAAGTATATATGGTAGAAGTTTACCAAAGAAAAATTTCCAAACTTTGAAGTATAGCTTTTTTTGATTTGGATAAGATCATAAACTAAATTGTGAAACCAAATCAAATCGAGCAAAATGATCAAAAAATAAATGAACTACAGCATTTTCGCAGAAAAATGTGGGATAGTGATTTTGATATTTTTCCAGAAATCTCAAATCCTCGTTGTTCATCGAATGGCATATTCCTTTCATAACAACATTATATTTTACTGCCAGCTGTCATCTAAACAGGCTTGAATTATTGAAACAATTTGGAGACGTTAATATTTGTGAATAATGTAGAAAAGAACTGATGATTGGAAGATATATTTTTTATACTTTTTAAAACATGGTGGATTAGGTTTCACCACTCGAACTTCGGTATCTCATGAATTCTAAATATTTATGGTCGTAAATGTAACTTTTCCAACACAATTTCAAATCGATCGATTCAAAACTTGACTGAAAGCCTTTATATTAAAATTAATTAATGTTTACTTATTCAGAATATTTTGAATTCTGGTCTTTATCATCACACCAACATGACATGAACATGTTGTCGCTGGCAACAAGCGCATGAAACAAGAAATATAATCAGGTGTCTACTACGCTTTCAAAGTTATGGCAAAGCTTTTTTACTCGTTCTAATAATAACAACTAGCAAACAATGATTAAGTAGCCACAACTTTATTATCACTAATTGAGACCGCCAAAGTTATGCTTACTATTCAAACGAGTTAGAAATAACCTAAAAATAATGAAGAGCGACAAAACTTTTTGCTGTGTAAAGAATTGCCCCGTAAATATTCAAATAGCAGAACATAGTCGTCTCTAAAGTTTGTCTGAAAAAACAAACTGGAACTAAATTTCAGCCGAACTTTTTTAACAGATTCAATTACACCCAAACTACAATCTCTTCGAACGCAAATTCCGGTGGAACACTTTGAAAGAACAAATTTTCAGTTAATAAACAAATTGAAAGAAGCAATAAGTGTTGAAACGATTTAAAACTTTGTGATAATGGAGGACACACAGTATAATATGACAAAAAGATCTGAAACATTTTTTGCATCTTCATGTTCATCATTGTATTTGCATGCAAAAAGTGTTGAACTTTTTCGATAGCATTTTCAGTAAAACATTGCAAAAACATTAGGCGAGTGTTAGAAATAAAAACAATTAAGGGATGGAAGTATTTTTGAGGCTGTTGATCTAGCGACCTGCGGTTGGCCCTCTGAAAATCGAGAATAAAGAAATTGCAAACTAGCACGGGTAAAGGATGAGAGATGTAATTTAAACAAAGCCGTGGAATTTACTGACTTCTTTTTTTTTTTGCTTGAATACATAATTTTGAAGAAAAAACTCAAAAATGGCTAGTTATTCAATGAGAATTACGCAGGAATTATTTTCTTTTTTTCTAGCCTAAAGTGTTGAAAAACTATTCAAGTTTTGGAAATGTACTTTTTCAATGACTCACTTTCACAAGAATTTCTCACACCTTCCTGCTTCATTGTGCCCTTCAACAGCGACCAGTATTTGCAAAATATAATTCCACATTTTTTCGGTGTGTTTTTTTTTTTTGAAAACACTATTTCCACCAAATTCTTGTTCTCATTTAAAATCAAAAATGTAATTGATAAAAAAAAAGCTGTAGTGCATAATTATCTTTTTGCGTGATCAAAAGAATATGCACGAACAGCAACAAATAAATTTTTCAAACATAATTGCTAACTGTGAATTGGTCTGTTTAACATGCATTTTAAAATCCCAGAAGTGAATAAAATTTTATAATCTAAAATAAATCGTTCAAATTTTTTTCCTTTAATGACCACTTTCATACGTAATTTTACATTGCTGCTCATAAATAGAATAATAGCGAAGACTGCTTGGTCAATTTGAGTCTGCTTGCCACATTTCAGTGGAAGATATGCGCGAAGAGAAAAAAGACTAAGGAAAAGGAAAAACTGTAGAAATACAAAAAAATCTATTATTCAATAAATTTATTACCATTTGTTTTGGATTTATGTACTGTCAGAAAGTTTTGGCTAGGCTTTCAAAGTCACAAACTTTTTTTCACTGAATTTAACAGTTGCTATTGCAAGTGAATCATAAAATATTTCACCTAATTATTTTGGAAATTAGTTTCGAGATTCACAGATTAAAAAAAGGTGGTGAAAATATTAATGATTGCAAAAAGAAATAGGCCAAATTTGACGGTAGATTTTAGATTGAATTCTTTGCGTTCCATAATCTATAGCATCTCGAAACCCATAAATCATTTTCAAAATCTATAAGGCTTTGATTTTTTGAATCATGTTAGCATGTTAGCCCTAGCTTCCCAGTTAAAATGCCCAATTTACCTATTTCTGATACACCAATTTGTCTAATCAACAAATCTTTTACGGCAGGCGAAAAATTTTGCGCCAAGTTTTCACTTTGTAGAGTAGATACTCAATCTTGTAATTTAAGCCAAGTAAAATGCAGTAATGCTGGTTTTGATGTAATTAAAGAATGACTTGTATAATGTTTTTCTTTAGCGGTGGTACGGTTTGCTGCATTCGCAGATTCGCTAATTTCTCTTTAACGAATGCAGGTGAAATTCAGTGCAGTAAAAAAATTGAAGTTGGTATTTGATCTGACGTAATAAGGATTAATATGGAATAAAATATGACGCACACTTCGATGAAAAAGATTCAGTAGTATGCATACCTTTCTGAAAAGAAAGCTGGAAAAAACGAGACAAAAGAAGGATATGAAAAAGACAGAGAATTCAAAATATTTAAACATACTCAAATATCGAAGTAACGTTAATCTTACTAAATTAATCCTTTACTCATAACCGAAATCTCAATTTGGCAATAAATCAAAATAAATAATTCTTTAATTATATTACATTTCTGTGAAAGCCTTGTAAATGCAATTTAGATTCGCGTGGTTACCAGTTGTCTTGAAACTCTTGGTTAACGTACGCTTTCATTTTATTGATCAATAAATATCACTAGAAGACAACAAGCGGTGACCTGAATGAAATTTTTGCCCGAAACTTATTACACCTGCTTTCTCTCTTATGACTAAAGTTCATACGAAAGATCGCATTCATAAATTGTCTTTTGTCAATACTAATGTATACATATTTCTTCTTTTTTCGAAAGAAATGCAACAAAAATAAGTTAGTTTAACAAAATTCTGCAAGTGAGAAACTGAAATGGAAACTTCGGTATAAATGGTATAGCTTCATTAATATCGAAACAATCGAAGCACTTAGTCTCACATAATTTTGAATTATTTTAAGGCTCTTCACTCATTGGTATGGAAGATAGACCGATGGGTTTTAAAATCCTATGAAAATGAGATGAGAAAATTAATAGACTGTTGGTCGGAATATGAGAGAAGCCTCCTTCATATCTGTTAACTGCTGGGGCATTTTGAGAATAAAGAAAGAGAAATAAACAAAATATGTGGAAGAAAAAGACATCTCGTGTACAGCGATAAGATCAAGAAAAAACGATCAATTTTTAAGTAGTGAACGAAGATAATATGTAAGTGAAGTAATGTTGTAAGACAAACCATTTTTCATTAATTGAAATAGTCACTTATTCTCAACGCATTAAATTTTTTAAAACTTGAAGCATTGCTTATTTAAATTTTGAATTTTGAGAAACAAATTCCTGTTTAAACATCTAAATTAAGTGCTGCTGAAGTTCACGCTGAGAACCTCCAAAAAGTCGCCAAAGATCGTATCGTTGGCTTTAAAGCGAATTTGTATGCATGGAGAATTTCGTCAATGATCCATGAACAGTTTGTATAACTGACAGCCTAGATGAAGGATGACATTTTCCGTAAGATAAAAAACAAATTCAGTATTTCCAGTCCTCTCGAAGCGATTTATAATGGAGCTAGCAAGAAATGAAAATGGAAGATGTGAAAAGGGGCGCGTCAAAATTTAAGGGTTTCCTAGTAAATGGAAATATTAGTGCAAAAAACAATGTTATTATTTTTTTGATTTTGATTTACCATAAAAAGATTGCTTTGTCACAGTATATTTCTGTTCAAATTTAATGATTGGCTTGTAAGCTGTTTTCAAACTGTCAATTTTAAAGTATAGTTTAATCATACAAAACTATCTTTAACTCACGAAATGTATGAGAATTTTGAAATCAACTTGAAGAATTCAAACCTTTGATAATAGAAATATTACAAATGTGCAATAAAAGAATGAAGGTGCAAAATACTGTCAGTATGACTTGTAGTATACAAAATATTTTCCAAGTAAATTAACAAAGAAATTCTTATATTTACAATTTAAAAAAAATTACAAATATAAATGAGTATGAAAATAATTTTCTTGAAAACTTCCCGCTTTGCTAATTTAATATTTAAAAAGATGCTTATAACTGATTTTGGAAATTATGATGATGTAGAATGGTTGAGCATGACAAGATCAAGTTATGTAAACTATTTCCAAACCCTTTTCTGAGTTCAAAAGAATGGTTCAATGTAGATACTGATCAATTGCAGAGATTTAAAAAATTTTTTTGGGTAGAAATAATTGGTTAGTAATACTGTATCATAATATAAATTGGTGGATGGCAGGGAGAAATAAATTATTTAAAAAATTCAATTTATTTTCTTCCGTGCTCTGTTCATCCATTTAGCAAGGAGATCAAAACTTTCATAAAAATTTTTTTAATTTAATATCATGTAATTCATTCATAGGTTCTTCAAAAAAATTGATGAGAGAAGAAATGAGCAGCAGTGCTCTTTATTGTTCAATTCATCATTTTCCTTCATGAATTTCGGAAATTGAAAAATCTTGTTAAAATTTATAAAATTCTAGAAAATAACAAAAATGGAAACAGTGAGGGACAGATAGAGAATCAGTATATTAATCTTTCAAGATGTGGTATCAAATAATGACGAAGAATGTCATTTTAAAATCCTATAAATAGAAACAGATGGATAAGTGCTTTCAGTCCGGCGATCACATCCTAAATAGCAAATTCTCCAATGCACTCGAACCTTTAACTTTATTGTTCTTATTTCGAAAATCCCATCCACAAAAGTTCGAAACAGTGTGTTCCTTCGTACTGTAATTCTTCTGGCCGAGCATAATTTCATGAACTTCATAATTTTCAAGAAAAAAATATCAATTATTAAGCCTCAAAGTGTTGCTGTCATAGCGTTTTCAAATATTGAAACCATTTCAAGGGATTTCTATACGGAAAAGATTATTTTTATTTTTCTTTCATTGAAATTCAAAATAGTTATGAAGTTTGAATTATTGAAGACTGTATTATTTTTTGACTGTTATTCAATGATGAAAATTAATGAAACAAAAATTTCAGTGTTTCCATAAATTGCTAAATAGTTGCAACGTCTTGAAGTAACAAATTTATTATATAATAATTGCTACATTAGTTTGTCTTTCAATTAACGATAGGTGCCGCAGCAGATAATAGTTCGAAAAACGTATTAAATTTACTTCCAATTTTATAAATGGTATTTTTTAATTTTTTTTTCCAATATGCCATTCGTCTCATTATTATTAGATTTCATCTTTTCCATCGTATAAATTTCATTTTGTCATGATGACAACTTTGTAACTATCAATTCAATTTTAATTGATGTTGCACTGACGAAATGTTAAATTTTCACTTAAAGTTCAGAAAAAGTGATGAGGTTTACTGCTGTCAACCTTACATTCTACTGATAATTTTGACACGGAAAAGAAAAAGGAGAAAGTTACTCAGAATATTTCATTTGCTATATATAAATATCGTATTTAATAGATTTCGAGACCTGATGATGAGATTAACTATCTTATCTATTTTAACAACTTTTCTTAGAATAACAATGCATTTTTCGACAAAACATTGCATCTCAGAGCAAATGAAATATTCTGAGCATTTAACAATACAATTTTTATACGTTGTGATCTACTAATCGAGAGGTCTGATATTTCTTTATGTTGTTAGTTGACCTAATTCATTAAATATGGTCTAGAAGCTGGACTTGAATTTAAACATAAGACCGAGTGCAAGTAGAGCAAAAACAAGTAAGTCAATAAATTTACTAATAAATTCAAGAAAATTTTTCATCGAAATAGCTGACTGATACTTTATACGACGAAATATATTCGTTGTATTATCCATCTTCTTGAAATAATTTTTGTGCCAGCATCGCGAAAAAAAGAATCTAAAATTCTTTAATGTATAAAAACAGCAGTGATACGCCAGATTGAAATTTTCACTGTAGAAAAGCGAAAAATGAGCGCACTACCAAAGTTGTGAGATGACTCTTTTATGATCTTGAAAAAAAAAAAAAAAAAACAACACTCGAAATTCTTGAAGTTTGCTACTTGGAAATGCATCAATAATTTCATTGGCTTCAAACTGATTTACACTGACTGCAATACTATTACAATGATAAGAATAGAGGTTTATGAATTTATCAAGTGCAATTCCTGGTAGCCCGAATGTAAGACGGATATGAATTTGCAGCCTTCAGAGTGTTCCTTTCTGCGTCAGGAATTTAATACAGTTCATTAGCGTATTTAATTTTTGAAGTTTTAGATCTTCTAAAAAGAATTCTCGTTGAAGATATTCCTAAATTTTTTGAAAGTGATTACGAAATGATCTCGTCACATTTCTACCTTTGAACCCGAAAATCTTCACATAATACATTAACAAGTATCAGTATTACAAGGAATGCATTTCTAGAGAATGTATCGCTGGCAAACTTGGATATTGACCCACTTGTTATCATTTTATCTGTCTATGGCATTCTACTTATAAGTATCAAAATGTAATTATACTGCTAGTGATGACTCCATGCGCGATCTGCAAACAGCGAGATTGATGATGCTATGTTACGTCAAACTGAAGCAATCACTTTTCTGCAAAACATAAAAATAGTTAATGCCCAAATTTAAGGGAGAAAGTTTTCAAGAACTTATACAATATATTCAATAAGACAATCTAGCAAAAGTTTTTTTTTGATTCCGCCAAGGACCAAAATCTACAGTTGTGATGTAACCTCATCAAAAATCTATGGATAATTATGGCTCTCACTGTATTTTAGAAATTTCATCTTTAAAACTTCAAATTTTTAGACGAATCTTCGAAATTATTTTAAAAATCGATTTGCTGCCTTTTCTCTAATATGGGGAACCAATTAATACGCTATATAATGTCACAGAATTCTTAATGAGACATATTCATCTCACTAATTGGTTGTAATAATGTCTGTGTAACGATTTGTTAAATGTCACTTTCGCTTGGAGAAACGTTAATGATTTATTATATTTCATTTCATTGCCCCAAACTCTTTGTGACAGTTTCCTTAACTGAAAAATATCGAATTCATCTAACTTCGTTTTACGTTTTGTTAAAGGGTTAATGGCATCATCTTGCTTCCTCCCATATCGTCTACCCTCTAGGATTTTTTCTTTTTTCTTTGAAACATTGAATGAAACAAATGACTGGTTGTTTAATTAGCAAATCGCGCAATTCTTCTTTTCTTTTCTTTCCCTTGAAGTCAACCATAAATCTTATGCTCATTATTTATTTAACACTTCACTTCATTCCAACTAAATTCTCGAAATTATCAAAAGTGCCCATAAGAAGCAAAAGTATATTTGTAGCAGTCAATAAAATTGCTGGAAGGAGCATCCGGATTTAGAACTGGACTTCTCAATTTAATGCTTTGCCATCGAATTACATCTCTTACTCTCAATGATTTTTATCATATACAAAATACTTCTGAATCATAACAAATGCAGATAATTTTTGGGAATTGTACTGCAATTATTATTTGAAATGTTATCTACCAAATGATTTTTGAAGAAATTTGTCTTGCGAAATTTATTCCCTGTTCAAAATACTTCAAAAAATAAACTACTCGCCTGCCGACACTTAAATAAGGAACTTTGGAAGTTCGAATCAACTTCGAAATGCTTTTATTACTACTGTTATTTGTTATGATTAAGAAGCATTTTATAAATGATAAAAATCGTTGAGAGTAAGAGATGGGTAATTTGATGTCAAAGCATTAAATTGTAGTCGAGAAGTCCAATTCTAAATCCGGGTTCACCTTCTAATAATTTTTTTATCAGGCAACTGAAATGAAATCTTGACATTGATGATTCATGCACTCAACATTTACCAGTAGCTGGGTAACAAGTATCAAATCTGTATACTCTGAAATATATTTATGACATAAGAAATTTTCTAAAGCCAAAGTTTTGCGGATTAATGGAATTAGCTTAAAAGACTTACTAGCTTAAACAATTGTATATGCCTTGAACTGATAGTGAATTTACACGATACTTGATTGCACTGTAGTCTTTAAAGCTGAATCGACATGCTTCATAGCGTTAAAGATGGAGTTCTGCGTCAATAAGTGTAGGCCAATCGAGAAAAAATTGTGATGTTGAGGTATAACGAATTTATCAGAAATAAGTTTATCGTCCGTTCCTTCACCACAATTATTATTATTTAATTTCGGAACAGTTTTATTCTGAGATTAAAGTTCAATGGCTCTGGGCATATTTTTCAATAATTTCTGCTAGGCTCTGAAATTACAAATATTAATCATGCTACCATTTCTGTTAAGAGGTGTAAGGAACAACACACTGTTTCGACTTTATAAGGTATTTATTGTACACACTGACACCATTTTTCATTTGCTGCTTAGTAATTAATGTCATAAATTTTTTAAATTTATATCACTTTTGTTTTTCCATCGCTAAAATCTACTGAGAAGTAGATTTTACAACGTAGTTTTTACTTTCTTAGCAGTCAATATGCCAAAAAAATATTTCATACTGAAAAACCTTTTTAAGATGGGATTTGGATTTATAAACGTTATGCAAAGTATTGTTAATATTTTGAATGATGTTTACTGTTCTTTCATCTTATGTTTCAAAAAATGAAATTCGAATATTCTGATCTTAAAGACAACACAGACAAGAAAACTAGGATTTAAGACGTTTGAGGGGAAATAAACACTAGAAAATATTATACTGCTAGAAGTGAAGGATCTTTTTCCGCCTCACAGTAACTTCTGAACAATTATTTAGTGAAAAGTTGAGCTTAAAACTAATTATGAAAACATTGTGTTTCCATCAAAATCTCCAGACCAGTTTGATTTTTCTGTAATGCACTGTTAGATGTCCAAGAACCATTGTTACGGGTCCCAAGTGAAATACGAAACTTATCAATCGTGATATTCAAACCAACACAGACCGAAACAAACCTATGGTACCAGTAATGTCTGTAACAAGGAATTTCGTGTGTATTCGCCGTTCGCGTATCATAATGTGTTGCATGTCAAAATCAGTTGGGACTTTGAAAATTTTCTGAAAGATAAGTGAGAACTTCATTCCTACACATTCTACTGAAGTGCTAAATCTTTTCTCTTCATTACAGATAAAAAAACAGTACGTACTGTTGATTAAAGATTTGGTTTTGAATAGAAATTATAAGTGATTCATAGAGAAACAAACCACTTCTATGCTGCTATCATTAATTCTGTTCAATGTCTCCAATGAACGAAGCAATAATCTTACACTGTATTCGAGGGAGTGTATCGCTGCAGTGAGAATTTTGACTTCAACACCTCGTAATATTGCTCTCCGAATAGAATTATCAATGATAGGCCAGTATCTCAAAAACGATACCGATTATTTGAGTGCAAAAATGTATAAATGAGTTGAATTCAAAAAAATAACTTCTGGCAAACGATTTATTTCTGTCATATGTTAATCTTTTCAGTAGATCGTAAACAAACATCGGAAAATAGTCCATCATTTCAATGAACAAAAATTTTTTTGCCTTTTCAACAGCATCCAATATTGCGAAAAAATCCCAATCTCTTCCAGGATCATTTAGCGAGCACGGTGATGCCCTTAAATACTTCAGATATACCAGTGCCTTCATCTTCTCTAATTTCACCTTAACTTCAAATGATTCCCTTACTCTCTTTTATATTTTAAACTCAAAAAGTTTGAGTCTTACGAGGCTTATCAAAAACTCAATATTAAGCATTTTATATTGTAATTTACAGCATATAAACATCAACGAGAGCATGTTTATTAGAAATTGAAAGCAGAAGCTGCTGGTTATAAATTACAATTCTCTAATTCGTTTCTGGATATTTTCTCAAATTTTCGAGATCACCTCTTCCATACTTGTTGCTGACTCCCAATATTTCTCGAATATATTTGACAACTCCCAGTTTAAGCTCCTTAAAAAACAAATAGCACACAAATTAATATTGAATTGTCGAAAATGATTCAAACAGCATCATTTTAAATGACAAAAAAACTAAATTAGTGAAGTAAGGAAAAATATATCAATCCTTCATTGCGATTAGTTTGCATTTTCTGTTATCTCTACAAGAAAGTATTTTCCAAAGAACAGTACTTAGGTGATTGTCAGCCAAGATATTGCTGAGCCGAGATAGAAGTGTTTAGAATTGCTTATGATAAATTTTGTATCCATTCTACCACCACCAAGCGAATGTTCAAGGTTTAAACTGCGTCTGTTAATAATATCTTAAAATTTGGCGCTTAAACCGTACATATCAACGTAAGAATTTTTTCTTCTTTTTGTATTTGCTATCAGTTTTTTTGGAAATTGAATGACTCTTAATGGATAGATAAAAATTTTATTTTAGCTTTATTTGTCAGCTGTGTTTTGTGGGAGGGACAAACGAACTTTTCGTTTCAACCCTGCTTCTACTAACGCATTGTGGATTTTACCGCCCTGACAAAAATATTAAAGTTATAGGGGTAATAGCAGTTGACATGTCTGCCTTGATTAGAAGGAAGTAAACCAAATTTCTGGATGAATGATTAGTCAGTTTCAATATCACTAGCTTAATGAGAAATCACGATCACCGATGTCAATACAGAAATCAAAATCGTAATAATTTGTTACTTGATTAGAATGCAGTCGATGGTAATCAGAATTCAAAACATGCCCGCGACGAAGACTTGTTTTGCATGCTGCGAGAATTAATTCCCTCTTTGAATTATCAGTGAATCCCAGGCACTGTAAGTTGAATGTAAACTAGTAACTGTTATAAAAGTTATCTGGAGTACTTTGAACAATTCTGATCCTGAAAAAAATGCAATTATTTGTATTAGTGTAAATGATATCCACTCAAATCTTGAGTTCTTGCTTTTTTTCAACTGCATGCAAGCATTTAGTTCATAACTTTCCGAAAAGAAAATTTCCAGAAGGAACCAGAATGCGTTAGGTTTCTTAATGGAAACAAAATTATGAAAGTGAAAATTTTTCTGTGAATTTTCAAGCTCTATTTTTGTTATCTGGATGTAAGTAGCGGGGAGTAATAATGAACATGGAAAAATACTTCAATGCAGTAGTTAAAAAGAACTGATAAATATTTTTGCCAACAGTTAGAATGAAATGATGTAGATGTTAGAGTATAATACGGAATTGTTGAAGATGTCACATCATTAAGATGGAGAAAAAAACGACATCAACAATAGATTGATGAGATTCAGATAAGGATGTGATTAGATAAGGGAATTAAATGGCATGCTGGAATTTTACAACTTGAAATTATTTCAGGGAAGTATGAATTATTGATTGCAAGAAGGAAAAATACAGAGATGTAGGAATAATAATATTCCGTGTTTTGAATCCTAAAGTATGTTTGACAGAAATTTCTGAAATTCCAAAACAAATGCTTTAACTTACCCGAACATTTGGGAGCATTCTATTTAACTCAAAAATTTTCCAAGAATTATTTGTTGCTTTAGCTCTAGCAAAATAAACGAAAAAGAAGAGCTACCGGTAACAACAAAACGATCAAAAAATGAAATGTCAGGTCTCGAAGATTAAACCAAAATTTAAACAAAATTAAATCTGTTTAATATAATCTCATTCGAAGTTTAGAAAGGCGAATTTAAAAGACTGAAAAGTAATTGACTATTTGTGCAATTGCTCAGTTCAATTTGTAATGCAATCAAATTGAATATTTCGTTGCGTATTTCAATTATCTGAATTAAAATAACATTACCTTCATAGCCGTTTACAAGAAGTTATTGCTAGCATTTACTTCCTGCACATTTTTTTTTTCTGTCAGTTTTCACTCCATAATTTTTACTAATTATTCCATGACAACTTACTGAAGACATAAAACATTCATTTCGAAAAGTCATTTTCTGGTCTAGACCTACACAACAGGAAGTGTTGAAACTAAAAATTCAAATTCACATAGAATTGTTAAATTCGACGGCAATATATAATGCAACTAGGTTTAAATGGAGGATTGACTTTTAAGCAAACTTTTTTTATCGAAAAATTTTGCAATAAGTTTGCATAATCGCGGTGATCATAATCTTGATCTTGATAAGAAGATTCCTGTTGCCACCAAACCTACCAGTATCGCCTGTTGCGCAAGCTGCAATCTAACACTACCTATTCTCCTTTCAAATGAAGTGCTCAGATGTTACATATAAGTAAATCTGTAAAGAAAGAAAGCTCTAAGTAGTGGCGAAGCAGCTGATAGCAAAAATTTCATCAGATGGACTATCAATATCGGACCGTTTTTAAATGCCTTGATGCTGTTAAGCTTATATGTAAACATTAATTTTAATAATTCTTTTCTTTCAGATACATTTCCCGGGAAAGTTACCGAAAAAGCATCTTTTCATTTCAACAAAATTTGAAACACGTATGACCCTCTGACAGTGATACTTGTTGGTCATACGTATCGCTAGGTCGCTAGCTTCATCAGTGCCGATAGTTCGAAAAATGATCTAGAAAATTGGAAAAGCAAAACACGAAGCTGTGCAATATATTCTACATTCAAAATTTAGTACAGGAGAAATCTTCAAGAAATAATTTATTTGTTGGGCATATTTTGTCTTTCAATGACAACAGTGTTCCTTTTTAAAATGGAATTTCAGAAAATTTCAACAGGTTTGTTAAATCGCTCGCTTATTTCTTCCTCAATGTAATTTCGCTCCCTGGCAACCAAAACATAAACCTTTACATCCGCAGTCATCACAGAACATTTATTTCAATTCCACTCATTAGCAACTCCATTTTTTCCATCTAATGTTTTTTTCCAGGTTTATTTTCTAGAAAAAAAAAAAAATACGCATTATTTAATATAGTAATTTTGTTGGGAATTTTACAAAAATATTAATGAAATCTGAAGCAAACAACTCGATTGCTGTACCGAGGAATATCAGACGATCAGTTAGAAACAGTTTTAACAAACCAACGGCGTATAATAATTATTCGATCGATAATTTCATCCATCCAAATTACTGTGTGCTCCTGAAAGTTGGATGAGACTGTGTCATTCATACCTTTCTTATCAAGTTGTTCTGCTCATCCGATCCCGGCTGATTCTACTGATCCTTTCTGTTTGTACTTTTCCCATTTTGTTATCTATTCCCTACTCTATAAGAAGACCGCTAGAAATACGAGAAAAGATGATTCAAATTAGCGACTTTTTCTTGCCAGTTTTGTCATTATCCTTCACAGATTTATTTATTTTTCACTATTTTCAGTTTCAGCTTCATTTATTTTAATAATTTTCATTAAATACTATGTAATACTAGAATAACAACCATTATACTAAGTTGTAAATTTAGTTTAAAAGAATTTTTTCTTCAACTATTTTCGCATGAATTAAGGATGATAGTTCGAATTTTATTTGCTATGCGCGTATTGCGAAATAGATTTGGTATTCAGGTAGAGTAAATGGTTAATTTCAGTGTTTTACTGAGCTCTGAAATTCCTTCTAACACAAGAATATTATCAGTAGATCTTTGCTTTGTCACTGTTCTAAAATATTTTAGAAACTGTCCGCAACGTTATTTATAATATAATTTTTAAACCCTTTGAATTCTAAAATTAAAAATAATTTATTTGTATTCTCGCCGAAAAAATATAGTTTCAGTAAATTTTTTCACGAACTTCATCATTCAAGATTTATTCTATGTTAGACCAAAGACCAACACGTATAAATAAATGAATACATCACTTACAATTGTGGAACCGCATTCCGGAAAGAGTGATAACCAATTTGTATCATTTCTGATTACTTCAATTTCTAGTGTTTATTCATATCTCTATCTATAGAGTCCTTACCCTCAAAACAAATAGCGTCGTTGTTTGTAATCTTTCATTTAACTGACATAGGTTACACAAACAACTAACGTGATCCATTTAAGTTGATGAGAAACGGTTGCTGAAAGATATAAGACCATCTTTGGACAAATGCAATATGAGAATAAAATTATGTCAATGACTTGGGACGTGAATTGCGAACACCTAATGAGAATTAGCATATATTTTGACCGATGATATTCATAAGCACAATCACAATACAGCTGTTTGTTTAAAGCTGATAACTTTTGGTAAACAATAGGTAATGTCGTGATAAATATAATGGAATAAAATATACAGTAATTCAATCTGAAAATTATTTATTCACTGAAATTTATGGTGAGACTGTTGTGTATGTGCGACTGCATTGCACAAAGTTTCACATTAAGAAGTAAGCAAAAATTAGCTATTAAAAGTTAAAAGTCACGAAGTTTGATGACTAATTTCAATTTAAAGCTCCAAAATGAAATCGTAATTTTATTTTTGTAATGAATTACTCTCTTCCTTTTCCTCCCCCTCAAAAAAATGAAAGCTTTTGTGATGTACAAAAACTTCAGCTTCTGCAAACATTATTTCTTTCACTTTTGTCCACATCCTAACTTACTCATTTCGAATTACATTTCTTTGAGAAATCCAAAGGAAAATGTCTTTGATAACTGGTTTTTGGAAATCCGACTTCAAGGAATTTAAATCCCATAGTTTTATAAGATCATGCGGATCAAGATATTCGTTTCAATTGATAAATTGTGGAATAATTTTGTAATTTGGATAATTGTTCCTTCTTTTACCCCAAGCAACACAGTACCATCGCTCATTCGTCATTACGGCTACTACTGTCATTACACTATACTCTTTCAAGTGTTCCTTCTGATATATTCAACAACGTTTATTAGCCTCTGGTTAAATTACCGAATATCCTTTATTCCACAACATTTGTTAAAAACTGACAGCTGTAAAAGCGGCAAATTTTTCATATCCAAAGAAATAAGAAGAAATGATGTACTTTTAAGCGTTAAGTTTATTGGCAATTTTGTGCTTTTTGGCAGAAATCACAATTAAGAGTGGTAACTTGAGAACTATGAGATTTACTTTACCATCTTTTTTTCTCCTTAAACGAAAATCGGTCTATCCAAAAAAAGATTAAAAAGTTTCCGATGTTTTTCCTTGATCAGCTGTGAGCATCCCTTCTGCTCACTTGAAGTAATCTTCCTGAAGATTCTATGTGTCCCATAGCACTCAAACAATATGTTATGAAGCGCGACGAGGAATTAACGAGGGGTTGGCTGACGATGACGGGTAATTTGTCAATTGAGGAGGCATGAAGAAAGAATAGGGGACAATACGCTATTCGGAGTTTTTTGTGTCACTTTCCTTGGTGCTCTCCACTTCATTCTTCCCACAAAATACTTTCATCGCTTTTTCAGGAACATTCGCCACAATGCATCTGTTCGTAGTTAAAGTACTACATAAGCATGTGATCGAAATGTCTTCATCTAATTCCCTCCTGTACTCCAGTGGTTTCATTATCAAATGCAAAGGAAGTTTTTATACCATTGTCCACAAGAAACCAGATATTCGGAGGTCAATATACTTTCCAGGATTTACTTTGAATTTTCCGACTCTTCCTTATGTAAACCATATGCTGATATCTATTTGATCATCAACTGACCATATGGAAATTTCTCTGTCAGATTAATCAATTTTATGTTTGTTTACACAGTTTCTCCATTCTAATGCTATATCGCAAGACCAATGTCACTAGTAAGTAAGCACCATGTCTCCCATTTGCATTTGCATTTGTCGCTGTTGGGTTCAATCACATCACTACTACAGCACTATCCATTGAAGCAACGACATCAGCGACTTGTTTTAATTGGTAGGCTTCATTCCAAGCGTGCATCCATAGTTCCATTAATTTTTCCACTCATTTGGTTTGGTTGGTTATCTGTGCTTCATATTTCCAGATGAAACTATTTCCAAATATGAATCTTAATCTTAAACAAGCACTCAGAGTTGAAGTACAACCAAAAATCAAAACTTTTATTATAAGATGATCTCAAACTCAAATGTTGGAAATCCGCATTTTCTGAGGAAGTTAGATGATCCATTTTCCGTTGTCTGCCTATTTTGAGTTCATGGACAGTTACCCTTTCAAGTTTATATAGCAGCTAGCCAAAACCTTATTCAAAGAAGCGTTACTAGCCAAAGCTTTGAAAGCAATTAGCCATGACGCGGGTTCATCCAAAATATGCGGCTTTCAGCAAAAGTAGCAAAGTGTCTATGTTTCTTCCGTTTCCTTCGCTGTGGGATGCATACTGAATTGTTCGTTTTAATGACTTGCCAACAGTTAAGCATCTATTAAACCAATTAATCTCTAATACTTTCAATATGCTACCCTACTAATGGGAGAATCCCGAATATCGGAACAATTTTTAGGAGACATTCACTTTTTCTTGCCTATCAATTTTTCGGAGTTATGACCTAGAAACTTGGAATTTCCTAATCAGATAACCATTTGTACCAGACAGTCCGAAAGTTAATTATTTCTGAGTACTTTTGGGTAAGATAATTTGTATTCGACTTTACTTTTATGTAGATTATAGCCATTTTTCCAGAAACTCCATAATATTCGTAAGCGCTTTGACTTTTGTCACTAGGTAATCTAGTAGGCTACTTACAATGAAGTAGCATTAGGCTAGGACTGTAATAGTGTAGGGAATAAGGAGGTGTAGGCCATGGAAGATGTTGAAGAAATGAGACACAAGTTAATTCCGAAGACTGTAACAAGAATTTTAATGGAAGGCTTGCTTAAACCATCAAAATATTCGATTACTGTGTGACTAACAAATACAAATAACTGTTTCTTGCTGTGAAAAGTCTTTAAAAAGATTATTTTTGGGACGACAAAATTATGCAAATTATAAATGAAATAACTAGTTTTTAAAATGACGAGAAGTTATTATGTTTGTTGCTGATAGTATTAACGTCAGTATCCCCGGTCTCTCTAACATGCATTTTTTTTTTTTTTTTAATTTGCTCTTGTCTTCTCAAATGCAAAATTTATTAGCATAAGACAAATTTTTCTTATGGTTTGTGATCCGATCCATTCGAAAGCTTTGCGCAGACATTTTTCAAGTGGAGGCTTTCTTTGGAGAACGTTAACTGTTGAAGTGATAGATATCGAAAAATGATTTAAGGTTCTCGAAAATATTGAAAATTTAGTAGTCCAAATTTATGTTATCATGTTTTGAGGAAAACACTCGGTATGTTGTTTTTTAAGTATTAATATACCCCCTCTACATCATTTACTTCAACAGGACGGAATCAACGGTACGAGCTGTTAATGAGTTGTAAAATTGTACAGATTCTGCAAACTATATTTTGTTACATAGGAAGCCAACAAAAGCTAAATGATAGCTTCTCAGATTTCAGTTTAGTGTCTTTGTATAATTAATCATCACCCTTGGAAGAAGTCACAAAGATAATTTTTCACAAAAAAAAAAAAAAAATCATTTCCACTACTTTCAAGGATAATGATTAATTATACAAAGACAGTTGAATTAATTATATAAAATGAAATGCTCGTCAACGAACATCGATAGTTCAGCGACAATTAACGTGATAATTTTTTTGGTTAGATACAGTGCGCACCGTGTGTTCAGAAATTCAATTTCTCATCTTTATGCTTCAATTTACGATCTCGTTGGCTTGTTTGTTCGCTATACCGAAACAGATTTTTTACGATATTCTTCGAACTTTTATATGTTTAAATCGCAGTTTATTAGTTTTCTTGTTTTGAATAAGGAAGTGTTCCATGCAGTGCCAGTCAGTAATTCGTAAAAAAATAGTTCTTAAACGAGGAGATCAACGAAGACGACATACTGGCATCGACTTATCGGCACCCCTTTCCTTCCTGTCGCCTAAGTTAGAGGTGCCTATTGATGGAAATAAGAAGGCATAGGATGTCCCGAAAAGCTACAACATTCATTTGTTGATTTTTATATAAATTTTTGCGAAAAAATAATTTCCGTGTTGAAGGCCCTCGATCACTACGAATAACAATTATGTGTATGTTTTTCTGACGTCTCCAATGCAAGCAAAATTCTTTACTTTTGCTTTTAGCTCCAGATATCAATCAAAACTTTTGTACATCACAACGTGAAGATCACACATGCACCTCTTCCCTCCGATCTTGACCTGTATATGATCATTATTACAACTTTTTTCCACTGGCTAGATTCACTCTTGATTAGTAAGCAGTTTACCTCAGCAAAGACCAGACTCTCCTCGAGCTTCCACTTAACCATTTCGTTCCAAACAATGACCATTAAAGCAAAGAAGACAGCTAACTTACCAAAACCTCCCAAAAACCATTAATGTCCTATATATGCTATCCCACAAAACCTGAGCTCACCGAATTTACTAGGATATGGAGTAAGCATTATATGCCAACGAGATATGAAATTCGAGAATCATAGTTCACATGGGTAAATGATGTAATTGTCTAGTAAGCAGTCATTAAAAGTGTACATGTATTCAGTAAAAAGAAGTGATTCGTAGATGTCCCATTTTCTAAGCCACTAGTGAGCTAACCAGTTTGCGGTACTTCGGACTCCTGGGGATAGCTAATTCCGGGTAACCAAACACTAGACAGTCGTGAAGAAATAATCTGTTGAGCATTGCGTTAAACAAAGAAACTAGGAAATTTGCGCAACTTCTCGAATGTCTAATGTCATTTATGGACCCTTAGTTTTCTTACGTGCTTCCAGAACAAGCTACATGCTTCAGAGGTTAAGAAATTAGGTTATTTCGGAGTACTCATTTCCTTTTCTCATATGGGCAGTGGTGTTGTCGATTTGCCATTGTATCAGCAATTCTTGATAAAGGAAAAAAATCGCATGATTACGGTCGGAAAATAATGTGCGATGAACTGTAAACAAAATACAAAAGGTGACTGCATACACAATAGGATATAGATAACTAGACGTGGATTACCTTTTCAGAAATCCGGAGTCATGAGACGTCGTTTCTGCTCCTTCGGTACTAGGGGCTACTGAAGTGTAAAGTTCTCTATCTTAGTTCCACTGAATAAAGTTGCGAATTTGCTACGAAGTTAGTTATCAATCATGTTATCAACTTAAGGCAACTTTGGATAGGATGTATGTTATATATATGTATATGTATATATATATATATATATTTCTGAGAAAGTTTCATTTAGAACACAGGTTTAGTTCTGAATAATGTGCAGTAGCACAAACGCGTGAGAATCATCTTCCATTTGCGGCGACTTTTGGTTGTCATTGTTTGGATACCATTAATTCTGTTTAAGTTTTTTCCTAAAACGTTCACACCTGAATGCCCGGGAATTCTCGTCAAATTCGAATCTGAATGAAAAAAAAAAAAAAAAAAAAAAATGCAGTCTTTTCATAAATCTATTAAGGACCACACCAAGAAATATATCTGAGAATTACGCTTTGCAAGCAGAAACGAAGTTGAGTGAACAATTTACGAAATCCCTCATCTGATGTGGTCAATATTCAATCTCCCGCTTTTTTCTTTAATAAATCTGATCTCTTTTTCTTATCTGAAGGCAATTAATAATAGAGTTAAAATAACTTAATATAAAGGAAGCCAGAAGGGAGGCGAAATAATATCAAGAGAGGGAGGGAGGGAGTATTTCTCAGCACATTTAAATCATGCATACCGAGCACAAAATTTGTCGGGAAAAATGTATGTTTCACTAATATTATATTGTTTGAGAACTGGTTCGCTTTGGCCGTCCAGAATTCTTCTGGTGATGAATGTACTCTATGAACGAATTCCACTGTGATTATTGCTTTTATCATTAAAATTTTAGAATAATAGACATCAATTTGTTTTAAAAATACTTCAATAGTTATTTATATCGATATGACTTTCAACAATTCCTTCAAACATTTCAAATATTCCGATGACTGTCAGCAGTGAAAATGCATCTTTGACCTCTTGCAAAATCCACTTTTCAATTTAAAAATCCTAAAATTAGTTTCCCTAATCATTTCACAGCAATGTTTGACGTATTTGTGTCAATATGACATCTTTAACACCCTCTAATATAAATGAAAAATGATGCCTAATTGCGGTTAAAGTGTTTCCATCCAGAAATTCCTGAAAGCAAGTCGTTTTGATTGTAACAAAACTTTCAAAAAAAGTAAGGAATGCAGTAATTACTGTCCCGGTTAGTAATGTTGGCATTATCGACAAAGAGCTGCGGACATTACCGAACTCATTCATCTACTTTCAATGACATCTTGAGGATCTGACCTCCACAGAAGCAAGAATACTTGATATTATCAGCTATATAGGTCATCATATGAGATGAATCACTCGGAATGCCGAATTGAGAACTGTACACAGCTCTTGGTTCTGGTCGCTTTCAAAATCTGTTTCAGATTGTTAGACTGTTATTCGTATATGAGCAAGCCAACCCACTGTCGATCAACACGCGCTGCTTTCCCTGCCCACCCCTCGGTCATCATAGCTATCAAAATTCAGATAAGAGATTAAACAGAGTCAAAGGGCAAGCAGTTTTCAATTTGATCGGTCATAATGGTTAGTAATAGCCACGATTTTTAATAGCTCATGTGCTACTGTACCAGTTTGAACAAACGTCATCGCAGTTAGCCCACCAACATCGGAAATAGTTAATAGGTTTATGAGATATTACATTTTTATTTTCATTTGCGAAAAGCGCTGTTTGCTTACGGCTCATATTTTCTATTTCCGGTTTAAGGATTGAGATAAATTGTCCAGTTAGTTTCAGGATTACACAAATGACTTTGTCATCGCGATCTCTACAACTGACAAATGCTGTCGTGCTGTTGGCAGCACTTTTTACATGTTCTAAAATAGTCGTTATAAAAAGTGCACCAGCCGAAGGATTCGATCCTAAGTTACGCTAAGTTGCTTTTCTGTTCACTGGCTTGTTTCTTATTACTCATTTACTTACCCAAAATTCTCTCTCGATTGCAATTTCAGTAGTTATCAGATTGAAACCAACTTTCTATTGCGAAAGCTGACCTGATTCATTGATCCATGAGAATAACAGAAAGCAATTGTGTAACTGACGTATGCAAATTTTTATGTATTAAAATCTTCACTTCAGTTTGTCTTTGAACGAGGATTTGTTTCACGGTCTCCTAATAATTGTGATAGAAATATTACTTCTAAAGTGTAATTGAAAATTATGGCGCTTCTTAGGTAACTCCAAAATTAGCTGTTTGGTTTGTATTAGAGGAAATCCGTCTGTGACATGACAAATGACACACGTGAAAGAGCTATGCCACATATTACGGTATGATGCTCATTTTAAGAAATCGGGAAGTTTGATTTTTATATTTACTACCAACAAACAGAAAATACTTGGTAGAAGTGCCGCTATTAAGGTGATAAAATGTATGGAATTCATGCTAGCAATTCAGAGAGATTATGGTTGGCCAAGCTTTTTGTATTTGCAGTAGTGATTAATAGGGAAGAAATGATATCACGACTGAAGAATAAAATGAAATCGATATAAATTGTAAGGATCACTGCTGCCAGGGATTGGGAACATGTCAAGAATAGAGCCCATAGCGATAATGTGACTAAGAGCACATTGTTGCTGAACATTTTTGCTTCCTGACTGTTCTGAATTCAAATGCACTTGCAAACAACAAGTGATATTTCCTGTAGTTATCTATGTTACATATATTTCATTTCTATTTGTAGGAAATGTAACTAGGAGAATCACAACTGAAATAGAATGATCGCATGATAGTTTCGGCCGTTATCGTTATTAGATGAGTTATGCTGGTTGACGAAAGGAGTTTTTTCTTCTTAACTATTTATATTTCTTTCAACATTACTTCTGTCAACTTTTCAATTATGTAGAAAATATTTATACAAAATTTTGATATGAAATTGTTCCTATTGATAGGAAACATTTGGTATAAAAAAAAAAGAGAATCATTTAATAAGCAGGATTAAACGAAGAAAATTAGTAATTGTAGAACAAAGAAAAAGATGATGAAGAAGTGGTATCAGCAAGTACAGATCGCGGTGATGGTACCTACAAACATCACGGGATATCATTATTTAAGCTCCAATGGGAACATGTTAGCGCACCGCTTGCCATTGCTTTTTGGTTTTTTACGGTCACCATCATGAAAATTAGTTAGTGTTTTTATTTCCCAACAGATTTTGATGATCCTTGATAGAATTAATTAAGTCTTATTAGGATTTAAAGGAGACATCGCATATGCAGAGATTGTAATTACACGTTGCAAGTTGCAGTTTTCCATCGCTTTCGAAGTGTCCATAGTTTATTGCCCGATTCAGCATTATTGATTGTTCTTGGTTTATTTTTTGGTTATGTCTTTCATCTTGTTTATCCAGACGAGGTAAGCGTTTTCTGCTTAACTAAGAAATGTTTTTGATTCCGTGTTCTTGCATTTCTGTTCAGCAGAAATTATGCATGACATATATAACCTTTTGCTTCTTACCTTTCATCTTTATTCGTTTATTCTGCAAATAACATTACGGATCAAGTGTATAATTGAAGCAGTAAGAAAATCATAAATTTCCGTGCTTTTAACCATCTTTCAGCAGATGTATCTCAAACCAGACTGGTTCTTCTTATATCTCTTGCCTCCTATTGCGCTTGATGCTGGTTATTTTATGCCTAATAAAGACTTTTTCAGGTGATCATTCAGGTCTTTCACTTCCTTCAGTAATTTCTGAATCGTTTACAGTTTTACAGTTTTATTAATTTTCAATTATAGGAATTTTGGAACTATAATGACTTACGCAGTTCTTGGAACATTGTGGAATGTCTTCTCTATCGGTAATTTCTGATTTGCAAATAGCTTCATTATATCAACATATCGAAATTCCCTTATTTCCTTGTCTTTATGTTTTTTCGTCCCCATGCATAGGTATTACATCCACACTTCTTTTCAGGAATGACATTATACTTTTTACATGATTACTTCAAAGTGCATACTTCACTGATCGAACTGTTTTTATTTTCAACATTAATATCCGCTGTGGATCCAGTAGCAGTTCTATGTGTATTTGAAGAAATTCATGTTAATCAACTGCTTTATATCTGTGTGTTTGGTGAATCATTGTTAAACGACGCTGTAACCATTGTAAGATTTTAAATGTTGAGCAAAAACAGTTGCTCCCAGAACTTTTGGACGCTAATAGAAAGACTGTAGCATTTTGTTATACGCATTCACGAATAATTGGCTGAGCGGATTACCATCTTCAACTAAATTTTAAGGTGCTCTATCAAACTTTCAATGCTATGGTGGATGCACGTAGTCTTACGGGTGCGGATTATGCTACAGCTGCTTCTTCATTTTTTGTTGTTTCGTTTGGTGGTTTGCTAATCGGGCTGATTTGGGCTATCTTTACTGGCTTCACAACCAAGTAATTTATCTTTACTGTTTGGGAGTGTATTTTCAAATATACGTAAAATCGTCATTTGCAAATTTTTTACTTTTGTTATTTCATCGACAAGTCTCTTGTGGCTTCTAGTTTAAATAAATGCTAGTGATTTATTACCTATAGTTTGTATGTCGGGTGTAAATTTGTAGAAGAAACTTACTTTCAGGCACTCTCAGCATCTGAATGTCGTCCAGCCGCTAATATGCTTGCTTTTTCCGTACCTTGCATACTTAACAGCAGAAATGGTTGCTATGTCCGGCATTTTAGCGTTTGTTTATAGCTCAGTATTTATTTTGCGTGAAAAAAAAAAAAACTAGCTATCATTTTGAATCAGTATTGTAGTTCCTGATTTACAGAATCGTTATATGCGGATTAGCTATGAAGCAATTTGTTGTGGGCAATTTATCGCGGAAATCGCTTGTTACTGTACAATACTTTATGAAAACACTCTCATCAAGGTTTAATTTTCATAGATGTAAAATTCTGACATAAATTTACTTCTGATCATCGTTAAACAGGTAGATATAAATCTTAAGGTTTTTAGTTGTGAAGCCTTGATTTTCGTTTATCTTGGCATATCAGCTGTTTCAAAGAATCACGATTGGGATGCTGTGTTCATTGTTGGCACTTTAATTAGTTGTCTTGTTCAACGGTTTATTGGTATGTCATTTCCTTTTTCCTTTGTTTTAAAAAGAATTCTAAAAGAATTAAATATTCACCAGTAAACTAATGAAGCTAGCGACTCACTCAGTTGGCACACAAGTTTTTCTTAGTTAGATGGAATATGTCAAGTTTTGTACCTTTTTTTTTTTTTTTTTTGTGATGTGATCTTGCTGTTCATTTTTCTTCAGGAGTTTTCTTTCTCACTTATGTTTTGAACATACATCGAGTGCAGAAGATTGACCTTGTTGACCAATTTATCATGAGTTATGGTGGTATTCGAGGTGCCGTCTGTTATGGCCTTGTTATGTCGCTTGACTCTTCAGTTAGTTTACTTTCAATCCAGCTTGTTTGTTTTGATTCATATTATTTCTGTCGTAGTTTTCCTTCTCTGGTTACATAGTATACTATGCTTTACTTCCTCATATCTTCAATAAGCACCAAGTGGGTAGCAAATACATCCATTCAAGAAGTAATTTTCAAAAGCATGTTCTTTCGTCTTTTACTGTATTCATCTTTGATTTTTTTCTGGTTGTTATACTGGATATAATTGTGTAGAACCCTGTTATATTTTACCAATTTTGGACTTAAGAATTTTACTGTTGGTTGAATCAAGATTGTTTTGAAATTTTTAGGCCATGAAGGCTAAAAACATGTTCGCATCTTGTACTGTTGTTGTCATATTATTCACCGTTTTTGCGCAGGTATGATAAGTCGCATTTTCGAAATATTTTAGATTTTGATTCATTTCTACATAAAATTGACGGAATTTTCCCACGTTAACAATGTATGACGTATAATAAAAATATCATGTTCAAAAACTCATCCTTTAATTACGTCTAGTTCTGCCACTTCAAACTATTTCATTGACAGGGTGGAACTATCAAACAACTAGTGAAATTATTAGAAGTTAAACAAAACGAAGTGCACAAGAAAACTGTTTTTGAAATGGTCAGCGAAAATGTATGTTTTATAAAAAAAACTTTTCAAATTTTTTTTGGATCTGATAACTTTCCTCGTTTTTCTTTATTTTTTTGAATCGTAAAATATCAACATTTTAATTTGCATGTTCTATCAAGGTGATCAACAATATGATGATTGGTGTAGAAGGAATAACTGGTTATCGTGGACAGTACTGGGTAGGCTTCTTTTTCGATTTCTTCTGTTTTAAAATTGCTTCATTTTCAACAAGGTTTTCTCAACCTGTATAAGAAAATTTTTCAGTATCGTCAAGCATTCAATAAGTTTACGGAGAATTACGTGAAACCCTACTTAATGAGTAATGCAAAATCTGGAGCCGATCGTCTAATTGATTATCATGAACACATTCAGGTAAGGTGTGATTTTAGATTTATTTGGTTTTTATGCTTATCATTCTAATTCGTTTTTAGGTAAAGGAAGCAGTTCAGCATCTAAAAGTACATGGTAGTTTTGCCGGTTTGCCAACCGCGCAAAGCAAAGTGAATCTAGAACAAGCGACGGCTGAAGCCGCGCAGCTGGTCGTGGGCGATCAGTAAGTGTGCTTATTTTTGTATACTAGCATTTCACTTTTTTCGTGCTTTTAAAAGAAATACTGCCAAACAGCAAGGTTAGCTGATGAATTCTGTTGATTAGTTGATGTTTTGACTTCTTAATATGAATTGAACCAAACAGATACATAGAACAGTTAATTTTCCAGGAAATACACAAGAAAGAATCTGGAAGCCAACGGTTTATCTGTACCGGCTGAAATGCGAGTGAAAATTCCTCGCAATGAATCAATCAGTGTATTCTTAAGAGATAAATTCAGTGAGCTCAATTCGGTACTAGTTTTCCAGTCACTTATTAATTGTTTGTGTTTGTTTTATTATTTATTCTCTGAAGTCGGTTATTTTTGGAAATCGATCGAAAAAGTCACTAGTACTAGTCAATTCAGGTTTATAGAACATATTTTACAAATATATGCGGCATTGTTTGAGGATGTGTTTGTTTTTTTTTTAGCCTGTATCAACTGGTGTATATAGCCGACATTTGCTAGATGTTGATAATACACCACGTGCATTTTCGAAACGGCAGGATTTTCACAGAGTTTGTTTGTTTCCTTTTTTTTCTTTTCATTTTTTATACAGAAAATAAATATCGCTACTGATAGACGAAGATACCATAATGTGACCAATTTGTTCACCTTATGTATTCCATTAAAAGTAGTATAAAGCTGTAATTCAACAGAGTCGTTAAGCTTGTTTACAGCAATAACAATACTACTACAAAGTGTGTTTATTCCGTGAAATTAAATTGATAGTTTTGGCTTATTACTGTAGTTTTGTATGTATTACAGCAGTTTTGTGCTTTGATGATAGTGATATGCAAATGATATCTGTAATCTGCTAACTTGAAGTATATGGGTTTAATTTACAGGTCAATTCATTTGACGCACTTGATAGTGAGGCATATCATATGACTTATCCATATTGCAAAAATGCTCGCATAAGGCGACAAACAGCATACGATGTTTCTAATTCCGACCAGACAGATAGATGTTCGAGAAAAACTACCATCGCGTTGCACAAAAATTCTGATAATGATGCACTTACTTTCAACATTGATTTTTGTATGGTTTTGCTATATTTCCGTATTTCAAGGGAATCATCTGATTGTTTAAACTCCAATGCATCCTTAAAATAATTCTTTAACTGAAATCATAAATTCACTTAGACATTTTTCTCACTTTGTTATCCTGTTGCATACCGCAGCTGGCTATTCTTTTTGGATTCATCTCTTATATGATTTTCGTGACTATAGATAAGAATTTTTCAGCAAAGCCTCGTTTTTTAATTAGTAGCGAACCTGATCCTGCTTCACCACTCAATGCGCCGCGCTATTCGCACCGAAAGAGTTCCGAACAAGATTTGCAGGAAAGTATGGTTTTAAATTTTCCATCTACATCACCTGGTTAATTTTTTTAATAAATTTTATGCAGTATTTACGCCAGAAAAATTGCTGAAAGAAGTTTTAATTTGTTTGTTCAGTTTAGTGATTGAAACGAGCATTGGTAGGAAGTCGTCATTCTCTAACCTGATATTACCCGGCGAAACAACTATCGGTAAACCTTATACTTGGGGAAATTTACCTCTTTTTTTGAAATTATCTCTGCAAAATTTCCAAGTGAGCTCATTGAATGAGCCCCCTCTCTGAAAACATACTACACCTTTTTATCTCCTTTCAAGTATTCAATAAACTTCTCGTGAATCTGCATCACTTTCAGAAAAATTACAGCTAGAAGAAAAACCGAGGAAGATTTCAGCAGGTCTCAAAGCCTCTCTAGCGAAAGAAGCAAGCGAGAAAACGACTTTATCACCAGTACATGAAGATGATGAAAATGCCGAGTCACCTAGCAGTGAACGAGACAGATTCAGCTGAAAGGAGTAGAATGAATTCATTTTGATTTGGCTGATTCAACTTTTGAAAAATATTTGTTGAAATTTTTTAGGACTTTAGAATTTTTAATCATAAGATACTGAAGGATCAAAAATTATTGTTGGAGGATTTTAGGTGACCATTGAATATGCATTTTCTCATTCCACTGTATTTTGTATTTCAAATCGTATATAAGTAGCCTTCGTTCAAGATGCTAAGTTCGCTTTTGATTATACCAAGAAAAATAGGCCTGAGTGGAATGATGTAAATTCACAGGGATGAAAATTCAAAAAATCAACTGTAAGTGTTCCAGTAATCTTTGTATATAATATTTGGTTTGTTAATGATGGATATAAAATATTTTGGATCTGTTTTTGATAGCCATTCAAATGTAAGTGGGTCCTTCAACTTACGAATCTCACAACTGTACGTAGAGTGTTCGGATTGTCATATCCATTTTTTTTCCCCTGTGAATACACTTAATCTTTTTGAAATTAGTCAGTTAACAACTTAGCAACTTGCATTAGTTAGGCTTGCCAGATGAGACTATTTTTTGGTTGAATCAAAGTGTGACTTATTGTATATGACTTTTATATCCCTTGCATTCCAAGTGTTCAACTCCCCATTATGTGCTTGAAATTGGAATCTGCATGAACTCTGCTAAATTTAACATGCGGATATCAAGAGTAGTCAAACTTTGAGGCTTTCTTACAATATTGTTAGTTGATCTAGACTTGATAAATTGTATAAATTTTGCAGGTAGAATTGTTTCTTAAAATCTCATTTTCTCTTGATTGTTTGTTGAAATTTTATCAACACGGGGAACTTCGTCGCGGTATTCGATCATAGTAGTATTTCAATTCTGTGCTCACTGTCAAGTATGCTGTCTTCATCCAGTTAAGATTGATTTATATTTCTTTCATTTTAGATCCGATTTCACGTTTTGCTTTTTCTTAAATTATTTTCACTTTTGTTACCATTCCTGTAAATTATTTCTCTCTAAAACTCATGTTGGTTTGCCTTTTTTGCTTTCGTTGAATATGTTACCTCCAAGTATCCTTTTTTACTTTAATTACGTGTTCTAGTTACCTGCTTATGTCTCCTTGCGGTCAGATTTATCAGTGGCCATATCATAAGTTGGACTTCGGGCGAAATGTAGGTAGATCAAAGATGTTTAAGGTGCGATTATTATCGCTCAAATTTTAGTAATTTGGAAGTATGAATTAATGGAAAGTCAGGTAAAAAATCAGAAGTGTTTTTCTGGTTTTCAGCAATTCGTGAATTTTAATGTAATTGTATTGAAGAATAAAACTTCGTTAGCATAAGTTATTTGTGATTATACAACAGCCATCTTGTAATCAAATCCTTTTAAATAGCCTTAGCTTCTTAGATTGCTATTTATTGCCATTTTCTTCTCTTTATTGATACTATTTGAAGTTGTCATAGTAACCTTTTTCAATCTCAGTATCCTCCCGAAGCCTTATAAACTTTTCAAGATAGTGCTATTGCAGTGGAATCATTCGGACAAATTTCCTCCTGAATTAAATTTGCATTAGTTTTCTTCTCAAACTAAATGAAAAGCAAAAGTATACACAGTTTTAGACTCCTATTCATATTCGTATGCGAATTTCTTATCTACTTTAGACATAAAACTTTTGGTGTTAATGTAGCGTAAGATCCAAAATGTTCGAATTGCGGCAAGAAATTTTAATATCGACTGGAAGTGTTTCGCATTCGCCGAATAATCTATCAGTTTTCTTTCATGAAGCCAAGGATTTGACGCTTGCTTGTGTGGTACATGAAGATCAGGTTTGTTACTTTCTCTGGACTTTCCACCTCCACCTATTATATACTAGGTTCGATGAAACTAGAAATAAATCCCTGCTAAAATCAGTTGGAGTTGCTTTGTCCTCACCTTACTGGTCTATGAAGTTGTGAACTAAACCTTTTAAAGCTATAATTTAATGCTTAATTTTATTGATAATTGTTCGTATGAATTATTCCCCATAGTGCTCCGCTGCTATTATAATATCTTCCTCGTTCTGCAAAATCATCGGTCAAATTCCGTTAGTGGTTGTCATAAAATTCCTTCGTAATATTTAATGGACTTTGATTGAATTGATTTTTCATGTATTTTTTACGATACATCTCTGATCTTCGCGAAACACAACTGCAAACATGAATTGTTTGCAATTTTATGGCAATTCGTGTTTGAATGGATCATAAAAATGATTTTTTAGAAACTATAGATCCTCGCTGGACATTTTTCTAATGCAATCAACATTACAGGTGTGAAAATATGCATGAAATATATCAAACTTCCTGGTTATCCCAGTTAAAAATGAATTGAATCTTAATTTACAAGTACAGAAAGCTTAGTTGAAATCTTCAGTGGAATAATTTTCTCTCTGCTGTCATAAAGGATGTAGCAGTGATATTTTATTAGGGTCAGTAATCAATTCCAGATTGCGACATTAAGCTGGAATCAAGGCCTGAGCAGTTTTACATGTGATAATCTGCCAATCAAAGCTAATGATTCCAACACACCTATTATCGTATTACAAGCGAAATACTGCATGCCAGATTGCAGAACATTTCCTCTTTTGGTTGTTACTACTTCCAAGGGAGTAATGGTGATTTTATTAATTTTACCAGTTTTATTTCTGAAGTTTCTTGTAACTTTGATCGTGTCTTTATTTTTAATTGGTAATGATGTTCTAAATTTCGTCAATTTATTTGTAGGTTTACGATGTGAAAACATGCAAATTACTTACGTGGAACGAAATGAATGATGTGCGTTCTTTTCATCTCTCCCGTAGTTTCAACTAGTTAGTTAGTATTTCTCACCAAGATTTCCGATCAGTTATTAATTATCTTGTGAAATACAAGCACTGTTGAAAAATTTTTTTGAATTCTATACAATTCAGCTTGTTCATCTGACAGGAACATCATTTTAGACTTCAGAATCAAGAAGACGTGAACGAACATACCGTTTTACAAGGGGAATAACTTATGTGCAGAATTTAATTGTTGTTGGTAGGCTCAATATATTTTTTTCGATTGTAAAGAAAAATGGGAATTTAATTTGAAATCAGTTCAATTAATTTTCAAATTTTCATCATATTTAAGCTTTGCTTTCAGGTTCGTATTCAGGCGAACTGCTGGTATTTAGGTGCTCAGGCGAAAATTCAGTAACTTTCAAAAGAAGTGTTCAGGTTTTATTTATTTTTATTTTTATTCATCTTTCTAGTAGCCTTTTTTTTAAAAGAATTTAAAGTAACAGCTTTTCTGAAGAAATGTTCAGGAGCACGATTTTGCAATAGCTGATGTAGCTACCTGTCGTTCCGACGATTTAACATGCTCTTGTGATGTTTCGGGTAATATCGCTGTTTGGGTTAAAAATTTCAAAAGTGCTCGAAAAAAATTCAGCACTGGGCAAGTGATTTTATCGTTTACATTTTTTGAAATACTCGTATCTAACTTCAAAACTTTGATGAAGATATTATTACACGCAGCTTTACCTTCCTTAATTTTGACCTAATTGATCATAACGACATGCTTTTAATTTGCTTAATCTAATAGACATGAAATCAACTGCATCAATGTGCTGAGAAAGCAAGTCATTATTGGTACCTTCGCGGGTCAGTTATTATTTTATTCGACGTTGACTGGACTGTTAATGGCTGAAGTGAATGCACATGTCCGTCAAATAAATGCAATTGCTGTAGCTCCGGAAAGTGCTTATGTACGGTTCTTATTTTCCCACAACTGCCTGAAACATTTTGAGTAAAATAAGTTTAAAATGCATAGAAATTTTGGGTAAGATTATACATGATGATGAATTCTGTTAAAACCCACGTTCTGAACAATTATACATATCATCAGTTTGTCGATAATCCTTATTGTCCCGATAAATTTATGATGTATATATACATGGCCTTCAAACATTTGTAGGTTATATCAGTCAGTGATGATACAATGATACGCCTATGGAAGTTACATACTCGTAAGCCTGAAGCTTATAGGGTTTGTTACAATATCTTACAAAACTCACTTTTACCCGAAGCTAATTTCAAGGAAATAGTTCATAATAGTAATTTTTGGTCAATTTTTGAGTACATTTGGTTTCTAATTTGATTTTTGAAAAATTGGTTTTAGTCCGTTGTTATTCTTTCACAAAATTCAGTCCGGAAATTTCATGCTTCAAAGTTTTTTCATTCCGTTCTCATGCTTTTCTTTCCTTCGCGTATGACCCAGTAGCGTTCGTTGCTCTCACACTGAAACCAATTGTGATGTTTTAAATTTCCATGCTATAACGCATTTATTTGCTTGCTTCATCACTCTATTTAAAGGTTGAATGGCTACATAACAAAAGAATTGAAAATATGCCGCTGGTTGGTGCGCAATTTGTCAGTGATCGTGGAAATGGTTTTGTTGTAGCAGCCTATGATTATTCCAAATTATTTTATTATCAGATAACGAAGAAGTTGCCAGCGGGACAGACGGGAAAGTGAATTAATATGTTAATAGCGTGAATTTTTAGATCATTTTTTCAATTTGGATAAAATTAATCCATTTTTTAAAAATTTTGATGACATGAGACATCCTTTACTGGCAGTAACCATAAATTAAACATCCTATAAAAAGTAAATTGCCCGTCAGTATGCCGCTGTCATCGTACTAACTTTTTTCCATAGAACAAGAATGCCTGGAACTTAGTCAATGATACATATAAAGAATACGCGGAAGATTCGCACGAGTTCTTTTCATCTTTTTTCACATCCTCATATCTTCTTACAAAATTGTATCAGCGTCTACTTATCATATTGTATTGTGGGTATAAATGTTTATAGAACTGTATTTGGATATTCCATTAATCAGTGTGTACCGAAACGGTAGGGCAACGCTATTGTTGTCAAACACAAATAATCCTCCTACTCGATTTACATGCTCCGGTGTGCATCACACAAAACTTCCTGCCTCTCAGTTTTTCAACAAGTCATTCAACGAAGCTCCACACTATGCCACTGTAACAATGTTCGCGTAACCGGTTTTGTACAATTCTCACTACAAATACTATTGACTTTGTAAGTTCGATCAGCTTTGCAAGTTCGTGTCTCATTTTTATCACATTTTTATCAGTAGGTGATAACGTCCTATTTTAATCGAATATTTTTGATGCTATTGAAATTTTACCAAGTTAGGTGTTCGTTCATTGATTGGGTAATCTAATACTGATAATTGAATCATGGAATCGTTTATTATTCAATTATTCCAAAATTATTGATTTGGAATAATTGAACAGTAAACAATTCCATTCAGTTAAATGATCTGATTCAAAGTGATGTGAACATTTGCTCTTTCTGGAAGAATAATATTTGTGTTAAAATCGCACTGTTTCATACTTAATTTTTGTAAGATATTTAATCTTTAAGAAAATACATAGATGGTGCACTATCATTTTATTGAAATTTTTAAGGTGGATGTTTTACATTACCACCAGTTTTTGACGATGTCATAATTATTAATAAAAGATGCTTTTTTTTCCCTTCCTCCTTCTCACTCTTTCAGTTACATCAGAACCAGAAAGAGTTATTCTCCCGGTAAATTTCAATAGCAAGGTCAGAGGATCCCATACATGCGATAAATCAATGACTATTAAGATATCGCTTAAAATGGAATAAAAGATTTAGAAAATGACGAGGTAGCAGAGGAAGTAGGAAGTGAGGAAATCTTGGGATGGGAGCGAGTGAATTGTTCATTTTGTTATGTATTGAAGCCAAATGCTTGATTCAGATGTTGTCGAGAATTCTACAAAGCATATGGTGAACATCCCTTAAGATAGTTGAGAAGCTATTCTATTTCACTCTTATGCTTTTCTGTTACAAAATTCAGCCTTAATATCTTACTTGTTTGGAGGTAACAGCAGTTCAGTTCAATGAACTAGACAAATGATGGAGAAGTGTAATTAGCTGAAACTAAGCCGTTCGAATCACTAGCTGCTTAATCGACGTTGGTTAAAAAAAAGTGTTTTGATGGTTGACACTATGAGTCTCTGTCAGGAAATTGGTACAGAATCTATCTGGTGTATAGCAGCATTGTCACTACAGAAATAAGTTATATTGAATAAGTGGCTGGATACTTCTAGTCACAGGATTAAAAATAGGCCGTAATTGGTACATACGAAATCAATAGTGGTGATTAACGAATCATCACGACAAGGAATTTTAAAAGTTCAATTTTGAACAGTGGTCTCTCACATTTTGTAATTACTTCTATTGCTTTTTCCATGTTCGATAACTCATTTTTCCAGTTAAGATAATTTCCAACATTTTGGAATATTGCAATAAAGCAGTATTGCTGCTAGTACGAGTATGATGGTGATTAGATCAGAAATAGTCGTGGCAAAGGTAAACATAAACATAGAGAGCAGTAAGTGGAAGACGTAAACAAATAATAGCTTTTCAGTAAAAGACTTCTTAGAACTTCTGCTCAGGTTAAGAACATTCCTGAATGATCAATTAAAATTTAACTTGACGTGAAACATGCGCTTGTGAATATTGGAAGAACCACTTTCTAAATTGTAGAATTTTGATCATGAAGACCTATTTTTGGTCCCTTCATTCATCCGAATATGATATTCTCGTAGAAGATCTCACGAATACAAAATGTAAAAATTGTAATCTTTTAATGAAAAACGAATTTAAGTTTACATCTTTCGTAGAAACCGGTCACTTGTTATTTCATAGGATTTGTGCATGCCTGTTTGCTTTGCCGTCAGTTTATGTAACCACACAGTAAACAGTAGGCGAGAGCTCTTTTATTTCATTCCGTGATCGTATCAAGCATCGAACTGTTTTCTTGCAGTTCAGATGAACTTCGATATCTTTATTTGATCCTTTTCTGAGGAGATAACTTTTAATGACGTTTGAAAATCTCAGTTGTTTAGAACTCTTCACTTTCCTCATTCCCCCCTTCTTCTTTCTATTAATTCGCGATCTTCTCCCTTGCACCTCTCTTCAGTCTTTTTCCATAATTTTCCACTGCTACTGACAGCTGCGTGCATTGCAGCTAGCAATAAAGTGATTTTTAGTCTTTTCACCTTCCTTCCCTTTGCAGCAGATGCAACTCACACATGTTTCAATTTTCGTATTTTGTGTTATAATATCCGCTGTTTTTCCTTGTGTATCTTTGTATGAAAGTTAAGGATTTGATTAAAAATAGCCATTTATCTCTTAATTTCATTCATCCTAATTTAAATACACATATGTTGTAATCACTAACCTTTGTAGTCTTTTCTGTAAGTTGTACATTGTTATTTTATGCAAATTTTCACTATTCTCCCGTTTGTTACTCATATTATCTTTTTTGCTTGTCACTATTAATTGATATTACTCGTTGCTTTATATTATAGATATACTATTATTATATGCTCGTCGTATTATATGTCTCAATCCATAATTATATTAATTCACATTTAAGCGACAAGCTCTATTTTATCATTATAGAAACTAGTATTCCGGATCTAAAAGCTTTGAAGGCCTCTAATTTTCTCAACATATAAATCTCTTTTCTTATTAATAAGCTGTTTAGTAAGCAGCAATATAAAGAGTGAAACTGATTTGCTGTAAAAAATGTCTGTATACCGGAAAATCGAAATGCACTGGGAAAATGTTTCTGCCAGTGAAACATCAGTTGAAATATCATCCAAACATCATTCGTTAAACCTCGAAAAGTAATGGTGTTTGTTGATTTGAATGCGTCCTCCCACCATTGAATCGTTTTTCGAACCGCTTTATTTTGTTATATATATGAATGGGCCGTGTGACGCTGAATCATTTCTATAAAACAAAATGTTTCCTCGCTCCCGTGAAATTCTGGAGTGATTCTATGGCATTCTGTTGGAGCTCAGATTCACTTCTTCCTGATCTATTGCTGCGTTACTTTCAAATTGTAATCGAACTCCTCTTTAATCAATTATCAGAATTTCATGGTATTTCTGGTTCATTTTATTTTTAGATCCTAAAAGGAGGTTAAAAAATTAAAAATATGGAAGCACTGCAGCGAATGATGACGAGGCGTCTGGATGAGCATTCTTACAAACGAACCGCTAAACGTTTGGTGGTTGATGAATTTGCAAATGATGTTGATTTTAATGATAAAACAGAAATTGCTAGTATGAATCCTTCCTATGATATGTGAGTTGTGAAACTTATTCTTGATGTCTTAATTTTGCTTCACTCCAAAGGTTTTAAAACCGAATAATTTTATGAATTGAACTGAACTTAATTGTTTGGTTTCAGTAAAACATCAAATTTCAGAATCTACGGTGAAACGGTTCGGACAAAGAGCAATCTAAATGGCTCTATCACAGATGCATCTTTTTCGGCAACAATATGTCCAGCTACTACTTCACCGAGTTCAGTATATCATATTGAACCCACTTCTATTGTTACTGCTACGACTGTTAATGATGATCATAGCCGTACTGATAAATTATTACGAAAGGTATTGCAAAAGTTAGATTTTTCCTCAGGGCGCAAAGCTACCAATAAAAAGTAGAGATATAAAAAAGTAGAGGTTGCTTACTGTCCTGTATTCAGATCGAGCGGTCTATCACCAGTTTCACTAAAATTTTGATCATATTCGAAAATATGGCGCAAAACTAATTAATTGATTAAAAAAGTACCCTGCATTTTGTTTAGGTTTCGCTGGCTGTACGGAGAAAGCTAACAGGTTCGAAACCGCTTGCCAACGAACAACGCAATGCTTGCAGGATAGGTAATCATGATAAAAATAGCAGTCGTGATGATTCAAAAAGTAGTCAGAGGATCGCTCAAAATGATACGGAAAAACAAATTAGACTGAAATCAGCCAGAAAAATGGTGAGTTTAGACTTGTTTTCTTTTGAATGAGTCAATTTCAACAAATTCATACAAACGTAGTGAGATTATCTCAAATTTAAATAAATCAAATTAATGTGTAGTAGGAGTATAATAAGAATAAAGTGCCTGGAATGGCTACACTATCCCGGCATTGTGAATTTCTTCTGGATGCGATTGTATGAAGTTCCATTGTATCATATAAGCAGAAAGTTTTAGTGATCCTACTGAATGGAATGCAAATGGATTCACATTGATAATTTAAAAGTCAAAGTGCAACACCAATTTAAACTATACTCTGTTTCTGGTTATCAATTTTTCTTGACTCGTTTATGCAAATTTTCTCATTTTATTAAGTTTCTTAAAGATTGATTTGGTTGATTTATGTGCAATTGGCCGCAAACATCGTAGTGAACATCGGAAACTTCTCAATGAAGAGTATGGCGACGATTAGTGAGAAGCGAAATACTGTGATCGTCCAGTGCTTTGTAAGAATAGCAAAATGATTCTTCGAAATAATCACTTTAATTGTGTCTCATGAGCCTTTAGTTTTTATCCTATTGTTACGACTAATAAATTGACAGACAAATCAATCATATGATTTGTCGGGCAGAAATTCTTGACAGCCACTGTGCAAAAATATTTGGTTGGAACGTGGTCGTGTTCTTGTCGTGAAGTGTTGTGGAACAGTTGACATATGCAACGAGCTTATTTTGTTGCAGCATCGTAATATTTTGCAAGTTGTCGCTGCAGAAATGTAAATACCTCTTCATCGATATATTTGCAGTGTTTAAATAATAAGAGAAATGGTTTTTTTCAAGAAAAAACAGTGTCATTTTACGTCTTAATTCAAATATTTCTTTACATCACATTTAAATAGTTGCTGGCATCAATTCACGGATAATTGAGAAAATCGGTGCGCTGGTGGTGATGATTTTCAATGTTGCAGCATCGGTGATTAGCGATTTCAGGAATTTGGATCTACAAATCCATTCTGCAAATTTTCAAGACTTATATTAAATTTGCGTAACGAGAGATCATAGGAGCGAGATATTGGTTTCGTCGGAGTATTTTGTATTACCGAAGGACTTGTATTAATAGATTAATTATGGATTTGTGAACAAAGCTGAGTATATAAATTTCTCCAGCAATCGAGTGTATGTTTGAAGAAGTCCAATGGAACTATGTATTCACGGGACAAGAATAAATTCTCTAGATCTACAAAATTGTTGAGAATATCAAAAATGAAAATTTAGCTCCATCTCAAGAAATTTCTAAAAGAAAAAAATCTTAGTTTGATTTAATTGAGTATGTGACACGGTGATTTTTCGAGTTTCTCTATTATCAATGTGAGCATTTACAAATAGATCATTTTTAGGATATAATATAACCTTTAAAATCTAAGCCACAATTCACAAAAGGCTGCTGGTCTAATATTCTTCATAAAAGAAGACCGACATTCTGGTGCAGCTGTTCTGTAACTGAATCAAATAAAAAGACCAAAAACCATGGATAATATGAAACGTTTAGTCATAGTGCTTATCCTTCCGCATGTTTTAACTTATGCATTCGAGAAGATTTATATCGTGTTTGCTTTATCAAAGACGTTTTCAAGAACTATCTATCATCAGCGAAAACGAATGGTGGATAATGGCAGTATGGGAACATGTATAACTGGAGGGAACATCTTTATCACTGATAAGCTTGTTGTACTGAGAACACAATGCACCTTTTAATTCTGAATTTTTTTCTGTCTAAACTATGATTAATGGGAATATAATAATTACTGATTTGATTATTTTTCTTTATTCTTTTCTTTGTTTTCCCCTTATTTTGTTTATGCTTAATGGGATCTCTATTGAGGTTCTTAAGAACTATTTCATTTGGCAATTTGACCACATTATCTGATGTCAAATTTCTGGGAAATCTCGCATAGACCAATATTTGTCCATATTCTTAGTTACACTGATTACTTTACTGAGCATATGCCTTTCTGTTGTTTAATAGTTGCTCGTTGAATATCAGAAATATTTTAAGCTTGGGCGGAGTCATCAGATCTAATTATTTTGCTTTTATTATCAAGTGAGTACTGTTTAAGCACCATAGCTGTAACATGCAGCTTTTCACTTGCCCACAAATCATTTTCCAATATGCCGTTGAACAGGAACATTTTCAGTTGTTTATTTTTTAAAATCTATCATTTAACACCCATCTTAACCAACAGTTCTCTAGCACAATGTTCTGATTTTTGTGTCGAGTCCAAATTCTTCGTTATTTTTCATCCTCATTTTATTGTGCTAATTACTTCATTTCACCTATCCAATGCTGCCGTGAAAAAGTTTTTGTTTTAAAAAAAAATTTAAAAAAAGTCATGTTTGTAAGTTGATGCTTTCAACGTACTTTTTCTTCTCTGGATCTCAGATAACTGAAGTTCATAGCCTACCATTGTTTTGACATCTTGCAGATTTAATGCCAAGCGTATTCTCTGTTGAGTCTTTGTTGGATCTTCATAAATTACCATCTCACTATTCAATGAATCATGGAGGTTTGAATTTAACGTCGTTGCATTTGATATCAAGGAATATAGTTAAGAGTAAAATATTTTCCGGCATTTAATTGGCAATCCATTAGAAGTATAAGAAAACAAAAATCACTTCATTAGTTTTCTTATCTTCAATTATTATAGTAGACATATATCTTCTTCTTTACAAGGTTACCTAAATTCCTGCGTAACTGGCGCTTCGTTCAGTCTTCTGGAAGCGCACAATAACTTTGCTAGTGATTCAGAACATCCAACAAGTTGCAGTTCCAAATTCAGCCTTGAATTCAGTAAAAGGTCTGTATAATATATCCATATAAGTTATTATGAGTTGGTTTCCAGAACTATTATTTTCGACTTACAAATTTTTAAGCAGATTCATTGGTTATTATGAGTAAAATAATTTAAGAAGTTGTAAAACCCGACGTGTCCGCACAGCATTCACTTATGAACAGCTTGTTGCACTGGAGAAAAAATTTCGAAGTACGAGGTAATTTTTTGTATGGGATACGCTACCTGTGAATATAAATGCCAAAAAGTTATTGCAAATTGATTAGCTTAATTAAATCAACAATCAGTTAATTAAAACCAAACTTTTTAACTTAACTGCACTGAGATTTTTTCTTGTTAGTTAGACCTCATAAAAATCAATTGATTCTTTTACATTCATAATGAATCATTTTTTAGATATTTGAGCTTATGTGAAAGATTAAATCTCGCTGTGGCTCTTCATTTATCGGAAACTCAGGTTATTTTTTCGATCTCACTTGAAAATTTCTTCGAAATTTCTTCACTTTAAATGTTAAAAAGACCGAAAACTTCCGTATTCTAAACAGCATTTTCCAACTCGAATTTAGATCAATCAAGTTATCCACACCATACTGAAATTTTTATTTCAATTTTATGCTTTAGGTCAAAATTTGGTTCCAGAATAGACGTACAAAATGGAAAAAACATAATCCAGGAGTAAATGCCAGGACGGTAGTATCGTCAGGTATAGAACCACCACTGAGTCCGATGATATCCAATAGATATTCCACACTTTCTTCCTTTTTCTCATCAACACCATCAGTAGTATCATCATCTTCATCGTTATCATTATCATCACCCGTAACATCGATATCATCAGCAATAATGGCAACAATGGATTGTTTAACAGCTCCAGAATTTTTCATTTTACCGATTTCAGGACCCACGACATTTCCTTTACCCAACGCAATATTCACCCTTCCAACAAATGCTCTTTACACTCATTAGTGCTTATCTGATTTTTTTGCCTATCTCTGCATTAATAAGCTCAATTAGTGTGAGTTCATTAATAGCATGTAGTTGCATTTTTAATTGGCTTGGCACACCTTTAACAGACGACATTTTCGTTCGTTCATGTCTTTGTGAAGTCTAATAGACAGAAAATAGACAATCCGTTGATATTCGTAAGGTGCTGATGACAGTTTGTTAAACCTAAGTGGAACTTTGTAAACACAAAATAAGATGTACCAGTTTTTGCTAATTTTTTTTTTCTTGTTTTAATTTTATTCCCTTACATGAACTTAAAACTTCTCTTTTATCGGAAGAATTTTCATCAAATCGATAAACATGGAATTTAGTGGATTATCAGAATTTGACAATTTCAGCTATCTATATTTTAAGATGAGCGTCAATTACTGAAAATATCCAAATCTAAAAAAAAAAGAAAAAAGATGATGAGTGAAAATAGCACAAATGGATGAATGCAGCCTGGAAAAGGTCGAATAAAGAGCGTAGGTGGTTAATGAAAAGATACAAGTAGCGACTACCTGAAAATGATTTATCACCTATATTTTATTTTCATTGGCTTGCACTTATCATTACTTCCTTCTACTACCATACATTTTGCGCATTTCTTCCTTCTATGCTTACAAAGATATTTTTGGAAAAAAAGACAAAAATTGCAACTAAAATCAATTATTTGCTATTGATGTCAAATATCATTTGACGATTGGCAATGTAGTTTAGTGAACTTCACCTCATTTCTTATTTCATTTCACCACGGTACATTTTCTTTTGAACGTCGAAGTTATCAGTAGGGCAGTCAGCATCAAAAAAATTTATCCCATTATTCAAAATTTATGACTGGTAAATTATATAATTGCAATAGAAAATTTAATGCTTTTCCATAAATAAACTATTATTCATATTTGCATTTCCGTTCTCTGTGATTAACAATTAAAATTAAACATTGAAAAAATACATCATGTTATGATTTCTCAGTTATTGTCAGATAGCGAGTCGACTTCTGGTCGATCACCATTTTCTATCAAAAGTTTATCTGTTCTGAAATTCTGAACATCCAGAACTTCAAAATATGTGTTCGACTCTCGAATTGAGAGTATTCTTGTGTCGTTGCCAGTTTTCATCTTTTTCTTGTTCTTTTATAAAACGACTTTAAACCATTTTGAAAAAACATATGAGTAATATACAAATTCCTGATCAATTTATGATTTCATGATTACTTTTACAAGGGAAAAGTATTTCAAAATGTGTTCTGTTTAAAATTTTAGTTTATATTTAGATCTCTACCACTCTCCATTTACTTGCCAAAGGAGCTTCAAGTATGACCGACAAGAATAGAACATTGGCTTAGAAATGATAAAAGCATTTCTTTTCATCCCATTGTATAAGAATTGTTAGTTTCCTCCACCGAAGTATGCTTAGTGTTTAGGTTGCAATTGATATTCTTCGTTGAAGCATTTGCAATCTCAACTAAATAAGCAAGCAGTCATTGGAATAAAATTGGCTTTGCAGATGATGGCAAATGATTTCGTTATATCGGCGATGCCATGCTGAATGTAAGACTAAAAAAGTTTGATTGGATTTTGTAAATAAAAACCAAAATTTAATGATCATCTGGAACCAACCAAATGCTCATCGTTTCATCCAACAAACCCATACAGCAAAACATTACATTTTTCTCTCCAACCTGTATTAATGCTATTTAATTGCTTCACATCCTTTCAGTCATCACTATTCTGGACATTTTTCTTCATCCCTTAAAAACTTTTGAGCTACTCCGAAGCCAAGTTTTTGTGAAATTTAGGAGAAATGAGTTGGATAAGCGAAAGAGCCTAATTACAGATTTGTTCTTTCGAGAAAAACCTTTGAAAATCTCAACAATTTCTTTTGAAGATTACTGATAGAGGAATCCGGTACATATTCCTCGAGGCCTTTTCAAAATAATTTGAATGTCAAATCAGATATTGAATTCGAAATCATGTGAATTTATAGCGAAATTCCGGAATTTTTTGTGAAATTTAAGAAGTAAGCAGAAGATTTCAATGTGGAAATAGCAATACTGCATTTAAAATTGCCCAATCCATCCCGATTACCAATTTTTAGGCTGGGCAAAATAAATCACACTGAGTTTTTCAGCAGTAGGATAAATGAAGTTTTCTGGTTTAATAAAATGTAATTGTCAGTTTGTGATTGCATAAATAAAATCGCCTTAGAGTCTATTAGTAGAATAGGAGGGAATAGTTTGAATAAGTTAAAACAATGAAATTATGCATGTCTTTTAACAAGATTTGTTTAAAGAGTTTCAAATTATTTCAATTTTGTTGATATTTCTCATGGGTATGCATAGCATACAAATAGTACTCTTTCTAAAATTAGCTATTGATAAATACTAAAATCAGCAATTAACAACATGAAAAACAAATCATTGAAATGACTTTATCATCACTTTTCATCCTTTCGTGATCAAGTTTAAGCCATCTTGAGATAACTATTATCACAAAACAAATGGTAGATGGAAAACAGCATAAATTAGATTATTTTTATTAGTAAGTGTATGGAAACTGGTATAGCTGTCGAGCTTTATTATATTCTGTAAATCGGATAACAAGAATTAATTTCGTACAAAATAGGTTATTAAAATTGGAAAGAGTTTGTTTCATAAGCTAGAATTGGATAATGAATTTAAGCGTAGTCGGAGTAGTACTAATCCATGAGGCAATAAAATGAGTAATTGGTAATTAATTGAAAATTGCTAGCAACAAGATGTGATAAGCTTATTGCTATGAGAAAAAATAATTTTAAATCGGCAAATAATTTAGTTATAACCATAAACCGAGAGAATAGAAATGAACGAGTTTATTGCAACTATTCCCTCAACGTTTCCCTACTCTGAACAACTAAATCTCATACCTTTGAAAAATTAGATGAAATTAAACATTAACGTGTAGTGAAATACAAGACCTCGTCCCAGGAGTACAGAAGTTAACTGAGCTCGAAGTAAGCCATTAACTGACCATATCGAATTGGTTGGAATTAAAATGAATTTTTTCTGAAAACTAACCGGATTAACTATTTCAAATGATAAAAAGTATGGGAATTAACACATTTCCGAAGGCATGAAAACCAGGAAGGCAATTTATACTGACTAAGTTAACCACAACAATTCGATGACAGACACTGCAAACTTTGGGGAAGACTATCACGTCGTTTAAATCACAGTAGAAATACCGCACTGAAATACCGAAGACTTGTAGTGAGAACAATTCAAAGTCCATTATTTTTTGGTGGAATTTGAACAATTCCGTTCAAAAATACGATATGATGACGGAAGACCTCAGAATGTCAAGATTTTCTTGAGAATCTATATTTCACTTATACTTCATTACCGAAACTAACAATGATTATCCCGATGTTGTGCAATCTTCATCGATGATATTAATCAGGGACTTAACCACTAGTGCGATAAATTTTCGGAGTATGTAAGGCTTTTGTTTTACAATTTGTTTTTAATTCAATATTTGATGAATTTTAGCAGTAGATGAAACAGAATTGAATCATTTTGTTTAGTTGAGCTGTAAAGATTCACGCAGATTAAGCGAGACTTTCAATATAAATATATTACTGATAAAGCTGAATGTTCATCTCTTTTTATCACACTATTCGGGATATGACGGGACTTAAAGATAATTTTATGATCTTATTCAGTCATTGAATAATTAAAAGACGTTTGAAATTCAAGGTGTGCAATGCTTGTTGTGCTTGAACCGATCGATGCTCAGCATTTTTCATACTCTCACGGATCATTTTATAGGAAGGCAGAATTCAAAAATTGCACCGATCAGAAGGATTGATAAGAAAAATAGACATTAAAAGAAATAAATATTTCATCAAAAAAACACGTCACTGAATTTAAAGTGAGGTAATATTTCAAACAGGTAATGAAAAATTTTGTACAATGATAAAAAAGAAACGCGGCACTTTGTTCCTCTATAGAAAAGGCATCCATCCAGCAAACATTCGGGCAAGGTTTTCTGGGTCACTCGCCTCTTTAATAAGATGAGAAACCTAAAAAAAACACTCACAAATTTCTAGGATATAATTTCACGTTTCATCAGGAAGAAGTTGATATTTTACTGTCACAGCCTGAATTTTAAAGCATAATTCGATACCAGCGATGAATAGCACTATGAACAAAATTCAGTGGAAAGATTTCATAATTTAGTATGCAGAGCTACTTCGACCATCTCACTTTTATCCTACGTGATTACCTGTTGTAAAGAATCCATGTAAATTCTATTTTCTACTCCCGCCAATTTATCGCGCAGTCTGCAAATCGCGAGGGTTGCAAATTGATTGCCATTTTCGCCACTAAGATATTTCGTTAATGGATCGTGCAATAATACAAGCGCTAGACCAATCAATGCCTAAAAATTTCAAAGATGTTATTTCGAATAATTTTTGCATAATACTGATATTTCTTGGAAGCTAGTGAAAGGAATAATAATAAACCTGAGAATTTTTTTGCAAACGATCCAAAGTATCCACTGCTACAATTTTAAATTTTCCATTGACACCCTCAATCAAAATTGGATCAACCATTTCTCTTGTTAAACGAAAAGGTACTCGCTCAGGTACTAGCAAGTTACGTTTGCCAAATTCAAATACCATTCCTTGAAATCATAAAACAAAGAATTAAAACAACTAAGGATTTCATCTGAATATACAGAAAAAAATCATGGGACCAGAAAACATTTGGAAAATGAAACTCCTAGAGGGAAGTATCAGAGGGAGGATCTCTACGTCAAGGTAAATGAGTGAGTTCATAATGACGAAGAAAAAATTCAGAAGATACATAAAACATAAGATGGAAGTTAAACATTACCGAGGTCGATGTGAACGAGTCGACCGGTTTCTTTTTCAATCATAATATTATTCAAGTGACGATCACCCAAACCAACTATGTAACCCACTATAACAAAAATACAACTATAACATATTCAGTTTTGTTAAAGAACACTAACAGTTTAAGGCTATTCAACATATTTATTCCAAAAACTAAAACTTCTGAAACACTAGTTAACTACTGTAAAGAAATATACCTATGGACCACCGGGCCAGAGATATTGTATAGTCTTTGATACGACAAAACCATTCAAATGGATCTGGGAAACGATCATAAAAGAAGTGTCGGAATACAGGATGAATGTCCTTACATATCTCTTCGTAAGTTTCCACAAGATTAGATTGATTTGAACGAGCCTATACATATACAGCAGTACATAAGATAAGCATTATAGAATAACTTAAGCACTTGTTGTCTTAATTTCACGATAGAGATAAGCAAACTGCATTCATTCGCATCCTAGTACATGTTAAGAATCATGTACTAATAAATTTTTACATTTATCAAAAGAATAATCAAAGAAAAATCCAAAAAAGATGCCTGTGAAAGCTTGAAACGTGCAGCAGCTGCCGTCATTTCAAAAGGGTAAAGCTTTTCATGCATACCACTTTTCCGATCCGCACCACAAATATAGTTACCTAGACCAGCAAGACTTAATATTTACTTTTATTTATTTTTCACTGATTAGTATATTTATTGCATTAGCCATTCGATTATCATTTAGTAAGGAGTGATAAAGTTTGAGACGTTGCTGGGGTTTAGTCTAATTTCTGTATTTTAAGGTTTTGTAGTTTTGCCCTTCGTTCCCACTATATCTGAAAGAAGAGGAAACTAGGGAAATTAAAAACTTATTACGATTCATATTTAATCACACTGAGTCTGTTGGCCAAATAGAATATGTGAATCAATAAAAATAAAAGGACCATCCATTTAATACTCACAAAGTGATACTGTCCCTAAACAAAATTCGATTATTCCAGCACTCGAATTAACTGGCATGACATGATAAGTACGTAGTGGATACATTTTGTTTCCATCCATCAGCAGAATGTTTACCACAGTAAAAAGTTGCTCAACAAGCGAATCTTGCCGTAGATCCTCGTTCTAAAACATTTTATACAAACTAATAATTCATAGAATTAACAGAAATAAAAAATACTAGCTAGATAAGCTACCTTGAAAATCAATTTGCGAATTTCTCCATCACTTCCAATTACTGTAACTATCGTTGGTTGTGTTATACCATCTGCGATTGTAACCATAGATTCAATTTTCATGAAAGTGATGAGTTGCGAAGAATCATCAGTCAACTAAAATACAACGCCAATTCATAGAAAAAGAATGCATTTTTTCTATCAAAACAAGATCAAAAATGACATCTTAAATCCCTAAAACTTTTTTATTGAAATTAACTGACCGGTTGTTCGATAGCCGGAATCGGAACATCTCGAAGGCTTTGAATTTCATTTAACAATACAGAATCAGTAATGGAAGCTGTTGATCCTATAACAAAGCAAAGAAATTAGAATAAAGAAAAAGGTACAGCAAAATAACCATTTAACGCCAATTTTCGGAAACTAACTTGCATATTTTTTACTTTGGAATGCTTTGACATATGAACCCGCAAACTGCGCGTACAAAGAAAATGCCTTTCGCATGATCTCTATTGGATTTTTGAGTGATTTATCTTTTGTGGAAGCATCCATTAACAAATCCTCCACTCGATGTAATCGATCCTCAAAACAACAGGATAATTACTTAGCAGATTTACTCGTAAAAAAATTTACTAGCCCTGGTAAATTTGCTAAGCAGATCTAAAAAATTAGTAAAGAAAACCTGAGAATCCGCTGTCACACGCGTTGAGTCGGTATAAAACAGTAGGTGTTGAAGGACGTGGTATGGATAGTCGAACAGTGCTGCTAAGATCATCTGCAAAATTTCAACGTAATAATTCTGAAACAGCAGATTATTTATAAAAACAACAATAATGAATAATAATTTCACCTTCCGCACGACAGGAGCCAAAGGTGCATCATCGAAGAAATGCGAACAAAGGTGACTTATTAGAGGTATCCAAGGACGTGCTTGAAATCGATTCAAACGCAGCTAAATCCGTAAAATTACGCATACATCAGTCAGAAGCATCAACTATGAAATAACCGTAGTAATACTGTCCAAACTTCAATACCATAGGGAGAACGATAGATTTAGAACAAACTTTTTGGGAAAAAAGTTCAAACTTCTCAACAGATTCTTGCAATTCTCATTCCTCAATGTGCAACCTACCTTCAACGGCTCCAACAATTTTTCGTTGTATTTGGCTTTAACGAAAAATGGTAATATTCGGTATGGAATATCCACAGCACTTGCATCAAGTTCTAGGGCTGCTAGATAAGCATCCAGAGCCGTCAAGATCTCAAATGAGCAAACAATGATCTAATATAGTTTCGGCCGAAAATCCCAGTTCACAATTTTAATAAAACTTCCACCAAGTAGTATTAACAATCACCTCAGTTGTTTCCTCAATATATTTATGAACCTTGCTTTACCTATTTATACAAGTCGTCTTTAACTGGAATTAGGAACAAGTTTAGAAACCAGGTTATTTCTGTCGTTACAGTATTGCTCCAATTCTTTTTCTTCAGACATCTTTTCTTTTTGAATTCTCCTTTCCTCAAGCATCTTTCCTTGTTCCAGCGTTTCCCCTTGTCTATAAATACGCCATGGAACATATGGCTACGAATATTTTCCCTTTCAAGTTCTCTCTAAATCTAATAGTAACTTCTCTCCTAAGTTTCATCTAAGTAATCATCTTTTAACCATCGTTTAATTCTCACCAGCACAAAACCAATAATTTATTCTCTTCCACTCCAATTTGAATATAAGCAAATATAAAATAATGGGTTCAACACTGAAATGCAACAAACCTGGCAACTCGAAGCTTTTCTTCCTTTATTGCTTCTAGCTCTTCTTCCCATTTTTTAATTGCTCTTTCTTTAACTTTAAATGTTTCAGAAGAACAATAACCCTCTAGCAACAACAGTTTCTTTTCAGCATACACTGCAAGCTTTCTATAAGCTTTTGCTACCAACAAAACGTTTTCATGACCACTGTTCAATGCCTTTTCCACAGTCTGAACAATATATTTGTAGATCTCTGGCTTTAACACCCATTTGCGAAACAGAACGAACAATACAAAAAGAAAACCAAAGAAAGTAAGATTTTTCTGAAGCTATCATCTGTATAAGAAATTAGATTCTCCGATACGAGCTTAGTAGTAAGAATGAACGTAATTATATCAGAAGAGTGAACTGCAACAGAACATTTTGAATTCAAAGAGATGTACCATTTGCAAAGCATCAATGGCTAAATCAGGTCTACACGCCTTCACATCAAATTCAGCTAATTGCATCCGCGCTTTGAGCGAAAGCTCAAAATTACTGCAGTGGTGACCGCTGCCTGACTGTACAGCGCAAATCTGCGACAAAAGTAACCGTGCTGCTTCTTCATACCCACATTTTTTCAATATACGAGCTTTTGTGATGTCGTATTCACGATATACATTCTCATTGGTATCCATAAAGTTCCGATATTTTTCAATAATTTGAAGAGCACGCTGAAAAAAAAAAAAAAAAAAAAAAAAAGTTCACAGGAAGTAAGAGAGAAAAAAGAGAAATCAGCAAGTTATACAACTTACTTCGTAGGCATTCTTTTTGCAAAGGTACTCAGCTCGAGCAACAACCATCGGAGTGAGGATTCGTGCTGGAACACGTCTATCCCCATATTTGCATACTATCCATGGGCAACTCAATATCGAGCCTCGAACTGGAGGTGTGTTTCGTTGCACCAAATCATCCAGTTCACAACACTGGCTTAAGTCGTTTAATAAGTTTCGCGATACGACCCATGATTTGGCAATTTCATCGCACCTAATCTTGCTGAAATGAAATTTACCCATAACGAGAAAACTTGAAAGTACTTGAATTTATCCATCAAACTGGGGGTTAGAAACTCCTTCCACTCTGCTATGAGCAAAAATAAATTAACTGATATGTCACTAAAAGAGATTATTTTCTACAGATCGCTATTAAGAGGATGCAAAGGACTCACATGGCAGTATCACATAGCAGTTGAGATAACTCCAATTGCTTTTTTAACCGGGTGAACATTATGGAATATATCTGACGACCAGTGTTTTCCTTGGAATATCTTTAAAAAATCACGAAAATACATATAAAATACAGCAAAAAGAAGAAACTTCACACGAAATTTCAGTCTCCAAAACAACAGCAAACTCATTAACCACTAAATAGTACATTTTTAAGAAACTTCTGTCCCACTGCTGGAGTTCAGCACAAGCAAGGCTAGCCGTTTCCTGGAATTCTGACGGAACTTCTAAACCGGCATAATAAAATGCTAAAGAGCGCAGATTCTTTAAATCAGTCGTGGGCGTGAATGCAACCAAATGTAGCCAATCACACTGATTTTTTGCCAAAATCATGTGACACTGAAATCATTAGCTAGTAATTGTAAAAGAAAGGTAAGTTTATCGCCCATAAACAGCTTGAAACTTAGAAATTTAGATATTTAGAAGAACGAGAGAGTGATAAGGAAGTAAATTTAAATTCAGTATATCACCAAATTTAAAAAGTCACATTTTGAGAGTGGGAAATTATAATTCATAATTTACTTGACTATTATCTTTTATCTGCAAGGAAAGTGGGCGTAATGAATCTGCATCATCCATTTTCATCAGTATTTCCATAAACAATTCGGCTGTTTTGCCAGCACTTTCTTTTCCGTCGAACATGTCAAAAAATCCGCGATTTCCATTCAAAGTATGCATGACTGGCCGTATTGAATCGCTTAAACTAAAAATGAGCTTCGCAGAATAAAAAAGGAAAAAAATTTTTACTTCTTTATTCATTATTCATAACCATCCAGTGTAAACCGCTATTCAGTCTGACAAAAACATGCACAGACACTTTAATCTATGAACATTTTAATGAAAGATCCTTTACTTTTTCGATAGGTTGATAGGTAAAAGGAACATGCAAATATCAATTACGATCAGAAAAGCAGTGAATATAAGTAGTATTTACCGATCGAGATAGCAATGTAGAAAATAATCTGCATCATTTGCCATATTAATTTCCAAACAAACTTTTGATAACTTCGACAAATCAAATGGTAACCTCCGAAAACCTAGCTCTGATGCTAAATTTACACGTGCTTGTCGGATACATGCCACTATACCAACCACCAATGGATAATCTACAGATAAATATAAGAAAACCGTGCGAAACTCTAAATGCTGTAAAGAATTTCATTTGAATTTTTGAGAAATCTTTTTTTAATAACTACACCTGTAAACTGGAATTTACCATTTCTAATCAATCTTTCAGGAAAAGTCGTAAGTAAATAATTCACATCCATGCAAAACTGTGACATATCATGTCCTTCGTTGTATACCGTAGCGAAAAGATGAGGGAGCAAAGCAAAAGCAAAAGAAGGCTGCAGAAAAAAAAACGATTAAATGTGTGAGTAGGAAATTGTATTTCTACCTCCTTTGAATATCATTGTGAAGTATAGATGACTTAACTGTGGTGTGCAATGGATATCAAAGAAATCATGACTTAACCATTATTTAAAAAAATGCACCTGCTAATGGTAACATGTACCTACCGGATAGAAACATGCGTGAAGTTTTGGAGATCCATTGCCATCGTTAATCTATTCTGTTTATATCACCCCCTAATGATTAGACCGCAAATGATCTGTATTAAATTGTTTTAGCTATGCACTATTTGGCAATGGCTTCAACTTGATAAAGCTTTACAAATCATAAATGGGTGTACTTCGATGCTGTCATTTCTAAATCACGAAAAACGGTTTAAAAATCTCCTGCGGAAAGAGATTTCACACATTTGCGAAGAATAGAATAAAACTTGAAATCTCGAAACTAGATCAACTAACAACATAATTTGCAATCTTCAATAAACTGTTGGCGTACGATAAACGCAAAAGGTTAGCGAACTGCTCAAAGTAATATAGCACGAAAGTTTCAGCATTATCACCAGTTTTTCGTAACATTTCCTGACAATATCAATATTGGTAACTTATAGAGGAAGCTTGTGAGAATTTAGGAACATGATAAACATAATTGAAGTCCAAACATAATTGCTAAAGTAATATTCAGTAGGAATTATGAAAATTAAAAGATGCGTCCAAGGGCAGGGTTTCACACCTACAAACCTTTTTTCTGCTAAAGGACTCACCGAATCGTCTTCGATGACGGTATACTCGTCGCTACCGTCGCTAAATGAGTTATTCACATATACGATAAAAGTAGAGCTTGATAGGATCTGACATATGCACCAGTAGACTTCACATGGATATAACTCACTAAAAATTCATTTCACTCGAAATTATGGGTAGAAAGCGGTTATAGACGTTTAACTTGAAAATACTTAAAATTCAATATAACAAAAGTTGTAAACTTACAAAGGATTGGAAAATAGTTCAAGCAACGATAATGCAACCAATTCTTCAAACTTAATATTCATCGGGAAAACATGATAATACGAGCCCATGTAAAAAGAATCGAAACGAGTTAAACATGGAGCAATAAACTTTCGCAAAATGGGGTATTTAGACCAAACTTGTAATATCTGACCCAGCACCTTTGGCGTATCTATTAAACAAACCATGATAAATATAGTGGTGAATGATTTTAATAAGAAGCATACGAAGTGCAAAGAGAAATATGGCTAACCTTTAACGCCTAACTTGCCAAAATTCTCATACAGCCACTTCCAGTATGTTTTGCAAAGTAAGAAATTGAAGCGACCAGAGGACTCCTAAATATCAGGCTTATTCCAACTAAATATTATTGAAAAGAAATACACTCAGACAGTTTATTTACATAACTTTATTATAATTGATGAGAAATCACAATTTATTAGTTGATAAACTACCTTAAGTAAATGTTCAATTCGGAAATGATTTTTTTCAAAATTCTCCATGCTAATCCGTGCCATGATTTGTTCTCTACAATAGGAATTATCTATGAAGGCGTCGAAAACACAATACGTTTTTTCCACTGTCAAATCATAGTGTAATTCCAGTAGTAAATCATAAAGACCAAACCAGCTGTCCAACAAACAAGTGATGTTCTCAGTCCTAGAAAAAGTATTAGAAAAATAAATTCTGTATCAAAATTAAAGGATTTCCGTTAAAATCGTATCTCTCATCGATCGACTACCAAAACATATTAGTATACGAACTTTTCTCATAGAAAATTGCAATGAGCTTATCAAAAGTGTTTAACTTTGAATTCTTGTGAGAGAAATGGACCTGGTGAAAGCTCTTTTAACCAGCCCTACTTCTTTTTCTCGCAAGAAAGAGATTAGCCAACGAAGGACAGGTAATATGAAATCTTGCTGATCACACTGAAACCTTTTCTAAAAGGATCGCTGTTATCCACATCAGATCATAAACAGAATTGCACTAATCCTCATTATGAAATCCATTCAATATTATAGTATTATATTGAAACAGATTTTGAATTTGTTACCAAGTACTTGCCAAGCAACTTCTCGCAGCTAGTGCACAAAGTGTTGCACAATTCTCAATGATAAATAGTTTCATCGAAATGTTGCATGCACTTAAATCACATTTCAAGAGATTTTTCAGAGCACGAAATATCAGAACTTCGTATCCCAGACATCGGCAACATCGCAGCAGCTTTCGTAATTTGACGAAAAAAGTACACATATTCATTGTTATAGCAGTAGTAAACGATTTTTTGAAATCTGATCGGTCGAACAATTCGTTCAATCTGAAACTTCTTTCTATCAAAACCTTGCATAATTTATTAAAGAAGACAAGTTGGCCTAAACAAAATCCAATTTTGAGATAAAGGTTCATTTGGAGAGATGTTCTGAGATTTCCTGTATATTAAATCTACGCTAACAGACATAAATCGGGACCAACATTTTTTCCTGAACAACAAAAAGTATATCCAGATACATTATGTGTGATGTATTTGTTTCCTCTGCATTTATGTAGCGTTGAAATGACTGTTTGTTAGCGGGATTCTTTTGTATGACTTCAAATCTTCTGCAAACAAAACTTGATTAATAGCAAATAGTGCCCTCAGCCTTAGTATATAAAAAAGTAGTACCAATTTACTTCAACTCATCTTTCGGTAGAAAACTGTCACTTGATGTGGGTTCTACTGCATAACAAACGGTGGCTGCTTCAAGGAACAAATCGATTACTGCATCGAATGTTGGAAAAACCCTTATCAGTTGCTGAAAATAGATGAAATCATTTAGCTGGTGATAAAGCAAAGCACTAAGCCAATGAAAACATTTAACTGAGGAAACTAGCATACAACACCACATCTGAGAAATCGTTACCCCTATCGCATGAAGAAAACTGACTTGATACCTTTTATAGAGCACAAAATGTGAAACAATGTCTCAAAATTAACAAAAATAACTTCAAATACCTTATATAAATATGATGTTCCCATGCTGATGAGAAACGCTAATATTCTGAGATGAATTTTATGCTTCAGTGGAGGCATATAAACATTTTTGACAACATTAGCACGAAATTCATCTGGGAGATCAGCATTCATGACAAATTTTGCCAAACCTGCTTGATCCAACCAAACTGAACAATGTAAAGACTTGTGCAGCATAGTTAAATTATCGAATAAGACACCGCACATTTTCCACTCTTTCGCCTAAACTTATGTTGATTCATACCAAAGGTTACTTCTTTCAAAAGTAATAAGTATATTGAATGGACAAAATTTTGAAAAATCCAAGTACGGAATGTAATTGGAAAGTGATAATCTTTTACCGGAAGATATGTAAGGACCAGCTCCGCAATAATAAGTTCATTCACATTTCTTTCCGATTTATCTTCTTCACCTTGTAACATAACTGTCAAAGCAAATGTACTGAAAACTTACAAATGTCAAAACCCAGTAAAATATAACTCCGAAACCTCTGATGGTTAAAAAGAGAACTAGTGGACACATACAGAAATGTGTTAAACATGGGTCATATTTATGTGAGAATGAACGAAGACTAGGCTACCACTTCGTACGTTCTTCTGCAAATAGAAAATCTAACCGCAACATGGTTACGAATTTTTGCTTTTCCATTACGGTGCCATGTTGGATAAATGGTTCAACAGTAAATACGGCTTCACGAAATGAATTGCAACTGCGAACCGCTTCATGAACATAGTTCGACACAATCTGCGATGCTGCATCAATTCTCCTTGACAATTTCTTATTCCAGTCCTAGATCAAAACCTCACAAGTTCATAAGTTTTTGCAGTTGTGCTGTCAACAGAATTTTCGAACAACTTTTTGAGAAATATTGTCTTCTTTATCATCAAAATATGTTAGATGACTGCATCACTATTAGTAAGAATAAAAAAGAACATAACATCAAACAAAGAAGATTAAAAACCATAACTGGACATCTGAACAATTTTAAATGAAAAAACCACCTTTTTATCAGCAAATTCACATTTAAAGTTAATCAGTTGTTGCAATATCACTTCTTTTAGTTCCAAACAAATAGTATTTTTTAATCTTTCGTCTGCTGCTTGCCAGCAACCTCCAACTCCTAATGTCAGCAGCCAATCATTAACACCAGTCAGTTTATCGCTGCGGATAATTCGCGGAAGGTCCGAAGACATAACCTATGGAATTATCAATTATAAAAATCAGAAGAATACACAAAGCTAATAATTTTGGTTAATAAGATCGGACAGAAAACTGAAACATACCTGCAGAACACTTAGCAAAGGACCACATTCCACACCACAAATATGAAAGTAACAAAACAGGTTTTGCACTGTGAAAAATAAATTAATTTGATCCCGTCCTAAATAGAAGAATTAATATAAAGCCAGTATGATTTATTATGAGAAGCTAGGTAAAACCTCTACATCTAAATAAGTCTTCCTTTGCTTCCGTACGACTTTACAGAATTTCATATGTCAAACTTAGCAATTCAACAAGTTCGAAACAATGATGAGGAAGTAAAAGGTGAATACGATATGTTTTTCCACGAATTTCATTCATGAGCTGCAACATCTTCCCCAAAAAAAATTATTGCTAGAACTTTGCAGATTTGAATTACAGAGATAGACAGATTAGAAACTTTATTACTGATAGTTACAACAGCGAGATGAGTTCGCACACTAAGTTTCCTTCTCAATCCATTTTTTAATTTAGTATCGTTCATGCATAAATAACCAAAAATAGAACTTACCAAGTATCTCTGGATTTGTACTTTCCATCTTAACATTTTTCCACAATTCCATAAGATTATTTCCGGTAAAATCTACTAATTCGGGAATAAAATATTTTTTTGCAACAGTTCGAAATGGTGTTTCGGAAACAGGAATTACAAAAAGATTCATAAGATAACGCTCTAATTTGCCGATATCTGTAATTTGGATCCTATATTACTTTTATACTTTTGTTCCTAAAAACTAACGATTTTAGTGATTCAGATGAAGCCTTCAATGTCTCATCTGAATTATCAGAAGAATTTCGTCGGGTCTTTTGAATAAATCAAAAAATTTCTTACGGAAAAATTTGAATTCCTCTCTAAACCAATTGTATCTTCACATCCAATCCTAGAAATATTTTACCTGATTTGGGTGATTCACGCCGGAAATCTGGTTTAAAGCACAGGATTTCTAAAACTGCATCTGCTGGAACATTTGTTGGTTTCGTTGAAGCCTTCAAGATGAACTTCAGTACTGCACACCGGAAAGTCCATCCCCCCACTGCAGCCTCATCAATAGGCCTGATTAAAATATTGAATGTTCGTCAAAAAGTCACGTAAAATATTGATTAAAAAATAATCATTTCTGGAAATAAGTGATGTTCATTGAAACTAAAAAGTGAAAAAAAAGTGTACTGGATTTCAAAGTGTTCATCGAATTCGAAATTACTCAACACATGTGCCAAAAGACAAGCTACTTCAGCTGTGCAGATATTCAAGCGACTTATGTTGCTCCAGGTAATTTTTATCACGTCGGTATCCTCCAGTTCTAAATTCTTTACACCTACAATTTAAAATAAAATTTGCAAATGAGTTTTATCACTACAAACAAATTAGATATATAATAAAATTACTTATATATCAAAATAACGTACAAGGAATTATGATTTTGTGCAGCAACCGGACCGCAAATTCTGAAATACTTTGGGACTGCGACTGCAGCAGTGAAAGTGTAAATTTCCACAGATGTGCACAATGCTCCTTCCCGAGCAGTTCTATAATGGATGACTCCGCGAGAGATGTTATAGCTTTCAAATACCATATCAACAATCCTTCACTGAAAATTATTTAACTAAGCTTTTTTACAAAAATGCAAAGGAAATCTAGGAAATGGGATCGTCAGTTTTAAGTTCTTATATTTTATACGAAACTGTACTATAAAACATGAATGTGAGTTTTGGAAAATTTTTCATCGTCAAAAAAAGATTTACAGAAATAGTTCAAATGTTTCACAATTGATTTAAAAGTAACTCACAAAATAAACGTTGAAGCGAAGTAATTTTGTTACCTGTGTACCGCAATCGATGATTGAAAGATATTCTCAAAAATTTTTTTTTTCATTTGGAGTGGCAAACGATGACTCCATCGAATAGAAAGTTTTTCAATTAGCTGGCACCTAGAATGAAAGCCAACCGTCAACGTAAAAGTATAAAATTTACCATCAGTTATGACAAACCAAACTATTGTGTCAAGCTTTAATTTCTACTCAAATTGAAAGGAGGTATTTGTAACTACTTCGATATCGAAATAAGAATGAAACTTCATCGGATGTAGAAAATGACAGATATTGTCAAAATGTGAACAAACCATCGTTCATCTTTTTCTTGGACCAGTGTAAATAGCAGATCACCAAGATGAGAATCATCAATGCTTTGTACTATATCAAGAGTAAGTACTCTAGCTAACAAACTGATGATTTCATCTGATAATAATTGTACTTTCCCCATCCTGCAACAAAAATCAAGCATGAAAAGAGAAGACATATTTATTCCTCAAAAAACGTTGGTGTGATAGAAGATTAAGCGTCCGGTGTTCACTTAAAAAGATACATTGAATGCTTTAAACAAAGGCAAAAATTGAAAGGAAAGTCCGGTCTCTTGTCACAATTTTTATAGCAAATCAGGTCACCGGCTTGCAACAGTCCAATTCAAAAATTACCGATATGTACTTTTTTGATGTACCGATAACCCATTCATACAATTAACAGCTGCACCCAAAATAAGATTCAATAAAGCCCTCACTGAATTCGACAACAATGGAGAACCAGGTCCGCAATCCGGATGATGCATTATGAACATAACTTCAATGAATTTGGATTGCTGTAAAACAAATACTGATAAGGTGTATCATCTATTCAAAAAGATAAAATAATCGAGAGGAAATAAACAAAAATACCCATGTTTGTAAAGTTCACCTCATTCAATGACGACATCAGCTCGTCGGAAAATTTCCGTGATTGCCATAAAGAAATTGTATCTGCCCACGCTCTACCAATTAAGTCAGAAAGTTCTCGAGATTGCTTAAAAATAAAATACATCAAAATTTGAAATAGGCAACCTTGCGAAAACAGTAGAATAATTCAGTAACCACATACCGTGCTCATTAAATGCCAATTTTTAGCTCCGAATTCAGATAAAAGCTCATTAAAAATACGCAGAAAGTTGACATATAAATCATCAAATAACATGAAAGTCTTATAACCTGCGTGGCAGCTAAGCCTGGAAAATAATGAAGTATACCCTTAATATATTTACCAATACTAACGGTCAGCAATAAAATCCAGAAGTACTTTTACAATCCAAATTATTGGTACTTTAATATTTTTTGGGATAACTAACTACATTGAGCTGCTCTGAAAGGAAAAGATATCGTTTAACATTAACTGAAAAGCTTTTTAGCTTATAAGGATAACTTACAAATATTTTTTCAACATCTGTGCGGTTTTTTCAACCATCTGCTCTGCGAGCAACATGAGGCCACAATATTTGGCAGCACGAGTTACTTGCAGAAGAATCCAAGAACAAGTACGTATAATATAATTGTAATCACGTATATCAACGTAGCGTAGACAGAACTGCATGCAGTTTGTCCATAAGCCTAGAAAAAAGCATTGGACTTAACGTCAGATAAGTGGAAACTAGAGAAGGGTTTTTTTTGTGAACACTTCATCTTTACCGTAGAAATGGTGAGGCTTCAAAATCAAAATTGACTTCTTTTCCAACAGCAATGCTAATAAAGAAGTGACGTCTGAAGCGAAATTTCGATGCAAAAGAGCAAGCGCGTCATCCATAATTTGCTGTGTGCATGACGATATATAACGTAGAAGTCTCAGCAAGTAGTCCATGACAGTAACTGTATCGACAGTATCTGTAAATCCATCTAATCTTAAGTCAATTATGTGAAAATGATAGAAAATGAAAGGTAAGAAAGTGTTGTTAAACATATGAGGAAATAATCACTACGTAATACGGCGTACTGGAAGTGGACCTACCAATTTTCTTAATAAAATGCCATAGGATAATTCTGAATGCCTCAAAAGCTCGTCGATTGAATTTCTTCGCTGTTGTGGCAGTATAATTTTGTTCCATCTCCTACACATTAAGTAAACTGAAGTAAAGATATTATAGCAAAAATAAGTTGTGGATTCTGTCTGGAACGCCGAAATGTATTAAATGTTTTTTCCTCATGACTTAACTAATTTCCCTGATTTACTTTATGAATTCATTCTGTAACAGTAATCCTAATTCTCTGACTGCAAATATATGTTTTGGTATTTTTTAAGCTACAGGTCATTGCACTGGAAAAATAAAAGAGCGTTACTTGCAGTGCGCAGTTTCCTAACTTCTGCAAAAATTGACTGTGATCAAAACTGAACACATGGCCATCCGTTTGTAAAGCATTAAGAAATGTTTCGTTTTCCAAAATATGATGCACTATTTGCCAATCATCCTTAACATTTTATGATGTATATTATCATATTGTTACTATTTTTATCAATGCTTTTGCAAAATATGAAGAAACGTCTGAAGTGTGGTAAAAATAAATACTAAACATTTGCGTACAATTGTTAGGGTTCCTTCTTTATCACATATTTCTTTCAACTGTTTCGCTAACAGAGTGAAATCCATTATCTTACATCTGAAAAAAAGAATTTCCACGTCTTGTACTATCCATCATGACTAGTTTTTGATTTCGCCATATTTATTTTACTGATAGATCACGGTTGCAACAACATGATCAGAGACCGGTAGCATTAGATGAAAAAGGAAGCATTGACTGAGTTAGTGTTAAAATGAGATATTTTCATTCACTGATTGCGGTAATGAAAAGCATAAACGAATGAGAATATGGCTCATCGACGAACAGTTAAAGGAAAAGTCATTCAACATCAATACTGTATGTTAAAAAAAATAACGTGACGTACGTAAGACACATTTCATATAAGCCGAAACGTCCTATAATGCCAAGAAACACAACCACCACATCATCAAATACCTCGTGAATGCAAAAAAACATACGCGCCAAAAAATGGAACTGAAATTTTAAACGTCACGAAAAGCGCGAAACATAGTCACGTAATGCAAACATTGCATCTCAGCAGGATTAAGAAGACTGTTCTTAGGTGACACTGGAATTTGTGGCTGGCTTTACTGAACATTTAATTTTCCACAAAATTTTAAGTAAATTAGCATTTCCGTTTATCCATTCGTAAACCGTCAAGTTTCCGTTCGTTCCATGTTTTACAGTAAATCTATAGGATGTTAATTGGATGTTTCAAGTTATATTTGTATGCATCAGGGAGTAAGGGAGCCAATATCTGCTACATATATCAACTTTCTTAATTCCTGTCGATCTAGGATCCACTTCCTATAATTAATAATTCTTCTATATTAAGTGCCTATTAATCGTTGGAATCTTTTAGTTTTTCTCAGCTCGTCTTGGTGAATAGCATGCAAATGCATTTCATTAGTGTACAGTATAACCAACTTCGATAGCTTGGAATTGGATGAATGACCTGAAAATGATCTAGGTAGTTTTTTATTGGCATATTGTAATTTTATTTTTCTCTCGGGATTTTTTTTTTATCATGATAGAATAAAACATCATCCCGATGCGTCACGGCCTTTTTAGCATTTAATGTTGAATAAATAAAGAATGCCTTTCTCAATTCAGTGCATCTATAATTTGCCTATTCCTTCATATTATTGGTTGGGAAACATTATCTTGCAAACTGTTCTAATTGCAGACACTTTTTTTATTAACGTTTGTTGCTGATGAACTATTCAGATAAAAACAAAAGCACTTAATGTTTCTTATAGTAGTCATCTTCTGATTGATATTGACAAACCAATTAGTATCAACTAGCCGTTCAAAATGAATATGTGACTTATTGAATGGACAATATATACAGTCAATTTAAGCGGGGAAATTAAACTCTTAATACTTCCATCTCAGGCCAATGACAGCTGACAGAAGATAAAATAGTTGGAAAACGATAGCGAGAATACTTGTATTGTTGACTTTGAACAAATTGCTGTTTTAAAAAATTTGTTGGTTATTAGATGAGAGAAAACAAACAAGTAGAAGAAATAAGCCATTAAAATGAGTTTTTTTCATTTTTTTGAACAGACCATTATGCCTTCCCAATTGCTGCAAAAAATGCAAGCATAGCTCACATCAATCGGAATACCGGATAAATGACTCGACAGGTCTCATTTGAAACTTATTTTTAGTGTTTTGTTAGATTTGAAAGATCTGTACTCTGAACTATTAATTTTGATGGTTTTCTGGATTTTATGCGAAGTGTCGTTTATCGTTTAAAAACGAAGTGTTCCATTCCAACAGAAATTGGTAAAATTATAGTTGACATCTCCTTTTCTTAGTCTTTCACCAATTGATTGAAATGCCTCACCCGTTCCAAGACGTCGATTTATAAAATGCGTGAACTTCTTGTCTCACGCATGAGTTCGCTTTCATTATCTTTGCTGCAAATTTAATTTTAAAATTCTCATTATTAAAGTTACATTAAGATATGCGATGATAGAAAGTCGTACTCTTTCTGTCTTGAATGTGCTGATTAACTGTGATTTTTATTGTTCGTAATTCCTGCACACCCACCCTTTTTTTTATACAATGATAGGTAGGTATTTTCCAGTTCCGGTACTAGTGAAGATGAATAGCATCAACTTTTTGAAAATTTGGACCGAAATATCAAAGATATTCCTTACCGTAAGTCAGTCGATGGTGACTCGTGTTGTTGATGAGACTGAGAGCTTTTCCGATGAAGTCGTACTGAATCCGAGCTGCTATTCCTCACTGAAGTTAGGGATGAATGATAACAGCGTCGACTTAATCTGCAAAAATTAGCATGTTTGAAGGCAATATGATTGAGGAAACGATTAGGAAAGCGTCCTCAATCGTATAATAGATCTGTAAAGTGTAATCTTAGAACCATTCCATGATCAGATCACCCGGTCGATTAATATGTAAAAGCATCTTTTCTAATTGTTTGAAGCGCTCCAAAATTTACCACATCACAGCTTGATGTTTCCCAACCATTACATCTTTTTGCACCAGGACAAAATATTTGGATCGAATCGTAGAAGGAAGTTGAAATGCAATAAAAAATATTCTTTTACTTCATCAGTTCACTGTAGATATTACCTTGACGATGAGTGCGATTTATTAGATCGATCGGATGGAACTACACGTGCATTATTTGCTGTTATTTCAAAACCTGTATTTCGTGAAAGATCAGCAAAAGTTCCATTCTTCTTCCTGAAAGATTTCTGAGAAGTAGATGCATCCAGCATCAAACACTGATGGTAGCAACAGGAGTTCCAATATTTTTGATTGAAATCTAAAGTAATTAAAATGCTCCATATTTAAAATTGATAAAATACTTGGATCGCCAGAGCTGATACAGTGTAAGCCATTTCAGAACTGATAAGATTGTAATAACAAACCGAAGAGTTGGAATGACTGGTGAATGCACTGATCTTTGTGCATTATCATTCACGTGTTCTTTTTTCTTCTCCCACCATTCCAGGTAATTTGGTTCAGTTGTTGAAGATGTTCCTTCTTCCTCCAATACCTTTGTACTCTCTGAAAAAAATAAGGTTGTATTTCTTGAAGTACCGATTTCCAATCGGAACGGCCTACAGCACTGTATTGTACAAGCACATATCAACCAGTACTACTTTATAATGATCACTACACTGACCGTCATTGCAGCAGACATTACGCCTTACACGATTCTTTGCTTCACGACGGGCCTTTAATGCCGCTTCTTCCTGTAAGGTACGCATTCGAGCTGCTCTACGTTGTGCCGCCATTATTTTTTCTTTTTCCTTACGTTCTTCTTCCTCAATCTCTTGCTGTGCTTTTCGTCTGTACTCCTCGAACCTACAAAAATTGTCTGAATGAAATCGCATCCTTTAAATTAATTAGAAAGGTTCTCCCAGTGAAAATGGCATATCAGTAATAAGTTAAATACTATTAAGCATTGATATTTATTCCTAACTATGCATAAGCTTACTTTATCATTTCTTTTCTTTCTATTTCCAATTCACGTTGTCGTTCTTCCTCTTTACGACGCCGATTCTGTTCAATTTGTAATTGCAAGTCACGTTTATATTGTTCCGCTGAATCAATATTAGTCACTTTCCGGCAGCACTGATGTTGTGGTGAGGGTATTATCTTGTGTGATAAAGAATGCTGATACAAATTACCGTATGCTGAAAGTTTGTTACATGAATAATTTCCTAACCTGATTATTCTGACAATATGAAAAGCAATGATTTTCTCAATTTTTAAAGATATATTGCTTTCTTCTCTTACACAAAAATGTCATTTTGTATGAAAAATGTACTTTTTTTCTGATATGACAATGTTCCAAACCGAAACAAACTTTTCATTATAGGTAACGGTTTTCCGACATTCAAATTTCTTTGTGAGAATTGTAAGAAGTAGAAAATATTCAGTATTACTTTTCATTAAATTGCTAAAACTGACATTGATGACTAGGAAAAGTTTGGCACTGTGGATTTTGGAAAGTGGGAACAGTTGGACCTTCGTTGGTCTCCTGAAATGGAGTAGATAAAACGAAAGAAAAAGCTTACTTTAAAGACACTACCGCTACTGTAAGATTGTCGAAAATTGTCGACAATTAATGTCAAATAGCAAATTTCATCTAGGAAAAAAAAAAAATCAAATTCTATATCTGCACTTCCATCACAAAAACTACATTCGTCTAGGTATTGGAAGATAATCTCTACTTTTCATTCTGACCCCTGAACTGGTCCTCACATCATATCACAAATTTTTCAAATCAAAAAAAAAAAAAAAAAAAAAATGAAACTGAAAAAGCTATTCATCCGGACAAAGGATATAACTCCGATAAGCAATAGTTTGTGCATCTGGTAGTTAAGTATTTAACCTTATCAAGCTGACAGTTGTTAAATCACAAGTTAAACGGAGAAGCAACAACGAACCCTATCAAAGATAAGGCCTTCTGTTGTTACTAACAGAGGTGTTTGCCAAGAAGAGGTCCCGGGAATTCCACTTTTTGATTGAGGAGTGCCAAAGATCCACGGCAGATCTAATGAACCATTATTACTGAAAGTACCAAATCTGGACGTATAGAAGATTTCTTGAACATAAAAATAAAGCAACTTTTGATTTTAGCATGAATGTCCACAGCAATCGTTATGATTTCATTATTTTTAGTAGTGCAGAAAATTCGATTTCTTTAATTACTAGATTATAAAAAAGAAAATACACTGTGGTACTTTAGCTTTACCTAGAAGTCATGGGGTGATTAATTCCAGTTGCTTCCGAGTGCACGAATTTACCTTGTCCATTAATATTGTCAGCAGGCACTGGGGTAGTTGCACTTGGTAAATGAGAAAAGTTACCCTGAAAGATAGGTATTTTATTATGATTGAAATGGTGGTAAGTGTTTCAGTTTACTCGCCAAATGTTGCTGGGAATTGGAAATCACAAATAAAATAGAAAACATTTTTATATTCTTTTTAATTTTAATGACAAAATCTTAAGTTATAATCAGACTGAAAAAAAAGCAGCTTTTCTGGCAATGAAAGGAACTTACATTTTCAAACTGAGTATTTGGAATTGTTACCAAATTGGCGGATGTAACCGTATGGGGTACAATTGATGCTGGGCTGTCATAAAAGGCGGGACTGCTACTCACCGGTTCATAATAAACCTTACTGCCAATTTGGATAGGCCTGAGATGCCATAGGTCTACAGGCCTAATGTTTGTTGCTCTCTCAAACATGATCGGTGTTGTTACTTGAGGCGGAAAGAGATGAGGCCTCCATTGACAAAAGTTAGCAGATAAATCAAGCGGAATAGGATAATAGACTGGAAAGGATTGATGATGAGATTGCCGCAGTGAAGCTGTTTGAGATTGTAGCATATGCACTGGGCATTGAATATGACTATTGCCAGCGGACAAAATTTCTGAAGAAGTACTTGTGGTAACATTTTGTGTACCATCTTTGGGAACAGCAATAGGTATATCTGTTACCTGGCCATTTTTACAATTTGGCCTACAAATGGAACCATTTGAAAAGCATTGAGTGGGATAGAAATTTGTTGATGTAGTCGGAAGCGGATTCGTTACTGTCTTTTCGTCTTCATTATTAAAATTACCGATGATTGTTAAACTGGACTGAGTTGAAGGATTCCACGTGTAAGTTCGAACCATTCGGAGTACATGTGTGAATTATGCTAAATATAAAAGATACGAGTTTATTTTCAGCACTTCTGTTCAAAATTATTCCCGAGAAAGATATCTAAAATAATATTCACATGAGAAAACTCGAACCATGAACGAACTTGTTAAAAGTAACCAAGCAATCTTACCCTTGAAGTACAGGAATGGCGGCGATTGAATAGAGTCTAACTGATTTATATCATATTTTTGTACCTCCAAAAAAGCTAAGGAATTCACAACAATGTATTCAACGAAATCTGAAATAGGGGGGTTACATGAATTAAAAGTTGAAATTATCAACCCTTGCTTCATGCGGGTTATGCGGTGCGGAAGTTGCCGTGCCACTACTAGTGGACAAGTTGCTCTACAAAATAATGATTTGATAATGATTTGTGCATGTATTTACGGGATTTATTGCTGGTGATCATTTTCACTTAGGTTTGAGCACCTTTCTTAACTACAATTCATTATCATGAATGACAGTATCCGAATCATTTCCATGTGTCATTTTTTCACGTATCGCATTCTTCAATATAGTAGTTGTCATCTCTACAAATGATGTTGAAGTTGAAAAGTGGAATTTTTATAAATTTGTAACCAAAACAAGGAAAATGAATTAACTCTGTGAAATATGCTAATTGGACGGTTGAAGATATGCAAACGATTAAACAAACGAAAGGTCTAAGAACTGAAATGCAAATTCAAATGGGCGATGAAAGAGACCCCTAAAGGAATGTAACAATCAAAAATCAGCCAAATCATTACCCAATACTATATATAATGATCATCAACAAAAGCCGTTAAAGAGTTATTTTACAAGTCAGCAATACACTTCCTCGTTTTCTAACGGGTTTCCGGAATATAATTTAAATTCAGAAGCCAATTTCCTCATAAATCTATCATTATCTAAATTTCGCAATATTTTTGGAAAGATTACTTATTGAAACTTTCCGTTTTAATTTATTTTACATTTAATGCCCATTTCAATTTCGATTTATTTTCTTTCGAAAAGTTGCAATTGTTTTATGAATATCAAATTGCTCTTACAAACAAAAAAAAAAAAAGAAAGTGATGATGTAAAAAACAACTGCAATGAACAACAATGTCATTAAGAAAAAATAGTTTCTCCTGCCAGAAATGATGTTGGTCAATAAGGGAAATTAATAATGAATATAAGCAATACAATGAGATGTCAGCAGAACAAGGGTGATACGAGAAGTTTTAGTTTCTATAATGTCTTACTTCTCTTTCTAAAGTTGATGTAAATGCATTTACTCAAGTTATAATTTAACTGAGCATTTCAACATAAGCGGACATTGAAGAATGATTGCATCATGCACATACATACACATACATAAGCATAGAATTGCTGATTCCAACTTCTACATAGGGTTATATCAATCATGGAATCCAGAGAATTAATGCTGAAAATGTGTTTTCAAAAATGCTCTTAGTGAAGAGGTTGCCAAGGTTACCCACGATATTGTAACAAAATTGCAGCTGACTTTAATCATTGTGTTTCGTGCTAAACTTCATTCCTTCAATTAAATCCATTTAAAATACAACTGAAAGCTCCGATGAGAAGTTAATGCAATTTTGATTTTAAACAAATCAATCCGACTAACAAAATAAACAAATCAACCTAGCTAACAATGTACGCTAATTATTTAAAATCTAGTCTCGAAAGAATGAGTTCCAAGCAGAACAGTTTACGCCTCTACTTCGCTCCTTTTGATTCATGATTCGTTTAGACTTAATCATTAAATTTTTGCGAACTTTCTTTATAGGGAATGAAAACTTTCAAGCATTTGAAATCGTAAATTCTTATTTGTGAAATGAAATGACGACAAGATTTAGTTTCAAACAACGAAAACTCTCCATATCCATTGTCTTCCTTTTTTTCCGAACCGTAGAAATCTTCAAAATTGGACAGTTTCTCAATTTAAGTCTGGCATATAAACTGGGATGATAATTTACTGTTTAAAATACCGCATGAATTGGCAAGCACGAAATATGCACTTTATTTCATTTTTTGCAAAACATCGCTTTTGTCCAGCTCTCACAGGAGGAAAAATTTGCAATTTCTGCTCAATTCACTACTATACACTTTGATGTTACCAAAATTCACATTCAATAAGGATGATTCTGAATTGTGAAACCAGTTTGTTAATTTCAAAACACTATGACAATAAATTCAGCCTTAACTGTTGAGCAGGATGTTGGCAATATACTGCTAACTTCAGTATAAGCTTTTCTAACAAATTATTCTAAAAGCATTATTGATCAGACAGTAAAAGTAAAGATATGAACAATGGAAATACAAATAATGAAATGGATATGTTTAATAGCAATGACATTAAACACAAAAGTGAAGACGATTTACAGCATATGCGCTTTGACCTTTAAAATACAATAAAAAGTTTCGAAATCTTTTACGCACTCTGTTTGCATATGTATATACATGTGTATATGAAGCAAATAATTAGAAAATTAAATGTCTGATAGGATTTTACGATCCTACTGACAGCTGAGTAAAAGCTTTGTGACAGTGAACAATAATATCGAAAATACGATACAGTTCAACATATGAATCACTGCCAAAATAAACACACAATTCATACTCCTTATCATTGTAATATACAAATATTGCTCTATTTTGAAAGACATTTCCAATAAGGAAACTACCATTCCCAATTGCTGATGTGGTTCATAATTCGCGCCTTAAAACGGTTAGATTTCCGCTAAGTTTTCCCGACTGAAATCGAATTTTCCATCTCTTCAATGAAAAACGTTATTTTAAGGTGTGATCAAAGACAGTCATATTATTTCTCTTACTCTCCTTTTGATTTATTTCTTTATTTTTTATCAGGTAATTATGAAGTGGTACAAATCCTATGAATTACAGTAATCCTAAAAACTGATTTCAAATGCTTACTTACTTTCTATGCACTTGCAAATGGCCAAGGACCGGTCTCCAGTGCAATAATCAGGTTTGTTGTGCTGCTTTGTCTTCAGCAGACTATTAAAAGTTCCCTTATCAAAATACATGGAATGCTTGACTTTAAAATTTTCAAATTTTAGAATTGAAAAACTCATCCTGGAAAGAGCTGTATATTTGGCTAATTACTCAATATGTACACCATGTCCAGCATGACCCACCTCCCCTCAAACACTTCTACTTCATTATTCAGTTTGGACGGTTTCACATTAAGCAAAGATGAACGCTAAACCATTTTTACTAGCAGAATTTTAATCGAAAATTTTCTTTTGAAGTATATCTTATGAAAAGATAAATCATAAAAGTTGGAATTGGAAATTAGAAGTCATTTCCGATCTTTGCTTCTTCCAGTAATAATTGTTAATTGATTTTCGAAATAATGTACGAACATTCATAGTAATATTTTGCAAATGCATATTTATTTAAAGAATCGAGAGTTTCGTCAGTTTGAATGCTGACGGATTTAAGGCTAGGTTAACACATCCAAATTAAACTGGATTCCATCATTACTAAGAGGACAGCATTTATTAACAAGGATGAATCAACAACACTAGTATTAGAGCAATACAGATACGGTTATAGCGGTTAATCAGAAACCAAATCACTGGGCTCTTCCAATATTGTCCTGCTATCCAGAATTATACTGTAATGGATTCAAAGAATCGTATGTTCATTTTCATCAACGTTACCCTTTATTTTCAATTAGTATCATCACATTTCATGAGCAATATAAGCATTTCACCAACTTTCACACCATTATACTCTTCATAAAAGAAAACCAAGACCTTAAACCATATTGATTCACTCATGCAATACTATAGTGACATCTCGTTTGTTAACCAGTCAACTTTGTCCAGTTATGGAAATTCCTCCTTGCAAAGTAAATTAAAATGGCCTTTATGGCCAACTTCCCTCGAGTCATCTAAATTAAAAAAACACGGTTACGTAACAGATGTCCCCTATCCTTTCGCACATCACTTCTCACAACCGACTGCAGCCGCAAAAATGGAAACTTACCAAGCCATTTTATAATCCATCCATGCTTCGATTGACATATAATTGGCAAATCTCTGCTTTTCATCCGCTTTTTGTAAGCTTAAAATTCCTTTTCCACAACTATTCTTATCCAACAACAAGGACAATTTTATATGCGATATTGCACTTAAAATGCAATATACCGCGTTTCGTTAAATTATATCAGAAAAAAAAAAAAAAAAAAAAAACTACATCAAAAAGCTTTATAAAGACTTCAAAACCATAACAGCAGCGAAAGTTTCAAGAAAAAGTATGCAAACATATTTTGAACACAACAAAAAATGTATAGTGACTTCATAACTGATATTACACTAACTACGAAAAAAAGATACTGGAAGAAAACCACTGGATCTGCAAAATTTATTTAAGATTACCAAAAAGGATTTTGAGATTGGATTCGCGTACTTTTTAGATGAAAAAGTATATTAAACCAATATATGAAAAGTTCACACTAACAAATAACCTCGCCATTTCCCTATCCAACAGTGAATAAATAGCTATGGAAGCAATTATAGCAAAAACAGAATGATTCCCAATTTAAACAGCATACAGTAAGCGTCCTTGCCAGCTGCAAGGATAGTTTAACTTTGTTCAAAATACGAATGTGGAAAGAAACATAGAAAGGTCTATGCTAAACCAAGTTTTTGCTTCTGTTTTCTTTTCTTTTTAACTATATCCATATTTCGTTCTTTCCAATTGCTTTTTCTCAGTTTTATTGGCCTGTTCCCAACATACTTCCCATCCATTTCACGACAGGCACGAACGAAATCCTGAAATCGAATAATCTCAGTTAGGTAGGCGATAGCTTACATGAAAGTCTGCAAAATGAATAACAGAAAACAATTGACATCCTGATGTTTGAAGGAAACAAATCCATAGCCCTTCGATTTATTAGTTCGAGCTTCGCGAATGACTTTAGCTTTTTGGAAGCTAGGATATTTACGAAAAGCCTTCGCCAATAACTCGTCCGATACTTCATTCCCCAAATCACCACAAAAGATGCGGAAATCATTCGGATCCCACTCTGCCAACGACTTATCCTCCCAAACCTAAAATCTAGAGATTAAATTTGAAGAAAGAAATCTATTACTTGTTAATGAAATAAAACACATAATTTGCTTTCTTGAAAATGAAATAAAAGATAAAATTTAAGTAAAAAAAGCTATCATTGATCCTAATTTTTTATTACCTGTCCGCCACCACAACGCAAAAATCGTTTCATCTTTTTCTCACCACGCATAACTTGGCCAATATAAGTTGAGCGATGAGCTGATTCGGAATGTATTTTTTGTGCAATGGCTTCTATGTCAGATGTCAGCACCTAAAGAATAGCATATATTAGCTTTCACCAACTGTGGGTTCGAATTCTAAATAACCAAAATAAATTTAAGTACCATGAATTGCAAGTTATGTCCATTCTTTTAATGTAGCACAACTAGAGGAGTAAATACAAGCCGGAAGGACCGCATACAATCTTTTAAAAGGAATTGATGCCAGTCATTCAATCATTATGTTTAATGTGCTAATTGATCAGGTTATTGGTATTTAAGATGAAAAGGATTTGTACAATTCAATAACCTGAGTTTTCAACGAGCTCGTTCCGGCCTCTCCATCTTTCTCTCCATCTTTACTATCATCTTTCCTCACTGCATCCTCATATAAACTGGGGCCCGATTCAAGAACACTTGGTTGAGGCGGTATATGTACTGGTGGACGTATAAAACCAACTAATGGTAGTCGAAGCTGAAATTTAAACGAGACATTAAAGTGCTCAGTTGGTACTGTTGAATTTTTTACATCCATTATAGGAGTCAAATTGGTCATCAATATAATTATGGAAAAATGACTAATCCATAGTTTTACCTGAGGTGGTATGAATCGCATGGCTAAATTTGTCTGGGGAATAAAACCTTGACGCATCATTACATGAGGTAAAAAGCTGTAAAATATAAGTTATATGAAGAGAATGTACTCACTTGAGAAAATGAAAAATGTTTTCAACAACGTTATAATAGATAACAATAATTACGTATGAAATCATGATATGTTACATCAGAAATACATATAACTAGACTACATTAAGAAAATTTTGACACATGTAAGCGACGTAAACTTACGGAGGAGGTGCTGGACGCACTGCAGGACTTACGGGATTCGTTATTACAGAACTGCTGATGAAAGGACCCATGAATGGCCTTGGTTCAGGTCGAATAGCGGGACCGATGGATGGTTGCACTGATGGGTGTGCAGAAACATTATTAAGGGTAGGAGAAACTGTTGTATTCGGAGAAGTCCGCGAAACATCAGCTTGAGTCACGGGTGCATTTGTTGCAACGGTACATGCAGTTCGAGTGTGTGATTCTACAGAGGATATTTCTTTTTCAAACCTGAAGAAAGGCAAAATATGAAAATACACGGGTTCTAGTGAAACAACTCAAATTCCAACAATGAATATCTGTTATAGTTCAGAACGCTTGCGGCATAAAGTAACTTATAAGAAGATTGCTTTTCTTTTTCATTTTCTTGAAAATACTAGCAAATAAAAAGGAAAATTCTCTTGATGAAACAGAATAAGTACAACGAATGTCCAATCATTTACTACAGCATATCTCATATTGAGAAACACAACTATGTATCGATATGCACTGGATCAGATTTTGAAAATAAGCTAACCATCTAATCATAAAATTACTGTATTTAATTGAATTTATCTGTTGGTATGAATAATATTAACAAACTAACAAAGCCAACTCATCCTCGATACTGCGATTTTCATTCGTAATCATTTGTTGCTTGTTTCCCTGTAAAAAGGTCAAAATGCCACTCACAAATGAATAATAAAGGGTGTATTACAGTGAAGCTCGCTGCAAAAAGAAACCAAGAAAATGTATAACTACCTATGATATTCAATCAGTGCTTTGCAGAGTAATATTTAATAATACATGGATCATATTATCATCAATAGCAAACTTCTCACATTACTTGCTTGATCTCTTCTAACCGCATCTACTACCTCCTTGATACCACCTATTACCTACCAATCCAAAATTACCGAAACTATATCACATCTGAGACTAACGAGCGAAGAGAAAAGGGAAATTGGAGAGACATTACAGACCAATACAAGTGAAGAATAGCATAGTAATATGAGAGACGATAAAGATGATTATAATTCTTGAGATAAAAGATTGAGTGAAGGTAAGAGAAGGATGATGTCTTAGACTTAGGTTCAGTAATGGAAGGTTAGCAATGATGTGGCGGTAACATGAACTTAATTTTTGTTACTTTTAAAAATTGGGAAGGGAGGGAGTTATGAAGGATATTGTTGATAGCCTTGAAATAGGATTTGATGAGGAAGTAATGAAAGGAATCGATGTCACACTGTGTTCATTTCAAGTTATCATCCTACTTCGTAGTCGATGAAGAGCAATGCTGCAGCTGCCGCAAGTTTATTCGCAGATGACGACGACGACGATGATGTCGATGCCGAATTCTCTCGTAAGCTTTTATAGTATCTATGAAAGTATGTATTACACTCTCTCGAGTACCAATTAATGTATAAGATATATGGAATAATCATTGGTTATTGGATTAACAGATGAGAATGATGAACGAGAAGAAGAGGAGCAATGTGTGATAACGAAGGATTTCCTTGTCAATTTGTCACTAACAGATAGTAAAGACCATGCTAAAAGAGAGCGGTATCGCGATTATATCCAATCAATGTTGGTACTGGGTGAAGGTGAGGCGGTCATTGATCTCGGCGTTTCAGCTGAAGACACTACAAAGCGAGGTATAATTTATTTGAATGAACATTTGAATCAGCTGGCATCTTAAAATAGTGCTTACAATTAATTGGATTTTTTTCAATTGTTGCAGGTCTATCGAAAGATGATTTAGAATTATCGGAGAAGAAGCACATGGCGCTTTTGGAGGGGACTGGAGTAGTATCAACACGTTTAGTGACCAGGCAGCAGGGCAGTCTTTACACACGTGCTCATCTTGTTCGAAAGGAAGTAGATCCTGATGATTTTATTGAGGTCTGTTTTTCTTTCAGCATTTAAACAAATATGAACTTTCAAGCCACTACGATGTTCAGTTCATATTTGGTTTCAGGTGCGTGTGGCTGTTGTAGGTAATGTGGATGCAGGGAAATCAACATTATTGGGTGTATTAACATACAGCATTTTGGACGACGGCCGTGGACAAGCTCGACAAAAGTTGTTCCGGTAAATTTGTTTTAGTAGTTCGTTACCACGGTTGTCTAGGATCAGTATGATACCACTTAGTCATAGTGTGCTTTCATTCACTGTGGAACTCCTACTTTCAGACACAAACATGAATTTGAGTCAGGTCGAACTTCATCTGTAGGAAACGACATCCTAGGTTTCGATATTAGCGGTAATGTTGTCAATAAACCCGACTCGCACAGTGGACAGCTTGACTGGATTACCATTTGTCATAATTCCGCTAAGGTATTTCGGTAATTTTGAAGTCCGAGAATGGTTTTTCATCTGATTCGTTCTGGTGAAGTTTTTTATCTCTATTGCTTTCGATAATCGTTCAGTTTATTCGTTTCCCTCTTTAGGTAATCACTTTCATTGACCTGGCAGGCCACGAAAAATATTTGAAAACAACAATATTTGGAATGACTGGGCACGTTCCGGATTACACGATGTTGATGGTATATTGTTTTTGTTTTGCGTGAATTTTCTGTAGAGTGTGAGAACACCTTATATTTTTCTAAAGCAACTTTACTTTCAGTTAATCGAAAAGTGCGTAGTTGAAGTTTGGAGAAGAAGTGTGGAAAAAGAATAAAGATTAAAATAAAGGCTTAAAGATGGAATAAAAACTAGACTAATTTTTGCATTTTTGGATAAGAGGCAAATCAATTCGACTTTTCTACATCTTTAATGATTGAAATTTGTTCAAAAGCGCCCTTTCCCTTTTTTCTACTATCTGAGGAGTTGATTTGGACAGCATCACTAAAGTAGAACTTTCATCTTTACACATTTGTTACTAGTGATTGAAGCCATAAGCTATACTGAAAGTAGTATTTTCTACCATCATATATTGTGTATTATCTCATTCAGTTTTCATTGTTGTTAATAACACTGTTTACTTTATGATGGTTTTGAATATAAAATTAGCAGGGCATAGTACTATAGTGATTTTTCTTGAGGAAAAATTAGTACCGTGTTGTAAAATGCAGTAATATATTCCTTAATGCATTATGATACGTTTTGTAATAATATTCTGCAACTGAAGATTGGTGCGAATGCTGGTATTATCGGAATGACAAAGGAGCACCTATCGCTTGCTTTGTGCCTCAATGTACCGGTATTTATCGTTGTTACGAAAATCGATATGTGTCCTGAGCGGGTAAAATCTATTTTATTTCAGCTTTTATTTTTCATCTTTACTATGGTTTCCCATGTTTGTGAAACGTATTCCACGTAGTACAGCGATGAAAATAATTCTATGTATAATTACTTTAATAATTCACGAAGCTGTTCATGAATATTCGTGATTCTCTTCACTCCTTTTATTTTGAGAACACTTTATTTGAGTCCATCTGTTATTGTTGAAGATTCTGTCTGAAACGATGAAGAATTTGGATAAACTGATGAAAAGTCCCGGAGCACGAAAATTGCCAGTTGTTATAAAGACTTTGGAAGATGTTGTTCATGCCGCTAGTCATTTTAGCAGTGGAAAGTAAGTTTTTGAAGGAGAGTAAAAAATTGAACTTCCTGTGTTTTCCGTTCTTATAGATTGTAAAATTGGACTTCCATCTGATCAAGTAATATTTTCAGGGTTTGTCCCATCTTTCAAATATCGAATGTCGCTGGTACCAATTTGGGCTTACTTTCCGCCTTCTTCAATCTCATCCCACTTCGACGAAAGTTTTCTTTGGATAGTCCAGCCGAATTCCAAATAGATGATGTATATTGGGTAGATGGTGTAGGTACTGTAGTCTCAGGCACATGTATAGCTGGTGAGTTATGTTATTTCTTGTTGGAATGAAAACTGATTCTGAAAGTTCCTTACCTGTTGCAGTAAGAATTATTTCGTTTCATGTACTGTTTTGCACTACAGCATAGAATAATCATCTTGTATTTTTAGGTATGATTTCGCTTAACGACACAATGTTGATTGGGCCGAACCCTTACGGAGAATTCATTCCCATTCCAATAAAGTCCATCCATCGAAAACGAATGCCGGTATCAAAAATACGGTGCGGTCAAACTGCATCATTTTCCATTAGGTAAAATTTGCTGGTGCTTATTTTCTTGACCTATCGAAAAGTTTTGAACAGAATTTTGAGTTTTTGTCTTTGGATAATATACCGTAAGTTTTAAGTTCCATATAAAATGTTTAACAATTCCTAATTCAATATATGGTGTAGAAAGTTGAATAAAAAGGAAGTACGAAAAGGAATGGTATTACTTTCTCCAAAAATGGCTATCTTTTCCTCGGTGCAGTTTGATGCTGAAATACTGATCCTTCATCATCCGACTACAATTGCCGAAAATTATCAAGCAATGGGTATACTTTCTAGCCTTTTCCTCTATTATCTGATTATCATTTTGCACCGATGAAAGTCACTAATATTTTTAAAGTCGTATATCTTCAAAGTTTAAATGTTCAAAATGTTATAATAGTTTCTTGAAAATTCGATAATCGGTCTGAAGAACTAAGGAGGAACGATAATATTATTCTAATAAGCTATAGTTTTAAACTCTAAACTAAATGATCATTTTCGGATTGAGAGATTTCATTTGAGCTTTTACTTCTAGTGCATATTGGCTCGATTCGCCAAACGGCAACCATAATACACATGACAAAAACAGTATTGCGAACGGGTGACCGTGATATGGTAACGTTTAAATTCATTAAAAATCCTGAGTATCTATCTGTTGGAAGTCGTATGGTATTTCGTGAAGGTCGGACAAAAGCTGTGGGAACAATCGCTAAAGTTTATCCATATACTCCTGCGCTTCCAAAACAGGTTCGACCGAAGCACATGAAATACAAAGGTAAATTATTTATATTTTTCATGAAATCGTCAGCCGAATTCTTTTCTTTCGCTCAGGATAATGATTTATGTAATTGTTCAAGACGGTGTAAATAGCACAATAAATAAACCAAAGTTATCATACAGGCATAATGATAATATACAAATTGTTTTACTAGTAAGAGACATGCGGCTCAAAATGGCGAGACATGGTTGAAATATTCTAATATGTTTGTTTTACTCTTTTACAATTATCTTCGGAATAGTTCGCTAGGCAGTAAGCAAAGGAACCGAAAGGGTTACTTTACCACGAACATATTGCAGAGGGTTGGCACAGTAAAAAGCATAATAACACTGGAAAAGATAAGGAAGTGAATGCAAATTGATGCGTTAACATGCGAGGTGGAAAGCGGCTTTGCGCAACTTTATTTGCAAAGCGCAAAAGAGACATTACTGTGAATAGATGTTTATTGTTTTATGTTATCTTGTTGGCTCGTTAAATACAACATTTTTCTAATGCCTTTAAAATTCCCGACATCTTTTCAAACACTCAAAATGTGTTTGGAATTTTAGTGTAAAGCATTTGCGTGCTTCAAAAGATGATACGCCATTTTGCAATCACTATTCCCTATTGTTAGTAACGGAACTTTATCGTTAAAATTAATGTTTTCGAATTATTTTGTTTGATTAATTTTTCTCTGTTTGTTCGTGGTTTAAATTCCCAACAGGAAATGAGTTTTCAAGGAATTTTTGTAGCGGTGAATATTGTCATTGCTGGATTATCGCAGTGATGTGAATCAAAATCTATCTGTACTAAAAAAAAAATAAAATCCTGGTTTTAAGATTCAAAGGTTATCTGTATCCTTGTTCTTTGTGCAGATGCTTTTTACATCTTGAGGTATAAAGTGTGAATATATTAGAAAATGTAGATGAATGTGACTGATCAATTGATTACAAATATTGAGTGTGAACAATTGATGTCATCGTATGACTTTGGACATATTCTGGGAGGGATTGGCAAGCAAGTATATGGTGACGGTGTTGATGTTAGCAAGACATCATGAACAAATGAGTTGTTTTGATAACAATGAGAATAATCACGGAGTAAATAAGCTTGTGGTCCGACAAAGTTCTTGTCAGTTGGTGCATTTAAATTTTCGTTTCATATGATTCCTTTCATGAATCCCAGGCTAGATTGTGATTTCATTCTCGTTGACCATATTTTTGAGGTCAAGGATTTGCTTAGTAGAAATTTGATGCAGATATGAAAGAAGGAAATTTTCAAGGAGTATATTGAGAGCTCTGGACTCTGTTATCAGATTTAATGCATTTAACCGACCAAATCAGGCATTTTCTCAAATCGACCCGTACTGTTTGTTGATGCAGTCTTATAATATTGACGTCATTAATAAACTTAATGGTTAATAATGAAATTTGAGCAAAGTGGCATGAAATTTGAATAAGTCAACTCTTTACTAATCTCACCAGCTTGCCCTCTCACGTGACATCCATACAGCACAACCTGGTATTCATCTACAAAATTTAAAACGGATTTGGGGATCTGGAATATGATAAATTTTTACTAATGACAGATGGGCTACTTGTTTTTTGGAGGAATTACTAAACCTACAAATGCTACAGTGCTCGGGATGGGACGGGGCAGTGCTTGAGAATATCGATATGGAATGTTATTTTCACCATTTTTATCGGTGTCAGCGGCCATATGTCATATATCCATAGTATCCCGTACCTACCGGATACTGGCCATAGTATGCGGCCGGATATGCGGTTGGGTAACCGCCATATGTACCATATCCGTACGGCACCATTGCTGAAGACTTGTCGTAATAATTTGGCATCATATATGCACCGTGTTTTGCTTCAAAAGCTCGTTCTTCCTCTTCCTGAAAATTAAGTATTTCCGTATTTTCAAACTGAAACTTAAGTCTGTTGACATCGCGATATCAATAAAGTGAATTGAAAATTTTCGAAGATTGTTGTATTCATTAATCACTTTTGAAGGAATTTTAGAATAATATCGGCGGAAAGTAGGAGTTGGAAAAAAGATGCAAAGGAATTCAAGAAATAGAGTTTAAAGTGGAATGAGAATTGTGGAATGAGTGGATCGTATGTTGGGGAATTGAATCAGGTCATGTGGAAAGAGTGAAGCGTTATAACAGAGAAATGATTCAAATTGACTGGATTTTTTTTTTTTGGAAGTCGTTATCTGAAGTTTTGAATCAGAATGGCAAATTAATTTCAAATTTCAGAACTTGGTACTATATCATGTTTATATTTTTAGGTAAATTTTCCAAATCTTTCCAAAAATTTAATACCATAAGTGACAATAGAAATGAAGAAATAATGTTTCTGATATTTTCTGATACCTACGCTTGGACGAAGAAAAGGAGATCAGTATTCACGACAATGTTAAGAGATTCTTTTTCACCTGCAGAAAAAATTGATTAACTGACGAAAAGAAGGCTGGAAACCATAAAGTTTTCTATTTTCACAAAGCTCTTTTCAGTTTATTTGCTTCTTTTTGGCTTACCCTCTTCATTGTTAATACATTTATTTATTTATTATTGGTTTATGCGATTTAATACTGCAGTAGCATTATAAGTGACAATGGGAATGAAAGGAGAGAAAGACAAGAGATAGTGGCAAGATGGGGATAATTTCGTTTAGAAATAATTTCATGGTCACCCCGATGTATGCATGTGTAATATGTATATGTGCAATTTGTCCCATTATTTTCTTCACCTTGTTCTTGTAAAGAAATTATAGAGAGACATTAAGATAAGAAAGAATGTTGTACAGGTTGAATGAAATACGAAATATGAGAAGAGAGAGAGGGATTGGATAGGAAAGACTGAAATGTTGAACCTGCGGGCATATGTGGTGGAATTTTTGAGCATCGTCGATATCAGTTGAGTTCAAGGCCTTTTGTATACCGCAAAAGATCACAATTTTGGCTTTAGAAATAGAAACCGCCCTACATCAACCATACATACAAAACTGACATTAGGCCACATAAGAGTGATCAAAATGCTGCATGTTATCCGTACATGCACTAGTTTACTGAACAAAGTAAAAAATGCATTTCTGATGATGACCAATCAGCATATCCCATTATATTTTCGAAATAGTGGAAGTGAAAATACTGGAACAGTGATATGCATGTAATATATACATCAACGTTATCTCTTTTTTCTCTGATCGGCAAATATTTCTATTTACTCGCATAAAGGAAATGATATTGAAATGAGTAGGTATGAATAAAATGAGAATAAAGTTACAAAGGACAAGTAGTTGAAAATGACCAATGAAAGAAATGATACGCGTTATACCACGAAGATATTTTGGTCATTAATAAGTGCTACTAATAGATATCAATTGATTCGAAGTGTCAATTGGAATTTGAGAAATGAAGGAGCGATAGCGAAGTGTTCATTAAATTTTCAGAAAATGATCGGAATTAACCTTGATTTTTTTGTAGGATAATAACATGAATGTTGATGCAAGTAGTATGAATGCAATGCCAACCCAAGATACCACATAGGACCAACCATAACTGAATCGTGTCCCTTGCTTCAAAATCTGTAGATTTTTTTTTTTGTTCATCTGTCAGAGATCATTATTCATTCTTGTTAAAGTATAAATTGAAATTTCCTTCTTCTCAATAGTCTCAATGATTTGATAAGCTTACCGGTTCCCAAGATTTATAAAATGGTGGCACATCGAGTACATGCCTCTCCAGATAATTCACCAAATGCCAGCATGCCATTGAACCAGCAAGGAACATTACTGAAATTTATTAAAACTTTTTGCAAATAGAAAAAAAAAAGAAAAAACGTCACTGTCGTTGAAATAATTAGTTAGTCGAAATTTTGTATATTACATCAATTTTTTTTTCGCGTTTTTTTTTACACATAATTCGCCACATAGGAAAGATTTTTTTCCAACCATCACATTGAGCAGATTTCATTTCTCCCATACTGCAACACTCGCATGAAATCAATTATTCAAAATTATTTTTAGATATATGAACCTCCATAACTTCTCGAAGTTAATATTAAATTTTTCGTGTGTCATTATTTCAAACTTTTTGAAATTAATTTCAAGATTAAGAAGTTTGATGGAACTTCTACAGGATCACAATATGAAATCGATTTTCTAATTAAACTAGTCAAACTTGTTAAACATTTGCCTTCCGCCGTTTCATATTTATACTGTGTAATAATGATTGTGTAAAAAGTTGGTTCCATTATTCATTAGAGTAATTAGGTTCAAATGAGATTGGTGCTGAATGGAAGGTGGATGCAATGCACTTTATATTTAGGTCAATTTGTTATTCGAATTTAACACTTGCCATCCCAGAATATTTTAGTCATGTTTGGTTACTAAAATTCCGAAATTGGAATTTTTTTTTTTTTTCAATGCAAGCTGTTGTAATAATTAGGTGAAGCAATCAAGGCGTTGTTTCATCTTGAAATTCTCTGACGTTTCACCTGAATATTACATTGTTGTGTGAAGTGACTAAAGCTAAGCCATATAAAATAAACTAATAATTACATGCGTTAGTGTCCCAATTATAGCTAGTAAAATTGGAGCGTGTAACTACTAATTAACAGTCATGTGAATAAGTTATGAAAAAGAACTCATATACACTCTAAATGTTAATTAACCCATTATGCCTAACAACATCGTTCGGAAAGCGGTTGATGAGAGACAACAAAGAATTTCAAATACTTAAGCTATAACGCTAACGTAATATAAGCTAACAATTACGAGTGGATCAATCAGAAGTGGAATCCTAAACTATTTTTGAAAAGTCAATCAATAAATATAACGTGGAAAAATTGCTCTACAATGAAAATAGAATTAGGTCTAACAGATAGTAATTACTGCGATGAATCGAGCAATATACAACTAGTTGTAAAAGTTTCAAAAAATTGAAAAAAAAAAAAGAATTATGGATGTTACCTGAGAAAAGCATAAGTAATGCAGTTGTAAGAACTATTTTTGTGCTTCTTCGCCAACAACCAACCATACCAAATATTGAACAAATAATGAACACAACCAATCCCAAAAGATATAATATTGCAGCACCCCACATGGCATAATAACGATATGTTTGTAAGCTATCGTATTTTTCATATGCTGCATCAGTTGGATGATAGTCGTCGTTCCAAATGCATGGTGAGCCAAATTTGGAAAAGCTTCCGATATCTGAATAAATTTTTGATAAAGTTTTAAAATTTTAATTTACATTCGAATTTCAAATTATTAACTCATATTAAATTTATTATGATTTATCTTTTTTTTTTTCGCCCTGTTGCTAGTAATTCAATCGATACTCCTATCGCACAATCCATTCGAAATTATATTCCTATCAAAAGGAAATATAATATCTTTGCTTGAAGCCTAATGATATTCTCCCGTGAAGTTCTGATCAATCGTGTGGAATCCCCTGGGATGTTATGAATTTCTTTATTCATATACAATGCTCCCTTTGATTTGCTATAGCAGTGATATAAAATTTAACAAAAGTATTTAACAAAATTTTGCATCACATTTGCAAAGAACAAGAAGTATGAACTGCCTAATAGCAAAGTACTTCTTTAGTGCAAAACTTTAGGAAAAAAAATTGGCACTCTTTACCGCTACCAGTCACTTCAATTTACGAGCTATAAATAAATTTTCTATATGATGTACTTTTGTGAAATCTCCAATCTCTAAAACAATTAACCGATCAGAAGCTAAGTAACAAAGACAAATAATTTAAAGTTTACCATTAACCATGACAATGTCAGGATAAGTTATCATCAACTAAAATGGGATGGGAAAAGTTATAATTAGGATAGTTAATTATAAAAAGTTATCGTTGAAGATATGAAGTTCAACGGATTAAAGTCTTTATTAAGCATACATAAAATATAAATTGAATAAATTGATTACCTGAGGGTACAGCATCCGAAAAACACACAAGGAAGAGACCATAATTGCGTGAAAAGTATAGCGGATTCCTTACAACATTATCTTTCAAACGAGCATTTAATTCCGTATTACGATTCATAGCATTGATTATTTCTCGTCGATTTACCTAAAATATGACAAATAAATTATCCGACTTAGTTTTAAACTCCACATTAATTAGTTACGAATAATGATCCTATCACAACTGTTGCAAACTACAACCTCTTTTATTCAGTGCTTATCACCAGATCTTATCCTCTTCATTGCAAGTAGTCTGAAAGATATTTTACTTCCACCTTTCAAAATCTTCATTCTACAAAAAAACCACACTGTAAGATTTTCTATCTCGCACGATATGCTGTTATCACCAGGGTATTACAAACACTCGAAATTCAAAAAAGTTCTTGGTCTCAGTTGAATCCTTTCAAAAATTTTGTCTTTCATTTTAAATCGTTATTATTGAATCGTCGTGTACTTCTCAAAAAATCCTCTTTAAGATTTTGCTGGAACCTTCTTGCCTAAATATTTCATTTGAAGTATTCATTTTGAATGTAAATCAAACATTGTTTGCATTAATACAGAAATTTTAATTTGAATTTTTAACCGAAATTTGAAAGAAATTTTGAGAAATCTTCAAACAAATAAAAATTTTGTGTACCGAGAAGATGGCTGAATTGCTGATTATTTTTTAAAATCATGATAAATAGCAAAAAAAGCAAGTATATTATACAGATTATTAAATCTGAAAAACTCATAAATTTATCGAAGTGCAATATATGAGAGAAGTGAGTGAAATAGTTTTGACTAAAAACTGATGTTTTACTCAAGAAATTAAACTCTCGATGATACTTTCAAGTATTATACAAAGAAAGCATTTTTGTGTAAATCACTTCACAGTAAATTCAATGATAAAGAATTTTTGAAAGAGCCTTTGTAGATTCTATTATCCAAGAAATGATAAGGTCATGAAATTATAATGAATACATAAATTTACTGCCGGGAATTTCTCGCATCACTAATTAGTGGTCATTTCAATGCGAAATTCACTTTCATGATACTTCATAGAGGATTGTGTTCTTACGAAACATTTTACTTAATAAAAATTTGATATACTACCTATATTTTAATATTCAAACACGTAAGCGCTTAGTATTAACTGACTAAAAATAAAATTTATTGCTGAGCATGTCAGTTCTTGCACGGACAGGAACTATTAATTTTGACATGATATTTTGACAGTTTTGAACACTCCAACAAATCTTATCTATCTGTTGTGGAAGTTGTCATCACTAAAACTACAACGAGTTCAAGTAAAATCATAATACAGATCAAAATATCAGATGAATGATATAAATGTGTTGTCCTGTTCTTACAATATTTTGCAAACCAGTATTGTGGAACTTTTTTTCCCAAAGATTTTGCATCACGTATTAACTTTGAGAGGTGATATTTTATCAAAAGCTGGCAAATTTTTCAGCGGTCGACTATTTGGGAAATTAATGTTAAGATTTCTGAATGCTGCAGAATTTAACTGTTGCACAAAGAAGTATGAATCAGTTAATCACTTCTACTTCCATACATAATGCAGTGATGACGATTTGATGATAACATCTATAAAGGAATGATATCAAGGAATAGATGAAAGGATGGTCAACTATTTCGAGGCGATAGAAATAAAGACAAGAATTTCTCATTAAACATTTTCGGTTGAGAAAAAACTTTTTTTAGTTACTTATATCCGATGTAGTAAAAAAAAAAGTAAAGAAGCTACCAGCAATTTATTTAAAATGTAGTTTTTGACAAACGACACATAGTTTTTAGCAAACAATGAACTGCTTTTCAGCTGCTTTGATATATGAGTAAAGTATTGGTTGAATGTTTTGAATCGGTTAGATAAAGCGCACTCTACAAAGCAACACTATCAGGTTATAAAATCAGTGATTTGATTTTCCGAACTTCGCATATTCAGGAAATAATCCAGAATTTCAGTTCTAGCTCCAACGAATGCAAAAATATAGCTTTGAAACTTTTAAATGTGTAAGAAATTTTTTGCTGAGCTAATTAATGAAGCGTTATGAATGTTGACCTCCCTTGAATTCGCATACATAATCTTTTGGATGAGCATAAATCAATTATGAATTTGATGATAATAGCAGTTAGCACAAGTGGACGAAAAGAAATGATGAATAAAAATAGTATGAATGATTGTTATTCTTGTAAGAATCTTACAGCTCTGAATTAAGTTAATGTAGTAATGAAATCTCAAGTTAAATAGTTGTTGGATTAGATAAAAACAGAAATTGTTTGTTACTTAACCATCTTTCGAAAAAATTCATTTGAAACACGTTCTTTCAGATTACAGGAGCAGCTTGGATCACATCAACGATTAATTATTACATTCATAATAGTTAGATGGCATTCTTACTGCCCTCCTTAGCAGTTCATTAAATACACAAATGGTAGCAACTCATTCAATAATGTTAGAAGAATTGCACTAAGGAATTGGAGACGAAGGTCACTGCCACTATATGGATCGATGGAAAATGATATTATAATATAACATAAAAGGATGATACCTGATAGTCGGTCCATGAGTCAGTAGCCAAAGCCAATGTGATCAACGCCAGACCCAGTAGGCCAAAAACGCTTGTGAGGGACAATAGTAAAGGCGAGGACCACATGACCGCACACGGTGACAGCCCTTAGACAAAATGTATGTGTGTGTGATGAGATGAGATGATGGTGCGCAGCAACTCCGCACTGTCCTCCTCCTTCGTTGTCGTCGTGGTCGCTGTCTCCGTCGCTGCTACGGTTGCGGATGCGAAGGGCACACAGCAGGTTACAGCAGTGCACACAGCGACTGACATGCACATACACTTGCATATATAGAGGCACTACACCCGTATCCCTGCAAGCGATAGCTAAGATAAGCTCATTTGTCCCTTGTAGTTATCAGCCAATCAGTTAGCGCTATATCACGCATCCTATGACTGTTGCTAGGAAGACTCATCTGTAGAAAACTTAAGATATGTGGGACCATCCTGAGATACTATGACAACTGGTTATTGTATCTTTAAAGATCATCTCGATGTATCATTTGTTATTTGCATTGGCCAAACTATATTTCTCTTCATAGACACGAGGGTAATGAGAATTCACGTTACCTTGCTCAGTAATAATGGTTCTTGGTCATTCAACATCCTGTAGAAGCCTACTTGGAGGTTATCTATATTATTTAGGTGCACTGCGATGACGCAGGTTTGATCGAATGCGATACAGCACACAATGATGACCTTACGAATGAAACATCTCTACATCACCACTCAACACATACCAACATGGCAGTAATATCAGTACTCTGTTCATCCATACCTCCCTAATTATCATACAGACCCCTAAAATCCATCATTCTAAGTGCTGCTACGAAAGACACCATAAAAAAACGATCATTAATTCCCCCTTCCCTCTCTTCGTGTACCGCATGAGACTGTTTAAGAAATGAATTGTCTACTACTGCAGGAAATTTTTCTTTCCACAAATATGACATGATCAATTATGCTGTCTGATATCAACAAAAAATTCAACCATTAACAGTTTATTGCTATTTGACTTATTCATTGATACGTTACCTTTTCCAAGTAACTCATTAGTTAACGCCTTGAGATACATTCCATTGCTTTGATTCAGCTGAAGTATGATAAATTTATTCCTTGTGACAGCATTGATGAATCCAATTATGGAAATCCATCCAAATATTCGCCAATATCAAACGGAAAGTCTTCAAAGATGACTTACTACGAACTCTAAATTAAATGTCTGCAACTTTTTTTTCTGCTATTAACGAAAATTTTGCTGTAGCATGCAAGTCTAACTGAATTCCTACATGGGTATGATTTAAATTGATTCCATACAACAAAACCGGTTGTCTCAGAACTACCACATGTTTCAAATTTTTAAATCATGCTCCTTAAACATTTCCAATTAATTAAGGCAGGAACAACTCAAAAACTTCTCGATCTTTTCATACTTTCCATCACTCGTATCATTGGAATTCTACTTACATTTGTTTGTTCAATATCCTCCGTTTACCTGGGTCTAGCGGATCAACATTCCATACATTTTCTTCAGTTTGTTTATAGTTCCTCGACGTCTTGTTGGATTACCTAGCCATAATTTTGATGTCGAAATCAATTTACATGGTAAGGCTCTATGCAGTTTGCTAGTTTTGCAAATAGATAGAAGTGAGATGTTACTCTTCCAAAACAAAGTGTTTTATTAGAGAAGTAACTGCTCGGTACTTGAAAATTAGTTTACAAAAGGAAAATAAATTTTCTTGAAATACGGACAAGGGAATGTGAAAAGAGATTCAGTGTGTACAACATATTTGTTTGCTTAACGGACGGTCAAATTTTAAAATGCCAAAATGTATTTATTTATGCCGCCACATAGACACATACTGTTGGAGAACTGCGAATAATCCGAACTAAGCAAGATTTGTTAGTTAGTTCCAACAACCGCCTCATTTGCATTTTAAATCCTTCCTGTCATCATTTGTACAGAAAGCACTTGAATTTGTGTTAAACATAGTTCTAATGGAAGTGGGTATGCTAAAAAGGCTTAAAATTTTGTAGTAATGCTAACACTATTAACAGAATAATTGTAAGCAGAAAATCAGAAAAAGACGACTCATTAGCTAATCTTAATTTTGAGAATGAAGCAATAAATTTTGAAAGGGGAATATTTGCCCTGTGCAGGAAATTATCATTGCAACAGATGATAGAAACAAAATTTCTTCTACTAAATCATTGTGTTACACTATAAATGTATAACTTTTAGTACTTCACTATTACAAAGATATAAATAAGGCAGTACAACCAAAACTGCTATATCTGGATGGATTTTAAAACTGATTCTTCAGTTTAAAGAAATTTACATAAATATCAGTTAACGTGATTTTATTTACAGTAATCTGGAGAAATGGCACTTCTGGCTATGATATCTTACAATCGCTTTCATCTGGCAGATCTAACGGTACTTTGTTGTAGCATTTCATTCTCAATGAGAGATGCTTCGAGCGTTGTGGAAGACTGCTCGATCGATTGAGACTCTTTGGACTGCTATCTTTAGTTTCGCTAATCTGTAACCATTATGCAATGAATCTTCTTGTCAAAATTCTAAATCAAGTTCAAGTGATATTCAATTCCACAAACCAAAACCAAGGTATTTATATACTTACACACACATTATCAGAGTTCCGAAAAATTACTCGTTTAAAAATAGTGGCAAGCATAGAAAGATACTTTGGAGAAGACAGTGTCTGATGATGACGAAGACAATTTGCAAATTTGAAAACAATTATTTGGTGCTCGAATTTTTTCCCAGGATTTTTGTGAGTGTGCAATTTGGACTTTATAAAAAACCCAGCATAGATTGATTAGCTCAGACAAAGGGCTTTTCGGAATAATAATGTACATTGTCACTCTATCTGTTTTGTCTTTTTCCATTCGACTTTCAGTATTAATTGAAACTTTCAGAACAAAATTGCCTTAACATTCATGCCTGCATTCCAAAAGGACTGGATATTTTTAGCAATTGCCGTATCCGGTTATGTTATGAAGCAATAGTACTTACCCGTAATGACCAGTTTCGATTAAACTTCTTCGTTGGCGAAATCTCACGGGATCGCAATTTTTGCTGTTTTGTCCATTTCTAAAAAAATTCTGCAAATACTTATCATTTTATAAATTGAGATTCTGATACACCGAAGAAGGCAGAAAGCAAGAACAGAGAGAAAATACAAAAGCGAGAGGCAAGTAGGATTTTGCTGGAAATCGATCGAATATATTTCAGAAAGATGCTCAATAGTTTTATAAGGTCAGAAACAAGCATAAGGTAAACAGATGAGCGATCATAAGTTTATTTGTACATCATCCAATGATTAAGCACAAGGTAAACATTGAAATCCGTAAAAAACATAGTAGGATATTCTGGATCACATACATCAGAAGTATTTTGATAAAATAAAAAAACTGTTATTTCTTACTTCTTCATCCAATAAACCACTTTGTTGCAGGAAATTGCGGAATATTTTCACTATGTTATAGTTCATTTTTGCGGAGGATTCGACATAACTTATGTTGAAATTTAAACGTTGCATCCATGCTTGAACCGTTGTTTCAAAGATCTAAATCGTCTTTTTCAGAAATCTGAACGATACTGAATTGATGTTAGGAATTTTCTTTTAATTATTGAAGATATTTCGAAAACATAATATTACTGACAGATGCCATTAATTTAAGTACTTTTTGAGATGAATCGCACTTGTTCCCAACAATAACAGTTGGAAGAATTCGAGCATCTTTTCGTTGTTGCACAATCTGTGACCATATGTCACTCATCTGAAATTATAATTTTGGGAATTTCTGAATATGAAAAAAAAAAAAACTTTTCAGATTTTTTCTTACAAAATTCCTTACAGTGCATAGGATATGATGAATTTCAATTGAAATCATAAGAACCTGCTTGAAACTAGCCACATCATTGACGGCAAAAACAAGCATGAATGCATTGGCAGATGCTATTGCAATTTTGCGCATGCCCGGATAGTCGAAATTTGTATCCAAAATTCCCAGTGATATTTCCATTCCCTATTTCAACATAACGATTTCTGTTGTTCGAAAAAATGAGATGAAAAAAGAAAATCCAAGAGATTACTGAGGACAATAGCAGAAGCTCCATCAAACAAGCATTAATTAAAAGTAGCAAAAACCTGTATATTGAAATCTCTCGAATAAAGATCCTCAACGGTTTCTCTGTATCTTTCATCGAAAGTTCCATGAAGATAACGTCGAATGATTGATGTTTTCCCCACTTTCCCGGGACCCAACACAACCAGGCGGAGTCGTGCCTTTTCCATTTCCTTATCTTCCGGAAGGGTGACACTGTTATTAATAAAAGTGTATATTCTATTTCTACTATCACAAACGACTTTATATGCTCCACACCCTGGAGAAAGCAATCACCCGCAAGTCAAGCTTTTATACCTCTCTGCTAATAAGTATTTGATCTAATTACTTAATCTTTCGTTGATTAAAAACCACCCAATCTATCCTTCTCTACTTTTATTTTCCACTGCTTTTACTGACTGTTATAACATGTTTGTTATCACTTCGAAGAAATATATCAGTTTTTGTACTGTAAAAATCAATATTTGCATAAATAATGCAATAAATTAATTCCTATCTTGTCCTTAGCAGTATTTACTATATCCAACCCTTTCGTTTTGCTTCCGTAAATCTTTCTCATTATGGAAGATGTGAAAGTAAGTAATAAGAAAAGGAAAGAATTTATTAAAAAAGACTGAAAAGGGAAGAAAATAATATTTTCTTTGTTCGTTATAGCTACTTTTTCACATCCGTGAATTATTTTCAAGCCCTTTACAATAACAACCATAGAGCCGCAGTAAAATTGGCAAAACATAACTCTAAAAAGGGATTATACGATGACTTGAAAAGCCATGGCACTGCCTGATTAGGTTATGCAAAAAATACCACCACATTAATCGGAATCATGCGACTTAAGCTTTCTCTCCGAGACAGATGGAATGAAACGACTTTATGAATTTGCTAAAAGGTTACAATGTGCTCTTTTGTTAAGGAAACAATAGTCGCTGTCGCTTTAGCATTGTGATAAAAAGGTCAGATTAGATTTCGTGCACTTGATGGTGTTAGCAAAAAAGACACGGAAGAAAATCTGAAAAACCCTCAAGTTATCTCCCGCAAATTGGAGGAAAAAAAATCTGTTAAACACGTGTGGGAAAAGAAGCGGATAGCATAACAGATTCAGCAAATGCCACGTTCGCTTTACTGCTATCGAGAGCTTTTTTCGCTACAGCAGCTAGAAATACTTTTCCCACTCCTGTTTCTCATAAAATTTCCTTTCGTTCTATTCAACAGCCAGCAATTTGCCTTGATAAGATTCCAGGTGTTCGAGGTAAAGGCCATCATATGAACTTAAGCATACCATAAAACCGAGTTCGACCAAATTAATGTAGCCGGAAATCATTAATCCAAAAAGTGAATAACTCCGCACTACCTTGATTCTCTGAATAAAGAACAATATCACGACAGTATGGTGATTGAACCCATATTGAAAGTAAAACTTTTGGCTGCTGACAAAGCCAAATTTGCTCAAAGAAAAAAAATTTAGCATCTATCTGAATTAGCAGCTTCACCAAATAAGTAAAATTTTAATGCAATGATCTTAAACTTTGTTTTTCAAAAGAGTTCCTAAAAAGTTTTTTTCCCTTAGTTTTTAAGCTACCTTTTTGAAAGAGAACATTTTTTTTTTCAGAATTTTCAACAAATTTAATTTTGGATGCGAAGTAATTTCGAGCATTTCTATTGTATAAAGCTAATGAAACCAGCCACGAAGAATTCGAAAGTGCAGAAATATTGAAAGAGGATAAATTTTTTAACAAAATTTTTTAACAAAAGAAAAAGCTCCTTTCATGTGATACCATTTGAAATGTTCAAGTTGCAAGTACAATTTTTGAAGTAATAAATTCACCCCGGATAAAGCAATAGAAATAAGGAACTGGTAAAACAAATGTCCACTCTAAAGAGAACCCACATGGATTGTCGATAAAATTCGTTGGAATATTTTCAATTTTTTTGTTGCCTCTGAAATTTTTCATAAGTAATTTTTCATGTAAAATTGTTTAGTACAAGCTCGGCTGCCAACCATATTGTAGTAGTTCTGTCAAATTCTTGGCAAATATAAAGGAATATGTAGCAGCGAAGGAAAAAAAATGAGAATCAAAATGAGATAAGAAAAGTAATAAGCTAATTTAATTTCCTCTTTCTTTCGGAGCTGTTCATTATTTGCTGCTAGTGTAATAAAAATATTGAAATTAGTATAAGAAGGTCACACTACAAGTTTTGTTTTCGATGTGTGAATGTTTAGTATAGTTTTTTATTAAATCCTCGAAAACAGAAGCATGAAGCAGTTTTCTGGTAAACAGATTCAATTTGCCTGATTGAAACTAACTAGGCATTCAGAAACACTTACATGCACTAGAAATTTGACTAACGATAACATGACAAAATCGCTAGAATCGAATCTATAGCTGATGATGAAAGAAGTGAGGCTAGAAAATACGAGTTATATATATTATTATAAACCGATAATATCCGAAATGTTTCGACAAATAAAACATCCCTATTTTAAAAAGAAAAGTTTTAAATAATGCAATAAAAAATTCGTAAATGAGTCTATTATTGCATTGTTTTAATCTATAAAAGATGAGGAAAAAAATCTGTGAAATACTTCAAAGACCGAGAAGCGGAAGGGACGGAGCGGTATGTATATTGAAAAGGAAACCATGGAAATGCCTCATTTTGTTTGTAGAGCTGGATAAAAAAGAAGAGGGAAAGAGAGAAAGGAAGAGAAATACATGGCTACTATTTGTTTTGAGCGTAAAACACCTGGAAGTATTAGGTGACAAGTCTGCTTCCTTTCTCGACTTCGCAACTTTTCAAAGATGTCACTTATCGAGGAGCGTCTCCTCTCTTACAACAAACATATGAGTGTCGCCGTTCAAGAAATGACTGGAGAATCTACACGGCAACTGAGCTTTTACAGCTTATGCAGTCTATAGGAAAGATACAAACTGGAAAGGGACATACTCAGCTCCAAATAATGATGAGAATTCACTTTGCTTCAGAAAAAATTGAATACAGCAGGCGGAGCTTCCTGTGCGCACCGTTTCCTTTTTTCTAATTTATTTTAACTTTCCATTTCTAACAATTCATAGACAGATAAAATAAGTAAACGTACCCTTGATTAATATTACTCTTCCTAAGGTTTCCTGACTATTTTTGATACAGTTAACAAAAAAGAATAAATCCAACTTCATAGTAAAAAAAGTTCCGACATATTAATCTATTCTCAATATTAAAAACTCTATTTCTATCATGTTGCCTTCCAACTCCTCCATCTATTTTTATAGAAGTTTTACAATGAGAAATTTCTCGAAAAACGAAGTCCCAACTTTCTCCTTAATTCCACTTTGCAAATACCATGATGTAGCAGTTACAATCTAATTTTTCCGCATAGAATTTCAACCAATCTTACACATACCGTTGATTGACTGAAGTTGAATAAGCTCTAAAGAGAATTCTGATCAAATTCCAACTCATCCCTTATTCGGCCGATTTTTAAAATTGCTGACAAAATTCGAACAACAACCTGTGGGATTAAAAAACTGTCGTTGTATAAATCTCAAACCATCATGTATCCAGCACTTTTTTCTCTAATTAAGTAAGTTATTCGACTGTATCACAATTTATTCCAATCCGGCACAGTTTAACAATACAAAACTTGTAACTGGAATGGTATAGAACATTATTAAAATATAAGCAATAAACGATTGCGTTGATTAGAACATCTTGTGACAGCTCCGACCCCAACGATAAACTAAAATTAATGGTCTCTAACTCTCTGGAATAATTGACTGCTCTTACGATAGGTATAGCAGTGTGAACATCTAAGGATGAATAGAAACAAGACGTTACCTGTAAATCTTTTCAGGAGTTACGCTTTGCATACGTGTCAGGCATCGTACGGATAATCGTTCTGATTCCCTCATTAAAATCAGCTGGCACAAATGTCGAGTGCAACTTTAGAAGGAAAAATTCACCATTGAGACTGGAAACATCATCGAAAGCTGCATTGTTAGCTGCTTTCAATCAACCTCATCGCTTGTACTGCACAAGCGTATGGTTCAATAGGCTAATTTTATTCGCTAAAAATGCCTCTATACTCGATCAAATTTTTATATTCCACCATGAATCACGCATAGCCTTTTGTGGCGCTTGGTTTAATAGCGTCATTCAACTGGTATATTTGTCAGATGACGTTTTTCTGTAATGCCATATTTTTCAGGTCATAACAAAAAACTTTTCAATCATTAAACAACAATCTTATTGCTCATTAACAACTTGGGATGATAAATGACAAACAATCATCTGTTCACATAAAAACTTGTAGAATGTTTGTATGGAACGATAAAAGGACAAAAGTACATATACATACGTATATATAAATAATAACATTCATTGTAATTTGACGTATAACACGCATATTAATATAGTAGGAATGTTTCTTTAAACATTTCCAATGAGGAAAACGCGCTCAAAAATTTAACGCAAGCGCGTTGGTCTTAAAGCGAAATGTGCACGCAACGCAGGTGGCATTTACCATTTTCATTATATTGGATAGCATGGAAATGCGTGGGGGTACGTTACGCAATGACCATTTAATAGAAGTTGCGTGAGACGTGATGTCTGTATGTGGGAGTGATTAATAGGGAGAGGTTACAGACTTGTGAATGTTATTCCATTTGATAATATGGACTTTAATTAAGTATTTGTTTTTAGTCGTTTAATTTGTTGATCTGTTAGAAGAATCATTTTGGATATTCCTAAATTATTCTAGGTATGTCTGTCTATTGGTCGCTGAATGTGTAGTTATTCAGCGAGCTACGATGAGCCCTGAGAAGGGGAATACTCGATGTCAAGCTGGTAAGATTGCTATACTGTTTCATCGCTATTTATAAGTAATTTATTTTAATGGTTCTGAATTGATAAAATTAACAATTAGTAAAATGAAGGACAGAAATGGGACTGAAGATCATTAATTATTGTTTAACTTAACAAGCAAGAAGCAATATTTTTCCTTCTAACAGAACCTCGTAGAACGGAGACTCGAAGTACGACTGCAGGAGATCTGAAAAGTAGTCCAAGTGGTTGTAGAACATACGCCTCAACTTCACCCTATAAGACCAGGTTATTTATTTTCTTACGTTTATTACATTTCTGAAAATTTCTTCATGCCATAATCCTTTCGAAAGCGAGCGTACTGTTTAAATGTTGTCCTTGTTGCATCTCTGTACTAATTAATGCAATTGGTACTTAACAAAATGTAACAATTCAATCTTCTGGAAACTTCGTTTGTTTTAAGATTTTGTGGTTTTGCTGCTGTAATAAAAATTCGTAGTTGTTATTGTAAGATAGATAGAAGAAAGTAGATTGAAACGTGTTTCTCAGGCAACAAAGCAATGGAATAACAACAGAGAAGACTCGATATACGCCTGATTTTGCACCAGTACGTTCACGGCGGGGCTCAGCAGCTGTTGTCGTACCCCCTCTTCCAACAGTACCATCCACTGCCGCAGCAAGTAACTTATAGTTTCATAGCAGTTAACTTTTTCGTAATTGATGTGGGCGACAAACGAAGGTATTAGAATACTTCGTGAACCTGTCGGACAAGTTCCATTGTTTTTATCTATTTTACTTTTCCTGTTATCCGGTACTGCTGCACCTTAATGGATTCAGAGAAGAAAGGCCGTCGCGGTAGAGATGACGATAGTGATGATGATACTGCAAGTAGTAGCTCAGGACCTGTGAATGCCAAACGAACTCGTTTATGTCATAACAGGAATGATATTAGAAATGTGGAAATAGTCGTTGATGATATTGTCCCAGAGATTGAAGAAATTATGCAACAGAATAATGTTATTAAGGTACCATATTTTCTATGCAGTTTTTATTCAGCATGAATTCTGAGACTCTTGTCTCTACGAAATCTATGAAGACACTGTGTCGTCATTTTAGGAAAGGTTCTTATACCGATTCTTAAAACTGAGGACACAGAGGTCATTTGTCTGTATGAAATCACTTACATTATTCGTTTCGTGATTGCAGGACACTTCACATGATGCGCTGACAGAACGACAACCTCAGAAGAAGACAGATTCCGATTTGGAGCAACATTTCAAAAGTTCGTTATCACTTGCTGCCTATTTATGTCTCTATTAATGTCGTTGAGTCAAGATTTCATTATCGATTCGAAACTTATCTTTCTTTATTAATTAGCCAAATATTCGAGGATCTTTTTCCAGAGGCTATTCGACTTTATCGATATATGTCACTGCCGGATACACAAGTTGGTAGCGCTAGACCAGTATATAGGCCTTTCTTAAAAAGGAATTTGATATACATGAGGCGATCTGCTGTAAGTTGAGAAAGATTACTGTTATTTTTGGTTCTTAGAACTGGTACGAAGAAATTTCGATTTATCTTTGGAAATTATGGTTTACCCATTCCATTTCAGCTGTCCATTGTTTTTGTATTGTTGCAGCAGTCGATAGCAGTAGGAGATGATTGCATGCCTCCCCTTTGTCCACCAAGTGTTGGGAAAACTGGAATGAAGGCGAAGTTACGTAAACATGAACATCTCATGGATATACTTCATGCAATCAGGAGAAGGAATGAAATACTGAAAAAGGTGTCGATTTTCCATGTACTGTATCCATTTTTTTTTTTCGAGAAATCATAACCAAACTTTGACATACTGTATACTTTCTTCGCTAGGTTTCCTTTTTCCTCCTTCCGGTCTAGATGCTTGTGATTCATATATAAGTTATGTTTCAGAATCCAAAAACAAAATCATCAGGTTCAGCAGCTGTCTCATATTTGGTACGTGCCCTAAAACAGGACGAAGATATCAGGAAGGGGAATGGTAAAGATGCTTTGTCAAAGGAAACGAGAAGACATGCTAATTGCTCACATGCTACCTCAATGATTAAATTTATTGATGTTCGGAATAAAGAATTGCCAGGTAGATTTTTTTTTTTTTAAACTCGTTTTAAGTAGTTTTTAATTCAATGTAATCTATAAAATAAACAGTAATGGCGATTATTTACAGGTAATCGACATGCTGTTATTACTGTGTACCTTTCAAGCGAAGTCGATGGCGTCTTTAGCGAGATTGTAAATTTTATTCTTCTTGGTGTATCTGTTTTGTGTCTCACTAGTTTTTTTTTAGTTCATTGACTACAACTTTTTGTGCTAATCAATTATGAAAAATTGATATATGCAAAGATGTGAAGTAAAATAATCTAGATGCGACTTCCTTCCGCGACAGTACAAATGCAGATAAATACTCGTGGTGAACCTGTTGCAATCGATTTGCCATTATCTATTGGTTGTCCGTTGCACTGCAATGGAAAGCAGAGGTAACAGTTTTATGAGTGGAATGATGGTATGGTTTAGAATAACGAAGCTATTTGGGACAATTTTCATAGGATGGAGTGCATTCATTTATTCGGTATCGTTTCTGAAGGGTCAGAAACCACCATCAAATTCTTGTGCATTTTGTTTTGCAGGAATGATTATGTAATCATCCGTGTTACATTTTCGGGAGAAGAATTCGCTCATGTTTTGGGAGGTAAATCATTGAGAAGTGTTCCATCAAGGCAAACAGACAAAGATTCAAAAACAGTCGTCCATGTAAGTGTACCAAGAAGTTCTGGAAATAGGTTAACTTTCAAAGAGTACCACTGAATCACACATCTTGGTTTCCTCAGTTCTATGTGGCTTATTGCAACTTCAAAGAAAGTAAAATCCAGGAAATAAAATAAAATCATTATGAGAAAATGATCGGTAAAAATGGATTGGAGCTTCTAACAATGAAGATCGTTGTGAACCATAGTATTAAGCTTTGATATAGTGACTTTGTAAATGGGAAAATTAACTGTGACATGGTTTATGCAAGTTCTTATATCTAAACTTGAAGCTCAGTGTATTTCATTGTTGATGATGTTTTATTCTTTCCATTATTTGAGGTCACCCGGCGTATAAGCTGCCTTTCTTCTCCAGATAAATTAAGGAATAGTGAAGGTTCAGTAACGATGTATGGTGCACGTTGCATATCTTCTGTTGCAAAAGGCGAAACATCTGACGGTTTAATATATGGCCATGGTAGCATTACTCTGATGTTAGTCTTTAGAAGTTTTTAGGAGAACTTTTGCTTTTGACACCATGTTTTTCACGACTTCGACAGTTAACATATGCTCAAGATAAAAACTGTGCTCTAATTTTTTCAGCCCGGATTCTTTTCTTAGTTTAAATGACAGGTGGCGTTCGGAAAGAAATTTGACGAAGAAGCTTATCGATTTAGGGAAGGTAACATCTTCCGTGTTCTGTTTATTTTATACTATTGAGCAAATCCCTTGCGCGAATTGTGAAGCAGTTTCGATCAGCTGTTTACATGAAACCGATTTCCAGAAAATGCATATGAGTCCATTTGTACGCATGTCAATTGTGCCGGATAACAGTGGGGAATCGAGCTCATCGGAAGACGATGACGAAACAAGAAGTTGCTCAAGTATATGCTTAGTTTAATCTTCATGGCATCGTTTTCTATAATTTTGCATAATTGTACTACTATCTTTCTCCTTTAAAAAAGAGATGGAACCATGCTTCCAGAGATAAATTAATTTAGGTTTTGCCACATCTGCTTCAACAAGCTGTGTTGACCGTTCTCGTCAGACCAGTGAGATATCAGCAAAGGAATCTACACATAGCCTTGCATCAGCAGAAACCGGACTTCAAAAAGATGACAGTGTAGTTCATTTTGTTCTGACAGAAATGTTTCTTACACTTATTCCTGATTAAATTAGTTGTGTGAAAAACATTACTGCACATTTCAAATCATTTATCTTCCAGGGTTTTGAAGAGTACATGAAATCACGGTTCAAGCGAGAAATGTCGTTAGAATTCCCTAAACAAATATGGTATGCTTTGTTTCTGTTTTTAGTAGATATATGGTCTTTATGTTATATGAATTTGTATTTTGTTTATTTCTGTTTTTCAGCTATCGCTTTATTACGAGGTACAATGACGAACCGAATACTAGTTTTCCAGAAAGCAAACATCTACTTTGTTCCCAAACTTCATCAGATTTGGTAAAAAGTGAGCTGTTGAATTCAAATGCTAGTGTTGAAACTGCTGCAAATGGTGTTAGAAGTCAGTTTTTTCTTTTTTTTTTTTTTTTCTTTTTTTTTTTTTGGAATTGAAGAGTGCGTATCACTTCATTCCTAAGAAATAATATTCTGTTGTACCCATGAAACAATTTTAGGACACTGTTCTCCGTTGAAAGAAGTTTCTCCAGGAAAGGTTTTGAATGGACGATTATTTTCCAAACCCCTAACTTCACCTAAATCTTCGCCGAAGTCAGTTCCATCGTCGCCTACTAAATACCGCTTGGATGTTCCACGTCGAGACAAGCCCTTGGCTGCTATGGTTGATAGTTTAGCATCCAAATTTGAGAAGTGTTCTAAAATTGTGCCGCCGAAATCTGTTGCGCCGGATGATAAAGTAACCGTTTTTAGATATCCTTCCAGTACATTCTTTTAGTGAATTTAGTTATTAATTCATCTTTCTTATCGAAAATCCGAGCAATATGTCTGTTATTTTCAGGTTACAGTTCCCGAACTGCATTACGAAGGGTATCCCGAACCAGACGGTAATGGGATCGTCACACGCTTTGTATCCCCAGCCAACAAATGTTTTTTCTGCCTTGGAACATTTCCTGATATGTTTGCTTTGTTGCTTCACATGAGAACAAGCTATCCACGACTTGATATAGTATACAGAGTACGTTTTTGATTTTTTAAATAAAGCAATTGTAGACTGTATATCGTAGAAATATAGTTAGGTTTTTTCTGTCACTCTGTTTTCAAATTATGCATAACTGTTGAAAGAAATTTACATTTTTGAACTGGAGTAATGATTTCATATTTCGATGGATTAATTTATATTAAAAGCTTGTACAGGGTGACGCGCGACAGACAGCTGTCATAAATAACAGTGCGCCAGTTTTCATTGATGTGTTTGTGCGTAAACATTTCGACGGCTCGTATGAAGGTCCACTGGTTCGGCAATACACGACTTCTCGTAATAGAGTTATACCGCAACATTGTATTCCCAGCGATCGTCTTACTTACATTGTTCACAAGTTAGTTTTTTTACCCGCTTTAGTACTTTTTCTTTTTTTGAGTCCAGAAGTGCAGTGCTGTTTCATTGTTGTTTCAGAGCTGAAGCACGAGCTATTCGTAAAATGCCAAAAGATCTTAGCATTTTTTTCATGCAAGCTGATCGAGAAAGACGTGCTACAAAGGGAAATAATGCGTAAGTTATTCGTGTTAATTTATCTACTAAACATTGCTTCCGGTGTGGATAGAATTTACAGAATTCTCACACTGATAAATTGTTCCATTTTAATAATTTTTATTAATACCGTAAATTACTTCTAGAGCATATTTTGGTTTCCGCAGCAGACATCCTTTAATGAAATGCACGCAAATATCAACGAAGCAGACGGATCAGGAATGGTTGCGAGAATTCATTATTAGAGTAAGTGTCGCAGTTGCTTTTATACCATTTTATGCAAAATTTACAAAAATTATATTATAATATATGAATACGCAAATGTATTATTCTACATTCTTAATTTATTTTTAGCAAATTGAAGATTTTCTTGATTTATCACGTGTTGAGAAGGACTTTATGTCGCTGTGGAGTATTTTTCTTCTAAATCTTAATCACAAGCCACTTGGTCGATGTCACACATATCGCACTTGCGTAAGTGCCTACTTTCGACACTTTTAATTAGTGTTCTTTTTTCTTTGTGTTTTTTCTCATAGCATATATATTTATCGAACATTTGAGTTTCTTATCATTGTTTATCAAATTTTTGGCATATTTTCCAGCGACTTTTCTTGCAAAAGCATCGGCAAGATATCTTGCAAAATAATTTTCAAAATGCGTGGGTGTTTCATCTCACTGCTTTGCATGAAAAAGAGGCGTTGGATACAGACGAAGTTTATGACTTGACGATGCGTTTAAAGGATAATTACGACCCAAGCACGGACGTTCGTCATGTGGTCTACGCGTAAGTGTAATCGTAATCAGATTCTATTCTAATTTTGGAGAATATTATCTAAGAATTATTTTCAGTTGTCTTTCTAAAGTTTAATTTTATTTCTTTTTCAGTACACGTGCACGATTAGAAGCAGCAGCTTCTAATGCAAAGCGAGAGCCCCCAGCTTGGCAGAAAGAACCAGTACATGGGCCCAAGATTTCAATACTGAGGAGTTCATCCGTTGCGCGTCTTTCATCTTTAGAGCCGAATTCCGATAATGAAGTCTGATTTTAATAAGAATTTCATTACAAAAGTTTTGTTTCCTTATGGTTTTTCTATTTTGCCTTATTTTAGGATATGTTCAAAAAATTCATGAACGATTCTGCTCGCAAAGAGAGACGAAGTAGTAGCTGTTCAGTAGATGAGCCCAGCCGGGTAAATAATTTCGTTTGCAAAATAGTTAGATCTGTTTAATGATACATTTGTTTATCTTATCTGATAATATTTGTCATTTCTGCATGATGAAATACTTCCTTTATCCCATATTTTCGATACTTGTTTTTTGCAGCATTCAACAAATCGTCGTCAGCGTGAACCTGATTGTTCAAAGTATCTGACAACACCTCGTGCTACGCAACCACCAAAGTGGTTATCATTTGCCGAATAAATTTTCTGCTCATAGATTTCACTTTCAATAAAACGGTAAACTTACTATGATTATATCACCCAGCTTCGCTGTACATTATCATTATTTACCAATTTTAAATCAGCAATGAGACTAAACGGGAACATTCACCAAAAACTTTTCCGCTACTTCATTTCAGAAATGAGTACTTTTCTAGCTGTCCTTGATTTCTTTGGTATTTTCGAAGTATATACGAGTTTTGTTTTCCAAACTCTTTTCCCCTGATCAAATAAAAGAACCACATATTTATTTCGAACTTGGCCTTCAATGAGGCAATCCTTACAGGCTAGAGTTCGATGTAATTCGGTTTCGGTAGTTATCTAGCTAATGCCTTATTGGAAAAAGTTCACCATTCAGCAGACACTAGTAGGTCTCAGTTAAATAAAGCTGGCAGTCGTATGTATTTAGTAGTTAGCATCCTTGGTTTACCTGACGACAAAATTTTTTTTTTCCATTAATCAAGTGCAAAAATTGAAATACTAGAGGCAAATGAAAACATCGAATCTAATACTCTAGGTTGATTGGCTTAGTGAAACCGTTTTCAGGGTTGAATCATTTTATGGATATGACGCACTGTTAATCATTTATGCAGGATCGCTGTCAAAAAACTGCCTTGCAATCTTTTTGCAGTCTTTCTTCTTTGATAGGCAATGCTGACAATTAATTTTACATTTAGTGCTGTGTTTCTATATAATGTTTTTGTAAGTTGAAATTATAGCTGTCGTCTATCTGTTTTACTTCAATATTAATGACTATTTGTTTTTCTTTTCATTTCGTAATATTGGTACTTGTTTTTCTTTTCATTTTATAACATTTTTACTCCATTTTACAAATTCTATTATATAATTTTCTTTATATTTTTATTTTTCATTATTACTTTTTTTTTTTTGTTTTATTTTATAATGTTTCATACAGTTTGATCCGCGAAAGAAATCATCACGTCTTTGAGGGTTGGGAACTGTGGAATAACAAAGATACAAAGTCTTTCAAAATACTTTCTGGCCATTATTTATTTGTTCTTCCGATTGTTTGTGTCATAGTTTCCTGTTGGTCATATGAAATTCGTTTTAATTTCGTTAAGCCAATAACTTATTCGTCCTATAAAAACTGAATACTTTATCTAAATTATGGTTGAAATTTGCACGTTTTATGCATCGGTAACATTTCAGGCTTTTGAAGTCCATACACCCATTTTTCTCTTAAATTTTCGAGTCCCGGCGTCGTTTTCTTTCTGTTATTCATTTCTTCATTTTAAATATATGATGATATTTTTGCAAACGTCGTCTTTAATTTATGAATCACCCAAAGGGTTGAAAGCGTCGTGAATACATTGTGAATAATGTTTGCAATATTATTGTATTAATTTGTTTCTTACGCATCTTATTGCGCTCCGTCATTGTAGGATACCAAGATTGTTTTATTCGATCAAACTTGTGCAAAATTCAGGTGTTTTATTTCATTTTAAATCGTTTTAATCCATGTTATTTTGTGTCGTGCTAATGAGTTGGCAGGTCGCCAAATTTTATTGTGTTACAGTCTAGGAAATTCCATTAATATATTGTTTGTTGTCTAGAAGTGTTGGGCTTTTGATCTCTAATTTTATTGAAAAGGTTCCACTAATGAAAATTTGTGATCAATCCCTCTGTTGCCAGAAGCATTGCAAATTTCTCAACTGACCTTTGGTATGGCTTTCTCTGGAGTTTTGAGATTTATTTACACTGACTTTCGCTGGAGACTGTATAATGAAAATTGTTGAAAACCTCCAAAATCTAAAAGCCTGAACAGGCATTTATCGATGAAAGATGTACAATTGAAGCTTCTTTTGAAGTATTTCATTTGAAGAACGTTTAGCATTTAAAGCTAAGGTGAGAATTGGTTTTATAAGCATAGAAACGTTGAAATCTTTTGATCTGAAAGGGTCTCTAAATAAGTAGTGAGATTTTACTCACTGATCGTTGGAAATTGTTTGGTAACAGCTGTGAGTAAAGTTCTTCACTAAGTCGGTCTATTTGTTGTGATGAAGTTGCAGGTCATTTCTGAAATCTTGATTAAAAGATTCCATTTACTATTAGATTGATCCTTAAGAGCTATAGGAAATGGTGATCGAGTAAAGATCACGGATAATTTCGATCCATCCCTGAAATTTCATGTGAATGAAAATCCTAATGTTGATGGGTGACGTCATGAATCTTCATTAAAAGATTGGCTGCTACTCCTAAACAGTGTTTAGCATGTAGTTGAATTATCATCAAAAAAATGGGATGGTGCGTTGTGTATCCAAGCAGTTGTAACATATGCATATTTTCTAGTGTTGACAATATTCTAAAGAGAGCTGTTATCTGATCGAAATCTGATTCTGTTAAAAAAATTTGACATCAAATTTGAAATTGGCTCTCTCCCAATTTGTCCACCGGTTAGCCCTTTTCCCAATGGATTTAAAGTTGAAGCAAATATGTTTGAAGCCTAGTCATTTATGTTCCTCTACATCTGTACCCATGGACATCAGCTGTATGCAGTTGATATATATATATATATTTTTTTTTTTTCTCGGCAATTCCAGAAAATTTGTTGGCAATTACCTGAAGGCCAGTTATCTATTGAACTAACAAGTAATTCTGGAACTAATTCCTTTTCTGAGAACGAAACTATAAAGTCTGTGAGCAGCACTTGCATTGCATTACAGAAATTTCAAGGGAAAAAAGAAAATAAAGTTTTACTCATATCCTATCTTCATCTACTTCATTTTATTGTGTATCACTAAAAAGTGGCCAAGCAGTTGTCGTAGTTTTGGCTACAACTCTGCTATGAAGATGTGCATTGCAAGTACTTGAAGATTAGGGAGAATATGGGGTACTAGAAAACTGAAACGAGATAGTAATGAAAGTATTGTATAATTTGAAGTCACTCTTGGTGGGTCATTGATTATCTGATCTGATAGATGAGTCATTTCTGATTTTTGAGAATTAATTCATACCGGGTTGTGGTTTATCGCTAACAGTCGTTAACAAAATACATTAAAAAAAACAACTATTTTTTGGTTGATTGCAATTTCTATTCTTGTGAAGACACAATAAGTTCAAAAATTTCAGATATGCAATTTTTAAATAGAATTTCTAACCATCAGTGACATCACATTTAAGGTCACTGCAATTTTTGATGTGAGTTATCACACACCAAGCATAACATTATTAGATGCTTCTTACTTAAGCAACCTATTTTTATCTCCGATTGTCAATTTACCAAGTGCAGATGTCGTCTTCATCAAGTTCGACCGTTTGGTCATTTTGTCTCTTAATAGTGTGAGCTACAAGCTATTCTATTTCCAGCTCAATTATGATAAATCTATTTCAAAGCTACTCGAAATAACTTTTCAGAAAAGGATCACTTAATAAGAATGAAAAGCTGCCAAAAAATATGTAGATAAGTGAAACTTTCGTATGGCATACTTCCCCAGCAAGACGAAGTGTTTCTGAATGAATATTTTAGTGGATAAAAAGTGATTAGCAATAATACAGGCAAAAATTAAATTCATCATTTGTTCAGTATCATGGACCTATTGATTTTGTGGTTATGATGTGAAACTGAAATGTTGAAAGAGACTGAAGAAAGGAAAAAAATGATTCGAAGATCTCTGTGAAGTAATTTTCCATTCGTTTAACTTATAATTTTCTTTTTTGAAGAAAATTTACAAGGGAATAATCAAATTTTTCAGGAATAAAATATTGATGAATTATTATTCAGCGAATTGAATTTATTAACAAAACGAGTTGCAGCAATGAACGCTTTTGCAGCAAAGGTTTTATTACTTCACATTTACTTTATTAACTATTCATTTTTTTAATTGATATTGCATGAAAATCAAGCATAAAATCTTCAAAATCAGTGCAGTGAGGGAAATTCATCGATCGTTTTATTTGGCTATAACGTCCTAATTGTACTTGGCCATAACTGTTTAATTGCAAACTTATTCAAAAATGGCAATTATTTTCTTGTCACCCATTTGAATCACTCTTTTTTCAACAATTTGAAATTCGGTTCGTAAAATATTTTATCAGCATAGTGTTAGGAAATATGATCTTCTTCAACCCGATCGGATAAATCAATCGTTATGTATTAAATTTATATTTAAAAAAAACTCATTCGTCATGTAGCAGGGAGAAAGCTCTAAAAAGTATTTCTCATCTTTTCCCTCTCTTTTACTTTTTCCTCTTCACTGAATTCATATTCAGTTTACTTGACACACTTTTATACATTAATTACTGTTTTTAGACATATATATCTGAAGAAATGAAATGAGATAAATTTGATGTATTACCTTTGGTTTTTTAGTCTAAAAGGAGTACCAAAAGTTTTAATTCTAGTAAATATAAGCAGAAGTTAGTATCAAAAATAATGTTTTTGGAACAGATTTTGATTAGACCATTAATAGATAATGGATTTAGCAGAATAGATAGTATAAGTTGACTCTAAATATCAGTAACAAAATAAATTGACCCCATCAAGAGTCGCAATCAGCTAAGTTGTTGAAACTGCCGACTTGAGATTCGATTGCTAAGATTAAAGATTGTATGTTTATGCGCTGTCTGTATAAATGAAAATGTCGGATATTCCGGAAAATAATAACCGTAATGATGGATATGAAAAACATGGGTAAAAATATGAAAACATTTTATTCATGACTGTATGTATCTCGTTATGGTTTTCCGCATCGTAGAAAAATTTCAGTGAAGAAGATTTATTTTCCTTTCTATACAAACAGCTTTGCCAGCTGCTTCTGATAGGCTTAGCACAAAACGCAAGTCTGCCAAGATAGAAAGGAGAATGGAGAGGATTTGTGTCGAATTATTCCATTTTGTGCCAGATGCTACTTGCTAACAAACGACAGTTGCATCCATCATTTCGTTTTTGCTATATGTGATAATGGAAATTAAATGGAGGAATGTAACATTGGAAATAATTGTAGCGCTTTGTAATTCTTTTGTTGGCAATTCGTGTTTGTTAATTTGTTTGCAAATTTTTTACTAGTTGTTTGCTTTCGTTTTTTACTACAATCCAATTATATGGTATTGATCAAGTGCCATTGGAAATTTGACAGCAGACATTTCATGGATTTACTTTTCAGCTCATTAGTCTAAGAATGTTATAAATTTTTTTAAATAGAAAATTATATGTTTTAAGTCTTTTACATTTGGATTTTCATATCCAAACCTCGAAATGTTTTTCTTCACTCTCTGATTGAATTATCGAGCTATTTTTTGATAGTTGCTTACTGATTTTTGTATTCTTATTATTTTTATCAAAAAAAAACTCCAAGTAAATGTAGTATTTTATGAATTATTTTATACCAAACATCTAATGGATGTTAATCAACCAGAACATTTCAAATTTATGTTGCATAAATATTTTTTTGGAAGTTAGAAGTTAGGTTAGCCCTTTTGATTTCCAAGTATGTTTGTTAAGAGTTAACTGGTATTTCGCTATTTTAGATGATGTTAAAAAATCCAATTTTCCAAGCAGTTCAACCTAAAGGCTTCATCTATGTACGGAAATATCAAAGCTAAATTGTGTCAAAGTAGGTCAAGCACAATGAACACTAATATACAGAAGTTGATTAAGCTCAGGTAGTTCAAAATATCAGTAGGTGTTTACCGTTACGTATATTAAGCAGGAATGACTACGTTTGATGTACTGTGGCAATATTATAGATGAAGAAGCTGAACAATTGACAGTATAGGTCACAATTTCAACATTGTTCTTTGCGATTAGCAGTCAAATGTGTTAACAACCGCTGGAGCAATTGAATACAGATATTCATTATTTGCATTGCTCGTAACATACATGCATTTTTGTTGTCCACTACTTTTATTCATGGTCATCATTGATTACTACTATCATATCTTGTTTGTAATGTATGAAATTGAGAGATGAGAAGAAACTTTTCTGTGGATCAACAATGTTATGCATTTATGGCATGGGTCAAGAGTGTTGCCCATTTATGGTGTAACAATGCTGTGCTGATCATTACCAAAGGACAATCAATGTCCACTTCGTCTGTATCATTAATTCCCAGGGGAGCAAATTATTGGCGGCGTTCGCCAATGGTAGCATTCGCCAAAGTATTATGCACTCGCTCGTATGTTGTCCTATGTTGAATTTCAATATGTATTCATTGGTGAAGAGTATATAGGATAGACGGGGAAGGACCATTGGTGTGTCGACCAAAAGGGGTCTCCACGCTAGGTAGGCGTTTCTGCTTCCTTTGCTGCTAACTGCGATAAAGTAGTAACAGCCTCAACTCAATTCAAACTCATACCACACTCCTCTATTTTTCCTGTTCTCGGACATCTCGAGCCTCATTCTTCTTTAGTTACAATCATCATCTCACTAAACTGCACATGCAGCAAGCTACTTTTATTACTAGTAGGATAGAGCTATGGTCATTTTTCACTCTCATCAATTCATTCTATCTTTTCTACCCTTTTTCATTCTTCATTTCATCTATGCTTAATACCATTTTGTCTTTTTCTAACTGAAAGTTTCCTTTTTCAAATATATACGATGCTGTATGTCATATGCAATTCGTTGCTTGCTTTGCAAATTTTCAAATTTTCCAATATTTCACTTTTTTTTTTTTTATTATTCATTTATATTATTCTGCAACTTTCAATGCATCCTTTGTAATCATATATATCTTTCTTTCTTATTCTGATTGCATCAATATTTCTGTTATTGTTTCATTTTTTTAATTAGAGCAATCATTTATCTTTTTAATTACATGTCAATCAATCCCAATAAATAATATATCATTCCTTTATGCTTAAATTTACATTAACTGTAATAACTTTGCTAGAGGTTATATTATCACAAATTAGTTTAATTTTATAATTCAATGAAATGAATAAATGTTTGTTAGATGGAAGGGAACAGTTATCGCATACTACTTTATTTCTTCTTTACTTTTAAAAATTATTATCATTACTTATGTTGAAATCATCAGCTTACCAAGTACCACGTGTTTATTTTATCATTATTTGCCTTTTCTTCCTATTCCCTTTTCTGTAAAATTATTTCCAATATTTATTCGTCCATTGCTAATTAATGATTGTTTGTGTTGAACACATCAATAAATTTCAGATTACTATTTGAATGGACTAATTTAGAAATGATGATTTATTATAATTTACTGAAACAACCGAATATAATCTATTTGTTGAACAGAACTAATTTCTGGTATTAACACATATTGAATACCGTCATCTGTTAATTGCTTCCGAAAATTAACACTACGGACTATGGAATGAAATGAATGAAACTTCAAATCGTATGAAGAATTCAATAATATGCCTACTGCAGTCACTTTCCGATATCATAGTCGAACAAGAAAAAAGTGATGGAATTTCGTGATGTATACAATTGAATGATCAGTAAAAATTGATCGAAATTGTTATCAAGAAGAAAAATTTATTGCACCATCTGTAAGCTAATATTTTTACATAAATCTTACAATGCCGTGTTCATTTCGAGCTCGTGTAAACCAACTATGGTCTATATGGTACACTGTAGTAATGGTACTTCTACAGACTTACTTAATTTATCTTGGTTTCGAACGTTATCGGTTATATTCGGAAATGAAGTGGCCTCATGGTGCCTATCCGAGCTTTTGGTTAAATGTTTATGTTATACTGTATTCCTCATGCATACCTGGTTTACTATTGTTTATGGCATTTGGAATATTCAAATCTGGTAATGTTGCTGGTGACAACGATCGACTTGGTGGTCGAATCGATCGTGTCATTGAAATTACTCGGGGTTCACATGGATATAGAAAAGGTAGTTATATTATGATTGACAAATTTTTGCAAATTTTATTCTTAAAATGAGAAATTTGAAGAGTGTGTGAAGTGGTACTGCAACTGCTTATCTTCAACAATGTGAGATTGGACCCAAGTATAACTTGAATAATCCTTAACCAATATTATTTGGAAATAATTGCTTACTGTATTGTAGGAGGATGCTCACCGTTGCGATGCATCAAATCACTGTGGCAACATGCACCACCTTTACCACAGTTTATTCATCTACTGATGGCGCTTTTTCAATTGTTCGCCCAACAAGTGATGTTATCACAACTTTATCGATACGGTTTCATCAATCCTGGTAAAATTATTACTGCCTTTTAATTTTGAAACCTGGGTTTATTTTCTCTTGTGATATACATAAACATACATAACCCATGCTTTTTTTGATTGAAATTAGGAGAATTATTTTTGAAAAAGACGTTGTGGTACTATTCTTCTTTTGATGATTGTAATGTTACTATGCGAAGATTCGGATTTTCAATATTTAAGTATTGAATTAGAAATTCAATTGAAGAACTTTTTCTGAAATAATTTTTCTAGAAATAAGGAGATTGCATGCTTGAGTCCATATACAGTTAAAAAAAAGGCTTTAAGAAGACTAGGCTGCTTTTAAGGTTAATGAATTCACAGGGAAATTAAGAGTAATGAATGTAGCAAAAATTGTGCCCTAAGAGACTCAAAAGGCTGATGTCAAGAAACTTGCAAAAAATCCATGGGAGACTTCCAATGTGATGAGCACAATGGATTTTCCACTTTTTGCGACGTTATAATATAAGGTTAAGCATAAGACTAATTGTTTGTCATCACCTGACGACAGTAGGATATTGGCCTGTAAGTGTTATTTAAAACGATAGCAAAATACCGTGATAAGCCACCGAATCGAATCATTTACATCATATCGCTAAAGGGCTTCAGTGTGAAACCATATTTGATTTGGTTACATTTTGATTCGATGCAAAAAGTTCAAAAAGAACGAATCATCGATTATCATGCTATATCAGATGCACTCCCAAACCCGTAATAATAATCTATGTCTCCAGTATGTCAGGAGCGATCACGAAAAGTTAAATTATATGACTGAAAATTTTGTCTACGGGTTGTCGAATACGGAAAGATAGTTTATTTATTCGAATTGGAGCAGATTTGGAATGGAGCGAAAAAAGTGCAGAGTAAATGATTGAAGTAATCAAAAGCTTGCACTCATGCGGTATCGGTAAAGTGCTGAAGAATATCGAGAAACATTACAGTCGTGAAATCACTTACACTGCAGCAATATTGCTTCAAAGTTATATTCGAGAGATTTGGAAGTTCTAAAGTATTTATGATCACTATGAAAGATAAGTCTGCCTCATAAATACTCTTTCTAAGCTCAACTGATCCATCATTGTTTGTAACTTTTTTTGTTCTTTCAGTTTTGTTTGTATGTATGTGTGTGTGTGTGTGTGTGTGTGTGTATGTGTATGTGTGGGTGTGGTGACTGATTGTGTTTAACTATTTGAGTATGCCTTATATGTCGGTGTCCTTGTACATACATATAAAAGATGGCTTATACCAGGCAGTGCCAAATGCCTATTGATTTCGATAAATATAGTGAAATAGCCTGTGCTATCACAAAAAGGCCTCTTTTTAATAAAAAGGCCTAGCAAGGGATTGAAGGAAAGAAGCATTGCGAATGAGATCAATGGATAACGTTATACTAAAGATGAAATGAATGCATACGAATATTTTTAACTTATCCCAATCATTTTCAGAATTGATCCAAAATTGAAAATTTTTGATAATATACAAATTGAGAAAGTAATGAGATAGTATATTGAGGAATTTGAAATTTATGAAAGAAAATCTTATAACTATCTAATCTTTTGGAAAGTCAATGTATGATTAACATCATAAGGATTGCATTTTATTTTGTTATTACTTGAAGTTTCTAACAAAATTTGCTCTTAAACCTGAACAGTCACTAAATATTACTGAACATATTTCACCGTTAAGATCAATATTGATAACCTTCTTTGTTTGATTTAGATATATCACTAATGCATTTGAAGCATTAATCTAATGAAGTAGATCGTAATATCTGAAGTAATTTAAGGATTGTTATTTATAAAAAGTATATCAGAAGCATATAGTATATAAAATGTAATGGAAAAGGATGTCATCATTAATTTGATCCATCTGTGCACTTCTTTTAGCTTTCATAAATGAGCTATAGTTGTGTTTCAGAATATTTCTATTAATTGATGCTAGGAAATTGTTCGGAGTCATTACACCTAAGGCTTCTATCATTTCAGCTATATATTTACCAAAGTTCTGGTAAAATCTTAGTGAAAAGTTTATTTGCTAGCATCAGAATTGGATCGGAGGTTTTGAGGTCGAAAATTGATATTTCTCTTATGCAGACACTAATTCTGGATTTCGAAATAACTTGAGTGATTAATTTTTTCCTTCAGTCTTTTTAAATTACTCCTGAGCCTCACAATATTAGTACTTTAAAATAATTCACGAAAATTTTCCAGGTGATTTTTTGAACACAGAACTTGATTTCTTGTATCAGCGTGCCCGACAATTGGCGACAAATCTGCCAATGCTTGATAGCCGATTGCAAGGTTTTCGTATATCGGCACAGGATTTGACTGCAACACCAATCAGTCCTAATTTATTACCAAGTAAAATTCAGTCTTATTATCATCACCAGAGCGAAAAAAGAAAAATGTACAAGATTAAGCGGTCTTATCTATCTGACCTGAAATTTAGTTAGAATTGGGAAAATAAAGTAATGAAAATACTATTCAGTACTGATGCATGCTCGTTTGTTTGGAATACCCCTGGAGTTCGTCAATTTATTAATTGCACTATTCGTCTATACATGTGCTTATGCAGCAGTTTTCTGGCATACCAACAAACCGTTTAGTTTCATATTTTCTCTTCATTTGTTGATTTATTCGGCAACGGTCATTTGGTCATATCTCGGGTTTAGTGTTCTTCACCGCATACAGGAAACAAATTATGCTAGTGTTCGACCAGTTGGTCTTGGTATGTTCGATTATTTATTTCCTTTAATACTTCATTGTAATCAATATTTTGATTTTGCTTCACATTAGATGTTTGAGCAAGCCCTGTTTCCATGTTTTTTTTTTTTCTTTTCTTTCTAATTTCAGTATATTCATCAAATTCATTAGTTTGCTTGGTTTAGGACAATATTTGATCTCTTCACGTCCCTTAAAAATTTATCATCCATCCGCAATTATTGCCACCTATGTTACGACGATTGTGCTTATTAGTATTGCACCCATTGCGCTGTATATGTATGGTTATAGCAAGTATTTCGTAAGTTATCCTTGAATTTTTTTTCTTTGTTTTTGAAATCTTTGACAATCAAAATTCTATGCATACAATAAATTTATTATTCTTTATTGAAGACTAAGAATTTGACCCTTTCAGAATATAATTTCTTTTCAGACAAGTTTGTTAAATGTGCGGCAAAAGAGTGCCTTTCGAAGTCAGGCGAGTAGTATTAATGGCGTGCAGAATGAGTATTCAGAATTTCGTCTCCGAAGTTCACCCAAGATTCCACAAGCCAAATTATGCTGTGATGGGTATGTACTTTGGCATATTTTTACGATTTAAATAATATTTGTAAAAAAAATTAGAAATCTTTGCTAACGGTTTTTACAGCAATAATATATAGGAACATTTCTTCAAAAAGAGTTTTTTCATTTTGGTTTAGTTTAAATTTTTCCTTGAAATATGTTTTTATTAAAGTCAACTGATTTGAATCATTTTAGATATGCACCCCACATATTTGCTATAATTTTGCTTGTTTTAATTGTTATCGCTAAAGCTCCAACTATATATGCGCATATGGTTATCTACCAGGTAATTAAGCTATTTGTGTAATTTTCACAGTTTTCATCAATCAACAATCGACATACTTTAATTGTTTCCAGTTAACCACAGTTTGTTAAGTTGAATGGGATTTTGTTAGTGCAAAAAAAGTGAGAAGCGATGAGCGAGGAAAAACAAGGAGAAAGGGTTGCATTGTTTAAAACTTGTGGAATATTTTATTAAATATTGAGTAGAATGAAAAACATTTTGAGTATTGGTCATTTAGATTTATGCAGCTTCAACAGCTGACTCATTCATTTGGAATTTTAAAGTGTCTATTATTCAGAACAAGGAATATGTGTAGAGGGAAGTTACTGTAAAAAAAAAAGGTCAGCAATTGGGAATTATGTTTTCAGCATGAAGAAAAGACGCTGTTGTTATCTTGTATTGTTATTGATATTGTTTTCCTCTTTGCCTGGATTATTCTCTGGCTTATACTTACACTTAAAAGAGATTGGAATTTCAAAGTTGTTCATCAAGTGCATGAAATTATTGCTCTACAAGTAACAAATTAGTCTTATTTTATTTATGCTTTAATTGTGGTAATATCTAATGAGAAAATCGGGACATGGAAATGTTTATTCTGCAAAATATTATGATGTTTCAAGAGTGGATAAATAATAGAAATTTTTCATTTTTCCAACAATTTCATGAGTCGTAACTTCACGAAAGTGAATTAGTGTTAATTTTTAATTGAGAGGTAAGAAAGTTATGCAGATAATTTTTCCAACTAATGGAAAAGTTGCAGAATGGGCCTCAAACGATGATTGCTTCGCCCACAAAAATCATCGAAAAGAAACCATCCGAACTAAAAAATGCATTGATATTAATGCATGGTGATCAGGTTGGAATCTGATTTCTCGAGTGTTTTATGAAACTTTTTTAATTTCATCAATTAAATACTATGATAATTATGAGTCGAAAAAAATTTATTTCTCTTGTCAAACTTCCATGCTGATAGATGAGGATGTTAAATGTAAGATGATTCATTTATTGCACTTAGAATTCTAGATGTATCTTACGGATGATGCCATAGCTAAAAAATCATTATTACGACAAACACAGAAAAATGGAATTGCTGCTGCAAACGAAGGTATTTATTGGTTAAAAGGAAACAATACACAATCACCCACAACGAGGTTTTTTGATATTTTGCTATTGTAACTTTTTTTTTTCCTCTTTCCCAATTGATGCTTTCTACTATTTACTTTCCTTTTTTTTTTTTTTTTTTTTTTTGTTTTTCTGTTATTCGCAACATTTATATAATCTTCATAGTCCACTTTTTCAGAAGAGTTCCACCATGTGAAAGTGCAAAAGGAACGCCAGAAATGAATCGGCTTCTTAATACATCCACAATTCATCGACGAAGTAGTGATGAGAATTCCTCACCTACTGCTGCCTACCATACGGTATGTTGATTAAATTTTGTTTATTTCTTACTCCAGATACTTCCGAACCAATTCGAGAATAATTTAAGGATTTCGCTATCTTATTTTTAATTAGTTCAGGAATTGGAATTTTAATGTTTTCTACATTGATATGCAGATTGCTCATGCCATACAGCCACAAATGCCACATCCATCTCAGCAACGGATTATAATGAATGTTCCGAAGTATTCCAGTGAGGCAAAAGCTTCGGCAAATGTCACCGTAGCCGGAAATACATTTGGAACATTCCAAGTATGTGGTTTTATGTAGATCAGTTTTGTCACGAATTGTGGGTTTTTCACATTTTCAGGTTTACTTTGGTAGTTTCTTGAAGATTCAAATGAAAATTTGGATTTCTTGGCTTTGAAATTTGTTCGCCGGAATCACTTTCTTTCCAAAGTACATTTTTAGAAACAAAATGAATTTATTTTTCAGCGAATTCAAGGATCAGAATATGCATCCTGTAACAGTCGGCAAATGCTACAAAATCCCCGAAGACCATCACTGCAAAATTCAGTGAGCTCATGTGGTGGAAATAACGCCTCTGACAACACACCTTTAACGGTGAACATAAACTTCCCTTTCAACTGTTTATAAATAGGAGAGGTATTGGAATTCTTAAAATCCGAAAGATATGTACAGGTTTTGCTACATTTTAGTTCATACGGTGTTTAAAATACAGTGCTGTTTTATCACAATTCGATGATAGACAAATTTCAAAACAGACTTTTCCCCAGACAAAGGTTTTTATGTCAATGAAATTACGTCCAAGCTGTTTTGTAGCTTCTCCTTACAGCGGAATCATTGTTTAGCAACAGGAGGCATATGCTTCAATTCACAAAAACCGGACTGGACAGACGGAAACAACAATAACACGAAGACGGGGTTCCAAAGATGACGGAACAGTTAACAGTGGGTTTGGAAATGCGAGCCTTTCGTATGGAGCATATGCAACGTATGGCCGACCTCAGGTTCAAAATGAATTTTCTTCAGTTTTATGTAATTTTGGTATCACTGAGAAGTAGTAAGTTGGAATTTATGATTATCTGAAAGTGTTATAAATTCTCATTTATTGAATGTTGTGAATGCTTTAGTTGAATTAGCTAATAAAATAGGAATTAAGTTATCTTCAGCATTATTTTACTGATTTTTGTAGACTCGTGCTCTTCAGAATCAGCAATTGATGCAACAGGCTGCTGTTCAAGCAGCTCAAGCAGCTCAAGCCAGTCGAAATATGAACAATATTTACAACAGAACACAGGTTCTCCAGTTATTTTTATTCTTTTTATTAAATTTCAGCTATATATTCCTGAGAGAAGAAAAAAAAAAAAAAAAAAAAAAAAAAAAAAAAAAAAAAAAAAAAAAAAAAAAAAAAACAAAACAAGAATATGTCCTTCAGCCTTAGTACAGTTCTAATTGTTTATGTCATTCCAGACTAATACATCGCAGAATATTGTCTTGGAAAGTGGACCAACGTCTTCAGTACTTTCCATACGAAGTAGTCCTGTTGCGGAAAATCGTTTGGGTATGCGGACATCTATTTCCAGCAGGTTAACATCTTTTCTATTCATTCGTCGACTCTATTCATTCATTTTATTAAGATTGATAGAATCTCTCTTTCTCCTCAAATGTTTGAGTAACTGGAAGTGTATAACAGCATTTCATGATAAAAGTAAATAAAAAGTTTCCAGGGAACATTCACCGTATCAAAGGACTTCCAATTTGAAATTGTCGTCATTTAATAGCGTTACTCCGGCTTCCGAATCGCATAAGCTAATTGGTGTCCAGCAACAACAACAGCAGCAACAGAGCTCTGGTGGTGGATCCATTTATGGGAATTGGTCACAACAGCGACAAACTTCACAAATCTCTCAACCAGTGGATTGGGCAAGTCCCTCATCATATGACAAGGTCTGTTTATTTGCTTCTGGAGAAGTTACTGCGTTGAAATTCTGAACAATCATTATTTCAAAGTGAATGAGTTTTGATTAGAATTTAAAATGAGAAGTAACGAAGTCATGCAACTTTGCGAAGTTAAATACCGTCAAAGGACTCTAACAGATAAAAGCAGTGCGTATTCTTCTGAGAAATATCTCATAACCATAACTACTCCAAACTTGTTCCTTTTTTTTAGGTTTTTTATATTTGAAGTACGGTTTTTGCTTATCGGCGTGAGTTACCACTTTTTGGGAATTCGTTTTTTATAACTATTTTGCTTTTCACGTATACAACTAATACGTTTTGCAATAGTAATCTGATACTAATATGAACGTGAAAATTTCTCGTGGTACAATATAAACAAATGAAATTCTTTCCAATTATTCACCTGAAAATACTAAAGGCATGTTGTTTTGCTGTGTGTTTCTAACGTTTTTTTACAAGCCTAAAGAAGCGACATAGCACAACTGATTATTGATTGAGTGAATCCCACACATTAATTTTGTTTAATAGGTAGATTTTTAGGCTTCATCGGCAGCTAGTACAATTCAGCAAGAACAATGCTTCACGCCCACATCAACATTAACTAGTCAAGGCAGTGCAAGTAATTATTCGTCGCAACGAGCACCTACACCAGGACCAGGATCGCCCAATTCACAAAATATATGTAGTGGTGGACGATTTGTAGGTAGCGGTACAACTGGTACTGTTAGTTTGTATGGTAATTTGGGTCCTGAGCATGGTACATCACATTTGGAAGGCAGCGATCGAGATCGAACGCTGAGAGCTCAACAGCAACCAAAATCATTGCGTACCACAGTTGCTACTGGAAGTACCTCAACACGACATCAAATTAAGACTAGCATTGGAGGTTCGCGTCAAGATGATTCAGCTAATTATAGTCTAACATCCAGTAATGAATCAGCAGAAAATGCTCGTATCAGCGGACAAACAAATCGCATTATGGACTCAGCTGAATTTGCAACTAGTATTGTTTGAATATTCTTTGTTCTGTAATCACATTTCAATCGTTCCATTTTTTCGATGTCAAAATCCAGAAAAACACACGGAAGAAACCACTCATCGGTTTGCTAATTATTTGCTGTTTAGTTACCTCATCCTGATAATTAATTCTGTAAGCTTCCTAATTTAAACTGTTATTTTTTGTGGTTATATTAGCATACAGTTGGCAAACTGAGTGAGTTACACTTCACACCTGAATCACTCTCGTATGTATTTTGTGATCCTTGTATAATTTTTTGACGCATAATGTTGTTGTATCTCTCAATTCACCACAATAAATTCTATTACAAGTTGTTCTTTGTAATTCGATCAGGATATCTTATCGCAATAGAGGAATAATGACCTGCAAATTAGGTGAAATATACTTTTAGAAGTTTTGAGTAAGGCAAAAAAGCACTGTTTAATACCGACTGGTCATAGTTGGGAACTATGGGCAGGCCAATCAACAGATAACGTCAAAACATAGAAAATGCAAGGAATGGATTAGGTTAATTGTTAATATCTCAAAAGTTTTCCAAAATGCCATGTATAGTTCTTGTCAAGTATGTCATGATGACAGACATTTATAGCAATGATCGAATCTGATCATTTTAGTATCAATGCTATTCTAGGAGTGATATACATCATTTGATGTGATATATGTCACTACTTGAAATACACCGATATTGTTATGAGAACGGAAGAAAGTCAGTAACAGGAAAATAAATGGCTAAAGCTGGTCCTTTGTCACATAACAGATATTATTGAACTCTATTGAAGTTTTCGATGATACATGAGAGGAGATATTGCCGTTTTTGAAATATCCTAGCTCTTATCAAAACATTATAAATTTTCATATTAGTCTTGATATCAATACACTAATAGAGAAGATTAATAAGACTGCAGAGCGTGTAAGCTAACAGATTGTATTTTCATTTATGGCATGAAAACATTAGTGAACTTAGTACTTTTGCTTTTGTAAAGCGTTGCATCTTAAATACAACTTTTTTCGGTTAAACTTTCCCGGAAATCGTTATACGGTTTTGTAAAAAAGCAATTTGCTTTTTTGAGTTCACTTACGCATTTAATGTTCTAATCAAAATCCTATTACAGTATTAAATAAATATTTTAAAAAAAAAGCAGATTTACTTGAACGATAATTGTAGAATGAAACCAGAAAAGCAAAACTTTTCCATTTAAAGATTTCACTCAGTCTGATATGGCGGTAATATATACATATATGTAGCAAACAAAATCATATTACTTATCATATTTTGAAATAAAACTCAATCATAAAAAAAATTGCTACTAATAAGGTTTTTATTTCATTTAAGAGATAATTCAATATTGTCTCTACTTTTATTCAGTCATGTGTTCTTGTCAAATCTATGATAATATCAATACCATAGAACAAAATATACATTTTTATAGATTCTTTTTACTTATGAGATAGAACAATATCATCTGGAAAGAATACAACTATGGTATTGTACTTAGAACACATGTTGGCATCATTGTTTTCTATAGTGTTCAGACTTGAACTCCTACCTTGAAAAATTTAATGAGTTTTTCAATAATTTTAAGAGAAATTTCTCAAAACATTAAGAATAATCAAACTAATCATAAAAATAAGCACTGTATTTAACTAGGATATTTGCAAGAACAATTCAGAATAGAATTCTTTCAAAGGACAGCGGCTCCTTATTGAATCCATGAAACATTCTTTTTTCTAAGCATTCAAGAAATCCGATGCTCTTCAGCATGAATCTTTATCCTATTTTAGCATTCATATGATCTCAGATGTATTTTTAATGATGAAATTTGGATTCTTTAAGAAAAAAAAAAAAAAGAAAAAGCGATAAAAGATTTGCTTCCCACAATAATTGATCTGAACAATGATCGTGATCGATCACCAGATCGATCCACAAACAAATTAATTACTTCAGCAACTTAATTTTTGCATAGCATTACATACCAAAGCAAGTCGGCGATTATTGGGAATCTCTTGAAATTCTGCTAATTAACTATATGTGAAATTTGATTCCAAAAAATATTTTTCATTAATACAAAAATTCAAACAGTGATGATAAATGATGACTTCTCTGAAATCTTGAAAAAGTACGACAAAAACAAAAACGATAAGTCATTTAACCTCCCACTCTTTCAAATGAAAAATCCATTGCAATTTCTTGAGGTTATTTCAATAAATAACGAATACAGAGAGGAATTTTGTCTGTAAATATTCTAATATTGTACTATACATAACATTTCATGTAACCGGAATCTATACTGTAAACATGGTATAGCAATCTTATTTTTCTAAGTTTATTCACATATCCAAGTTTATTAAAATTGCAGCATACCATAGCATGGATTTTTGAGATTCATGAGATTATAGCACTCATGATGTTGAACATCAACTAGCATATTCTTTCTTCCACATTCAGTATCAAATGAGTAAACTCGATTTATACTGCATCTAACCAATTTATTTGTTTCCCGGAATTTTTACCAAACGTCGATTGAAGAACTGATAATGCCTAGGTATTAATTTAGGTCTTTATCGATCTTGCAATCAAATAGTGGCGGTAAATGCTAAGGTTTACCTCTTCAATTCTAATATATGCTTTCCAGCAGTCACAGGTATAAAAAGTATTATATCCCCCGAATATCTCAAATCAGGGGAACGAACCAAGCAAGGATTTTCTCAACCAAAATACATATCGTAATGCAAGGAGGCTATCACACTTCAGAAATGACAGGATAGAGGGAAATTCTGAATTTATGTTGATCTTGGCAATGTTCACTTTCAAGTATCCATCGCGATTAAATAACTTCTCAATCAAGTAGCATCATAAACATCCAGTTATTTTTGAATTCAAATCCCAAATTTGCAAGAAGAATAGCTGGAAAGTAAACATGTAACACAGTTCATACTTTTATTTCACGGTCATTTACCAAAGCAAGAGGGGTGAAGTATCTCATTTAATTTGTTGCTGATATCTGGTCTGGAGAGCTTGATAGTATAGCATACTCCGGTCCGTTAGTTCTTGTGAAATTTTCTTCGACTCGTTTAAAACCCGGGATTTTTTTTTTCTACTGACAATTGCAGAAAGCCTCACAAAGTTCAAGCATATAAACTGCGTTTTGTTATAAATAAAGTGATCAGAAAATAATTTGTAATATTTCAAGTTAGTACAACGGCTGATTTTCAGTACGCATCCCTATGCTGATCCCATGGTTAAAAAGGAATTTTTTAGGTGTCAATACTGATTAGGTCCACCAACATACGGATAATAACCACTTTCATTTCGATTATCGATTGTAGCTAGATTTGCCTGCAAATTAACTCGAAGAAGCAAGATTTCACATTTAATTTCAGATTACATTCACTTATCTGAAACTTGATTTAGATAGGTAAATCTCAGATCACTTTCTTCATAATTTTCTCCAAAATGTCTTGCCAATTAAAAAAAAAATTATATTTGGAAAGAACCTGTGACATCGCTGGAGTCATTTCACCCATTGATTGGCTAATCAATCGTTTCTGGTGCTTATCTCTCGCTCGATTATACAACCAGCAAAATAATATCACGAACAGGGAGAGAAGTACAAGAACACAAAATATTGCAAGGAGTGCAATTGCCCAAGCATACTTTTCCTGCCTGTAAAACAGCTTCTTAATTTTTTAGCTGACTTCAATTTCTTGGGATTTATCTATTTGAAAGGTCAAAAAAGCCTGTTAAGTGTGGGAGAAATACGCTGTTTCATTTAACTACACAGAAAAACGAAAAGAAATAGTTAACCATGAAGGATTTTTGCAGCATGTTGTTTCACAACATCCAACACTTGCTAAACATCGTTCGATGAAATGAATTGGAGAATTTTCTATTCCATATATACAGTCAACGAAATTTGCATCATTTGCTACAAATTATTTTGCAAAAAGTAGCCAGAAAAAGTTTATGTTCCAATTCAGTTAATTATTCCAAATACATGGAAGCAAATAAAAAGTTAACAATTATAACAATTACTGCCAATATATGTATTACAAATACTATCCCATAAATCAGGATAATATATTTCCCTCATGTCGAACAAATAGCATGCCAGACATAAACGTAAGTTGAACTTTTCGAGCTCAAAAAATCATCATCAGTGAAAAGGATTTTCATGAAAATTATAGTTTACTAGTGTTAAAAATCGCCCATTTGAATTATGTTATGATTAACTTCATAATTCAATTAGTTAATTCTCGAAATAAATTTGAAATTGATCGCTTCATAAAGCCATAGAGCAGAACAAAGCTACTTCGCCATAAATTTGTATTTCTCAATACAACCTTACTTAGTTATATTATTAACTTACGATTTGTCTTTTGATCAAGAAGTCTACCAGCTCCCACCAACCTTTGTCGTGTTGCATTTCCAAACTGTGACCCAGGACTTTCAAATCCAGTATCGTACTGCAACGGAAATGGTAGCTTGGTCTTATTTGATACATACTGATAACCTAAAACCATCCATAAAAATCTTGTTGGAGATTAAATATTTTGAAAGCAATTTCAGTATAAATATGTGATTTAAAAGAGTTGTTCATGATGAAAATGTTTATATTTACAAATAAATCAGAAGGAAAAAAAGAATGCACCATTTCTCTTCTTTATTTACTTACAATTTCTCCAATTATAGAGTCATTGCAAATACACATGGTCTGAGGCAAAAAAAAAAAACAGAAAAAACGATTTGAAAAAGAAAAATTATACAAAGTATGTTTGTTTATTGGATAAAAATATCAACAATGTGAGAGCATGTGTGAGTGTGATAATTATCAAATGCTGAATTAAAGCTAACCAGGAGCATCCCATCTGGACCATGGTGATGGAGGCACTTGAGCCATGAATATTTCCAATGAGTTATTAACAATTATAAACGCTGTAGAACGATAATTGATTTTAGTTTTATTCATTTTCATTAAATTTATATATAATGCAATCAATAAAATAACTCACAATATTAATATTAGAATATTGAATATATCAAAATTAGTAAAGTTGGATAATTTTTCCTCTTCTTATCTCCACTTTTACCATTCCTTCTAATAGATTCATCTAAGTCAATTTAGCACATCCTTTTCTTTTTTTTTTGTTGATGAATGGGTTCGTATTATAATTTTAGTATAGCCAGAATTTTGCAAGATAATATGGGAAGATGGTTCATAAGAGAAAAGATTTCAGAATGACTATTTACTAAGGGATGTACAAAGTAAAAGTTGGAAGAAAGCAATGAGTAGTAGAAGAGGTAGAGGCCGGATAGGAACAATATGATGGTAAGAATACATGAAAGTGTTCGAGTTGGACAAACATTGGAAACTAGCATATATCTTTTGGTGAAATACACAGGTAGGATAAAAGCATATATACCACATTCCTACCAATAAATCAATAAACTTCATGCTATTTAACAATACTTTTTATGGCATAAGCCGTAATTTAATCAATGAAAGTTTTTCAGTATACTCGAAATCAAAAATGAGCTCAAGAATTTTATCAATGTTCACTTCAATTTGGGACGATAAATATACTAGCTATAGGTTCGCTTTCACTACGATTAAAAATCTCGATATTAAACTTAAGTACAGAAAAGCCCTTAGCAATAGGAATTACTCTTATCTACTTCCTCAAGAGAAACCAGTAATGTTTGGAAAATGGCCATTATTTCGACATTTAATGAGAGTGATGGGAATATTTGCGAAAAATAGCGGATGGAGTTGAAAATGAAATCATCGAAATAGCAGTGATAGAGAAGATGGAGTTCTTATTAATCAGCTTGTTGAATTTGTCGAGGTAGCATCTGCAAGTTGTGTAAACACTGATTTAGCACAACTTTTACAATACTATGCACAGACTCATCACCCACATACTTCCAAGGACATCCCAGATTTTCCAGAAATAAACCTCCGATTTAATCATTCTCATAGAAAAGATTTACATCCATTCAATCTATACAGTAACCACTTTGTTGAGTTGACATTAATAGCTGTTCAGAAAATTATGTGTTCTCGAAGATTATAGGTAAGACCTGTTCAATTGGTTCTATTCCAATTTTTAAAATCACCCATTCTCGACGTCCTCAAGACACACAATCCCATATCCCAAATTTTCAGTGCCGAACAACTGTGAATATTCTGTATCTATCAGCCTCTACATCGAACCTCAAAACTATAACACCTCACCCCTTTTTTAATCCATGATATATATGCCAAGTTTTTCTCAGTGAATAGTCGCAACAGCCATTCATACTTGTGAGCGAGAAGGTGAACGAATATCGTCAACGATAAATCTGGAAGGGCGTGTTGTCTGTTCTTCCCTCAAGATTCAAGGGATATCATTCTAACAAATTCTTGAATACAGATTGGACTAGTACTGGCCGAAATTAACGCTGTGAATGGGTTGGGATTTGTATGACTTGTATGACAGAAACAGAAGGATTTGTATGACAGAAACTAATTTGTATGACTTGGCTGCGTATGCAACAATGAATGAAATCCATACTGACATCCAACAATGTAATGCAATTGTGAGCGGAAATCTTGATCATATCACCATTTAAAAGAAAGTTATATTTGCTCATTTCACGACAAATTAGAAGTCCAAAACTTGTATCAAACATGGATAGTATTCTGGGAAGGACAACAATCCCGTATCCAACCCTTCGAAAAAGCATTTCCAAGCAGCAATAAAGGTGGAAATGTTAACTGTTTTGGCATGTTTACCAGACCGGAATACTATCCTTTACATAGGTACGCTTTCACAAAACGCATAAAACTGACTCTGATAACATGATAGAAAAACAATGGTGACACCCGCTCATCTATGAACGCTGTATACGGAGGTTGGAAAGTCGAGGATCCAAGGAAAAAAAAACAAAAATACACTCCGCCCACCGACTTTTAAATTCAGTTAAGAAAAAAGCACCAAGTTTGCTCCCTTTTATCATTACTAGGCGTAGGTATCCCCTAAAATAAACCCCCAAATAAATAATGAACAATGCAATTCTGGAATATAGCATTAAAGTAGCTGGCGAGAAATTAATGCTAAATTTAAGAATGTCAAAAAACTGAAACAAACAACTGTTGAAAAGATGAGACGACATTTAGTTATTTCGAGAAATGCGACAAAGCAACAGAAATCATAACTGAATAATAAAATAATGGAAATCACCGTAACAAGTAAGAAGTCAAAACTATTTTATGTACAATTCATATTCACTGTAAGAAATAAACTGGCAAAAAAAAGAGAACGAACTTTTGTATTACAAAACAACCATGAAGCATAATTCCATTCATACCACGCCACAGACACAGACACACACACACACACACATACACACACACACATACACACTCACATATACAAACACACATACACCACCAATATGAAATTTTTACTTGTGGTATAACGCACAAATATAAATATACGAAACATAACATACCTACACACGCAAACATACATCCACAGCAGACTAACGAACTCCATAACTGACCTGTTTCATTTCAATGTATTAATGTCTTTACTTCTTTACCTGAACCATGCAACCACTCCATACAAATCAATAACTTATAATAATTGCCCAAGTTCTTTTTTTTTTCTTTTAGAACAAACCCAATTGGAAAAGTAAAATGCTAAACCAGGAAAATTATTTCCGCATATGGAAAAGTTGCCATGGAAGTATATCTATCTGTAATGATCGAAACCTAAGTAGCGCCATAATACAATTCACAAAGCTAATCGAGAGCTGTCACTACTAGTATTTATCTTAAAAAATCAACAATTTCCGCAACCCACTGTTTTCTCAGATTTTCCAACACAGACAACTAACAACAAGCTAGTCCAAACATCTTCTCAACCTGTAGTTGCAAAAAATCGATTTATGGGAGTGGATTCCTATTTCGACGTTTTGGTAATACTTTTCCATAAGCAAACTACAAGACAAAATGAGAGTTGATATTTGATGAATGATAATTACGCTACGAGGTCTGTCGAATAGCAAAGTTTCACAAAAAAATTTCATAGATAAAATACGAAAAGACGCAGGTTTTGCGCTTCCTACGTTTATTTGCAAATGACGCTTAACAAATGGAACAAAGTTATAAGAACTTACAAATGTTGATAGGAAAAACTAGCTGTCATCGGTTTAGTCAGTTTTACCATTGCTGAATACATATTAGTCTCATATTTGTGCATTCATTAGTCAATAAACCTAATTAAAGTGAAATGCAAAAAGCATTAAAGATCAACTTATTCCGCGTCAAGTTTGACTGGAGTGGTGGCAGATTCTTCCGGAACCACTGAAGCCAATGAATCAACTGATATAGTCGGCACCTGGAAAACACTAAAATAAGCTGGGCAGTACTTGCCGCAAGATGGATCTTGGCTGATAATACTGAGTACCACCCAAACCTGGACCAGCCTGTAGTGAGTCAATTGCTTAATATAAATAATTAATTTTCTCAACAGGGTGACAAATACGACAGAGTTGTCGACATGGCTAGGGACAATGATGATCAGCCAACTTGATAACGAAAAAAACTGGCTAACCTTAGGTAAATTAGAGGCCCCTGGACTTTTACAAGGTGATGCCGCCGATGATGAAGTGGAGGTTAAATGGGGCTGCGAACTAGTCTGTTGTGCAGGTGGAGTACCATCCTTTACTTCCGCTGGACCATCAGGTGAGGATACTGGTCTTACAGCTGGTGAAACTGTAGTACGACTGTTATTATTTGCCTGAAAAAGAACAAAACCTGTCCACTAATTACATATTAGAACAGCAATTAAAGTTCAATGTTTTCGAACTGTATCATCACAAAGCGATTACTATTTCCGTAATCAAAGTGATTAAGGATATAAAGACTGATTTAAACCGTTAGAAGTGAAGAAAGATTAACCTTTGGTGAGTGGGATACTTGAACCGCAGGTGACTGCCTGGCAACCGGTGCAGCGCTGGTTGTCATTGCAGATGAAGCAGCAGCCAATGTTGAAAGTGCAGCAGCAGGACCAGTATGTGGTGTACTCGCTGCAGCATTTGCAAAACTAGCTAATGCAGCCGTACTCGGATTCATCATCAAAGGATTCAATAATGGGTTACCCATCGCTAACAGTGGATTCGAGTAAGGAAATGATGGTAAATTACCGCCAACTGGTAAACCATTAAAACCTAAAGTACAAATTGAGGTTGCACAAATATGACTACAACAATAACAGGGAGGGAACAGTGTTTGCTAATCGTCTTGAAAAGCTGCAATTCCTGCATACCACTCATACAATTCGCTTCAAACATAAAAATTACCATCGGCGATAGACGTTCCAAATGATGGCATCAAAGGATTAAATGAAGTGGATACATTCGGCGCTAAAGATGTAGATGATGTTGGCCTTCGAGTATGTCCAGCAAGAAGAGCTTCTTTGTTGACACAGTTACTGAGATCATGAGGACATCTACCAACGATAGCTCGTCGAACTTCTCGAGCTGCTGATAAACGCAATTCCTTGCACGAGGCATCCGAATACCACGAGCAATGCGGAGTGTGGATGATATTCGGTACAGCCGATAAAGGCCCTGCGAAATTTCTTAGTTCTGAACAATTTTGAAAACGTACAAATACCAGCAAGTAACGGTGATACACCCCATTCATATTAATGCTTAAGAACCGAAGAGCCGTCTTAATAGTAGTGCAAAACGTTACCCATAGCGAGGGGATCGAAGGGTTCATGTTCGTGGACATCAAGCGCTGCAGCTTTAATATGCCCCGATTTAAGCGATTCACCCAGTGCACTTTCCTGAATAAGACCACCTCTCGAAGTGTTTACAATAAATGCACCCGGCCGCATTTGTTTGATTGTCATCTGCAGTTACGAGAAATCAAGAAATTCAAACGTACAGACGATTTCGGTTAAAATTTAATAGGTACAAGAAATAGTGATGCTTAATGTATTAAAAGCATAGGATATGCGAAAATATCTATTAATTCGTCTCAAAATAATAAGATTTTCCCCCAAGAAAAATTCTATAATTCTTTCCATCATTTTCATTACATCCCCATTGTAATATACAGCTAAAGAAATGTGAAAATAAAGATATGCTAAAAACGCAATCACTGAATTAAATGTCCTTCAGTTAATACTCAGACAGCGATATGGACTTATGTTACGAACCCCTTACTTTTAAATGATCGAAGTCAAATTTATTTTCTAGACCAATTCTATCGCACAGTTGAGAGCAACTAATGTATTTATAACATATAATATTAGAGGAAGAAAACGAAACTTATAATTCTATCCTTGTTACGTACAGTTTATACCCAGGGCAAAACCCATGCACAATATAAGAACGAAAATCTAAATGTAAGATTCCCAAATAAAAGTCTAGTATCTGATACAGGGAAAACCTACACCTCAGTTTTACAAGTACCAAGGGTTCCTTATATTTTACTAAAGCAATTTTAAAGTAATACTTATCATTAAAAAATGGTTTTTTAATGCCCAATAATCAAAAGAAAATAATTAAAGTCGAGAAGCTAACATCGTTGATCATATGCCTTGTTTCGTCAGTTAGCGGGCAGTGTAACGTTATACAATCGGATTTAAATAAAATATCGTCGAGATTGTAACAGCGTTCGATACCCAAAGACCTGTCGATGCCCTCTGGTAAATGGGGATCGAAAAAACAAATTTTGAATCCAAATGCTTTAGCACGCATCGCTACCGCTGTACCCACACGACCAAGGCCAATAATACCCAAAGTATCATCGCGAATTCGAGTACTACCACTAGCCAGTTCACGTACTTGCTCTACACCGCTGACCTAGAAATGCAATATGATGTGAAGTAAAATCAATAATTTGCATTCATGTAAGCATGCAACAATTCACAAGGGAAAATACCGGAATAGTTAGTGGGATTATTTAACTGTTTTCTTCATGCTTTTTTAAAACCTTAAAAATACATAATAAAACTACATGAGGCAAATTTTGATCTTAATAGTTGTCCATATTACTGAACCCATAATCAGGTAAGAAGTGAAAAATTCGCAACAGAGTCTGCTTTTGCCAATCAAAATGTCTTCCTATACATCTTTAAGTAAACCTTCTGCTATGGTCTGGTATAGATGAGGTTTAAAAAAACCTTTTTCCCTTCGGAAACTGCTTTTGCCAACCAAAATGTCTTCCTATACATATTTAAAATTAACGACATTGTTGTATCGGCTACTTCTTCAACACAGTCACCGGGTGTGTTACATACAGCAATCCCTGAAAAAGAGTCCAATTTAGTTTACGAAACTAAATTTAAACTTTAGTTGTAGCAATAGCAACTATGATTCATGATCGGCAAGATATAATGATAAAAAAACTAAGTTTTGGATTCACGAAAATGGAAGACCTCTACCTGTCTTTTTAAGCTACCCTAAAACAATACATAAGCAATAAGACATGACGAGAAAAAACGAAAACCCGATATAAGCAAGATTTGTTAAGAAGTACGAAGAAATCAGGCCAAAGGAACAGTTCCAACCAATTATCATTCAGTGAAAGATGTAATTCGAGATGATGGACCTCAGTCCAACAAGTTATAAATTGTGTTAAGTTTCCTATGCAGACAACAATGGGTAGATCATGAAGAGTGACCACTACCCAAAAAATTACTGATTTTCAAACAACTTTTTGAATATATCGTTTTTTGAGAATGATATTGGGAGTAAGCATCAGTTAAAATGAAGACAAACACATGTATGGATAATCTATCAAAAGTGTCTACACCAAAATGTAAGATCTTACAGGCAATAACAATAACTTAAACATTACTTGATGCATATAATGCACTGAGTCCCCAGAAAATGCTACGAAAGAGTTATATATGCAATGAAAAGCACTATAATAACAGACGGTAAGAAATTTATTGGCAGCATTTAGCAGTTCCGAAAACATTAGCGCGAATTGAATGGAATGATTGATATGCTTTAGTTTAAACAAAAATATATTCCCTACGTTCATGTAACTGTCAAGAAAATGCAGAGTATGGTACCACTTCGCCTGATTATCATCAGACGAAATGGTACAGTGGTCACAGTATGAGGACTTCGTCATACAGAAAGTGTCCATCGTTTTTTTTCTTCTAAAACATGGACAATTTCTCATACAGGTAGAAGAGATTGGTTCAATACATGTTATGGCTTAAACTCAAAATCGAAATCTTTTTAAATCACAACTTTGAAAGTTTCAGTCCCCCCCTTCCAGAACTAAATCGTGAGGAAATAATCATCACAACTCTACTTGCTCGAGATCCTCGATATAGAATTTTTCATCTTGTCTAAATTTTTACCTAAGACATATTGTCGATCCCAAAATTTATCAGAAAAAATTATCTGCGTGTCTTAGCAGAGTTACAATATTACCAGTACCTTTTAAATTTGTTTAACACACAAGATAACTGAAACAAAAAGGCAGTTTATATTCATTCATAAAAACATAAACTTACCGAGATCTGTTGCTGCTTTCACGTCAATATTGTCAGTACCTGTTCCAATCCGTACAACTACCCGCAATGCTTTAAATTTTTCTAAATCTTCACGTTCAAGCGTTATCGAATGCCACATCAGTGCAGCAACCGCTTCATTAAGCACCTACAACTTTCAAAACCCACGATTATGTAAAATAATCTAAACAATATCAACAGTTCCTTTATCAAAGATAGTAGATATACTATGATACTCATTAAAAAACCCAAACCTTTTCATGAATTTCATGAGTAGACTGCGCGTCACAGAATGCTACCGTTGCAACATCCTTTAAAATTGGCATTTCAACGGTACAATCCCGACCGTCGAGAAGTGCAACCAGTGGGCGTCCCGTCGCACCATTCGACATACGACCACTCACTGTAAATAAAGCGGCTAACAACTGTGTCATAATTTCATCTTTATCAAACTGAGTCGTAACAATCATCAAATATTGGAAAAGGAATATCTAACATAAGTAAATTAAAGTCTGCCGTGAAAAATGACTAGAAAATCACTTTGTTACAGTGCATTTAAAATTTGCTAAAGCAACATTAGTCCTTTACATATTCCTTATCAAACCGTGTAGAGTATCGCGCTCTATGCATACTGCTTTTGTACCTACCACATAAAAAAATTACACTTCACCAAGTATAAAAACTGCTTTTTATGCCAGAAAGCGCCTACCAAAAAAATTTGTTTCGGTTTTATGAATGTAAGCTAAAGCGAACATGACCTGTACGAATCATGGCTTTTGTGTTGCCCAAATTCTATTCTTATGCTAATAAAGAAAGTGTCCTCTATTGATTCTCACCAGACAAAAAAGTACTGAATAAATCAGAATGCCTTACACAACTAAATATAGTAAGTATCACATTGAGAACATAAGGGATAAATTGAGTGTTTCACTAATTTAACTAAAGGAAATAACTGTAACTTCACTGATACTGATGCACTCACTCAAAAGGCTAGCTTAGTAAGTTTCTTTTCCAGATCCGGGAACAACCTCCAATATATTAAGGAGTAGTAGCAGAGGCGAGCAAACTGGAACAACCACTCAACAACAGAAATTGTACATCAGTGAATGATAAAAAAATGTGCTTACTGGTTAGTATATTTGCGACGAAATGATTATGTCTGAGGTCAGCTGAAGATTCGGCCGATGCGGCGGCGGCGGCGGCAGCAGCAGCAGCAGCGGCAGCAGTTGTGGTAGCAGCAGCGTTATTATTGTTGGAGGATGATGGAAAGCGAAGTGAGCTGCACGGAGGGTTTGAATCTATAAGAGGCGCTCTTGTTAATTCACTCACATACATACACATACACAGACATACTCTCAGTTGCACATGCAAAAGGAAGACGCCAAGATGGGTGGGCGGGTGGCTGGGGCAGCGCCCCCGCTCCCCCTACAACATCACCACCACCAGCAGCTAAATGGAATTTAGAAATGGACGGAGTAGGATGAGTGTGGGCTTCTTGTTTAGGATAAGGGATGGACGGACGGACCGATGGATGAATGGATGGATGGATGGATGGATGGATGGATGGATGGATGGATGACTGAATGCATAGATAGACGGATGGATAGATGATGACTCGATGCATGCCATATGTATATGTGATGTCCAACTACTTAACCTCTCCCGCCCCCTTCCCCCTTCTCCCCGGAGACCTGCTGACCTTTGTCCTTCGGTTAACTGCTTAGCAATGATGCTGTTGCTTGCTGTGACAGGTGCGAATCGGAGTTGCAATCCTCAGTCATTCAAATAATTACTACTAATTAATAAGCAATGCTTGAGGATGCATCTGCTCCTAACTTTTACACGGCATCCTCATACTCCATTCAAGCATAACTTTACTCCACATTCACAATTCCCTTCCTCATTACTTTTTTCCTTCACCCATCAACGCAGAAATAAATTAACAAAATGAGAACTGTAAATACCTCGACCACTCAGAAACTTCAGCAGATAACTTGAAGAGAACATCCCGAATTTTCTAGGTATCACCAATGTTTATACATTAAGCTTAAAACTACTGCTAATTAGAACGCTCATTTATGTGCTTCACAAAAATGAAAAAGATGTTACTACTTTCAGTCATCCTAAACCAACTTCCCTATTCTTACATCCATCTGTTACCTTTCGAAATTAGGAAATCCTAACAATAGCTCTTCTATCAAGAATTACGCAAATTTTTATAAGGCAGTGGTGCCCACTGCAGCATGCATGCTGATTAAATGTTGATTTAATTTAGTTGCCGTGGATGCAATAGTCAAGCTCATCCCATTCATCCACCCGAGACTTTTCCCATCCTTCCTCCCCGCAGTTTCTTGCCTTATGAAAAAACGGATATCGAAATGACGCTTTAGTATCTGAGATGATTAACCGTCAGTCTTATACTCCCAAGTTGTGAATTTAATTTGGCAAATAGGAACAAGACACACAATTGAGCTGATATGAAACAGATTCAAAAGAAAAGGAGTGAGAAGGAAATAATTAGAGAATAGACAACGTGAGAACACCTTGCATTACGAAAGAACATAATCGGACTTAAGGGAACAATGGCTGCTATCAATAATTTATCTGAAACTGAAGCTTAATTAGGTTCCATAAATAACAAACAAGCTTGACTACCTTTTTTTTTTGAGTAAACAAAAACCTACGTAGATTTAAAGACAGTGCCATTTTTCCCATGAAGGATTTTTCTAAGACATTAATAGCCGTTCCGTTACTTATAATTAGACACTTAACATGTTCTATGCTAAATGGACTAACCGATCATAAATTTGCCTGGAAGCGTCGTTACAGCAAAATAAAAAATTAATGAAGACGGGTTGCCAGGGCGATTATTTGTAAACATACTATATTTATATTATATATATATATATATATAAGCATACACAGGTCCAAGGGACACCCATGTCCGTATGTAGAATTTCTTTTATAAAAAATTGAAAAATGAAAATAATCTTTGATTAATCTAACTAAAGAGTACTAATGAGAAATACTTCGGCATTTAGTGACATATGCCATAAGGTCGCCAAATGAGAGACAGCGATGGAAAAGGATTAAAAAAAAAAAAGAAAAAACCAGAAATGACCGTCAGTAATGGAGCGATTCTTCCAGCTAGCCAAATAATCAGCGGTGACCGCCAATGAACGACCTCGTTTTACGGAGGTGCTTGCTGCGGGGCTGTTGGAGCAGGGTGTAGAACGAGCTGATGACCTCGGCTGCTGGAGAGCTCGTCGTCGATCGCTGCTTTTTGTTTCTTTTGGCGGGAGCTCAATCGAGATCGGTGCGTCCAACTGCAACAATACTATGAATTTATTTTATTGCATCACCCCACTCACCTAACACAACCACAATCCCACTCTTCTATCCTTTTCTTCCCTCCCACTTTATTATCCTTCCACTTTTATCAAGAAAGAGTAGGGCACACATAAGTATACTTCCCGGTTCCAAAGCAATAGGCTAATATACCATCTTTTCATCCTAAATGCCGCTGTTTTTTCTTATCCTACCTCTTCCTTTCTTGTAATATTGAGCACTCATCCTTATTTTGGATCAGCGACATGGCGTCATCCACTACCACTAGGAAAATACGCTTCTTACTAAACCCTAGAGTTTTGATAATCCGATACGACAGGTGAGTCTTTGATTCTTGAAAGCTGAAAACTCTTTGTAAGAAAAAACCTGGACAGGATTTTTTAGTTATGTAATGATGAGTGGCCACAGAACGTGGTTCTCAACATCATTCCAACGCACTGTAACGGTTGCGAAAGGGAACTAACCTGTGGATCCGGCACAGGAATATCACCTTCCTTTTTCTCGCCCCCTTCGAAATGTGCCGAACAAATGCGTAGCTGAAATGAAATTCGTAATGAATATATAAACAAATTCTAGAAAGATGTTATAAATACTGTTTTCTACTTGCAAAAATGAATGAAAGCAAATAAATGCCTCAAAATTGCAAACCTCAAGAAAAAAGGAATTTCTAAGTTGTTTAGATAAAAAGGGGAAAATATCACAGCCATTTTATCCAAAAATTTTCTATTACCAGAACCGTCCTTTGAAAACAATCATTTCAACGCGTAAAACGAGTTTACAGGAATTCGTTCAAGGTGGGAATAAAGATGGATAATGAAGTTTGTCATGTTATAAACTGATCATATGATGAATGCTAAACAACCGTCAATTAATCTGCTGAACTAGTCATACAGGCTACAGATTCTTGCAAGCAACAGTTACGAAGTTATGAAATTTCGAAAATAAACTGCATAATGAAGATTCCACATCTGCAAGTGAGTAGTCTTCATTATGCATCCTCAGCTCGACCATGCAGAGCGGTCACTCTATCGGTTCTGATGCACCATAAACAGAATTCTGTTTAGATAAATTAAATATCCTCATACATTATCCGTGCAAACTCACAGTTCGTTAAAAAATTCTAAAGTTCGTTTGTCAATGTGACTTTCTCAAATTGCATATTACAGTTGGCTACTTCCGTAAGTTTCGATAAGGTTAGTTCATTTAATATTTCATAACTCTTGAACCTTCTTATGCAGATTCCTGATATACCCAATACAAAACTAATCAAGCCATACTCCTCTCCCGAATCAACACTGCTCCCACGTAATGCGTCTGCGGATGGCATCAATGGAAGCCACAAAGAGCCCAAACATCATTAGTCCCTCGATGCAGGCTGAAATGCTGACACGAAGAACAGTAAAACGCCTCACTGCCCTTCTGACTTGCTTGAACCTTCTGGAAATGTGTCCCGCCATGCTCTGACATGATTTGGTCGTTGCCGCGATATGGTGCTTAAGTTGAATTCTACAGAAAAACGCAATGCTCCAACTTATGGACATGGATTCAAGAACACGGTAGAAATTTATTCTTTCGGATTAACTGGCATTATTCCTCAATTCACTAGCAACGAAATAGTTCTCTTTTTCTTTCTTGAAAGTTAATAAGGCGGAGATATAAGGATGGGAAAAAAAGATCCGATGTAGTTATGGATTACCGGATTCTCGAATAACGCGAGTTCAAGTGATCAGGAACTAAATTACATAAAACAAATTGGAAAATACAATGTACGCAGAAATGTTAGTATTTCACAAAAATGAAACAATTGGAATGAGTTTGGAAAAGATCATTTACCAAATTACAATAGTCGAGCAATCCAAATAATACTCCCACTGCTTACATTCTATACTTTATGGAACTGTTTCCTAACCAGCTACTTAACACTTTCAGGAAGTCCAACCTGAGGTACCGATGACAACATCCTGATGCTGATGAAATAAATTCTTCAAAACCTAAAATTAATCGAAATCATAACTTAATTAACTGTTGAATTATACACGACATCCCGCCTTTTTCGAAATCCTGATATAATCGTAACCGGTGGAAAATCGTCATCATAAAAGGCATTGAATGGTCAAACGGTTGTGACAGTCCCGATGATAACTAAACCCAGCAAGCCTGAACCACTTGACATATTAAACTAGTTCAGGAGAACTCATTATAATCATTATAATGGAATTATTTATTAGATTTTGCATTTCTGAGACCGGAGTTTCAACAGAATAACAGTGTTTCAATTCTATGCCGCTTCTTTAGAGGAGGTTAAAACACAGGACAGATAACACAAACGAACATATATTGTAATAATGAACACGAAAGACAACAAAGTTCCAACTTTTGCATCCGCATAGTGAAAGTGAAATTAATTAAAATACTAATAACTGAGAGCAGAAATATTGGGCTGGAATGTAAATTCGTGCGAGGATTTCTTTTTTTTTTTTTTTTTTTTTTGTTTCCTATTGGAGATAAATATTGCAATTCATATACGAGTATTTTGATCGTTTTGCAGCGATCATTTTATGGTTATGAGAAGCTTGAGAAATTTTAACTTAACTGGACCTCATTCGTTACCAATAGAAGAGTTATGAAATGCCATATTTGGAAAACTATTCTACGTTCTAAAATGTACAAATTACTCCTGTCATCCATAAGCAAATTAAATTACTGCCGAAACTTGTTTCGAGGATTCTCGAAAAGAGAAAACTATTGGGGTCATTTTATTACAATTAAATGGTTATATATATATATATATATATATATATATATATGAATTCCAATATTTACCTCGAAAAAAGATAAGCAAAAAATTACCCAAAATTAAAGACTATCAATTATAAGATGCTTCGTCAAACAATAACACTTTAAAAGCCGTAAGATTTTTTTCCTCAAGTACTTCTTGATATGCAAAACAAGAGCAATTTTACGTTAATGTACTTAAACTGATTGCACAGGTGATGAGTTTTACAGTTTTATCAAATATACTCACTCGCTGACACACTAACCATGCATAATTGTGATCGGTACAAAAGTGTTCATTGAACAGATAGGAACATACACACATGTCATACAATTACTATTCTAATACATCAGTCAAACAGTAGCCAAACAACGAAAAAGAAAAATCAAATTTTCAAAAAAAAAGCTCTGGGAGAGGTGATTAATGCATTCTTACCGGAAGGAAACATGTAGTGAAGAGTGCTCAGAGCTGGCCTTGTCGAGCCTTGTGCTCCACGTTTACAACACGCTATCTGCAAACCGACATGCGTATACAATTTCACATTTCTCTAATTCATAAACTTTTTATGGAATACTACTGCGGGTCATTGTTGCACTTCTATTTCTTTTACTGCACACATCAAAATTAAGGGGGAAAAATTAAGGTTTCAAGAGCATATATTCCGCTCCATAGAAATTTGACATGAACCATGATTCGAAGAACACTTAATACAGATGACCATGCAGCAGCTATTTGAAATTTAAAGATTGGATTGCGTCATTAATTTTTTAAGCATGCACAAACAGGAAGAGAAGGTAAGGCTTTTTTGGTGAAAAACACATCTGCCGAAGGATTAGTCAGCGCTATGCTTCATTACTCTCCTTTCAAAACTCAAGTTCGACAGAAACAGTTTAATTTTAAAAGTTGTATAGCAGATCAATCTGAACAAAAGTTGTTCGATGTGCTGGAAAGAGTGGAATGAAGCATATATTCAAATCCCTTATTAGAAGCAACTGAAATGCAAAGCCCCCATAAAGTCCCAAAGCAAACTCACCACTTGCGTATATGTAAGAAAATATGGGACAGAAGCAACACTAGCCTAGCCGAATTTTAGCAGTAATGGTGACAAAAACAAACACGTTTAAAAAACTAATCGCCTTGGACTGTCCTAAGTAATGAGTAAGTACTGGAGCGGAATCATATATCATCTTTGAGATACATTTTGCAATCAGCCAAGTATCCAGATGTGATCGGACTTCCTACAACATTGGGCGAGAAATGCTAAACCGACTGAGGCAAGATTTTGAGCTACAAACCGTAAGTCATCCATACCCCGCTTTTCTCCTCTTGCCCAGTTCTGAGAAAGCGCAACTAATCAGAGTACAGTTGCTTTGAAAATTGTTTTTCTCGATTCTCTGAAACTACTGGAACTGGAAAAAAATTATTATGTTCGCTTTTTGTTTTCAATTAAAATAACGGAATCATGAAAACCTGAATAAAAAGTAGGTTTAATTATAAAAAACTGGAAGCAGTAAATTAAAGCAGTGGACTCGACAACATCAGCTTAATGTTAACATCTCCTTTTGATGGTTAATATACGTTAGACAAATTTTTAAATTATTGCCACTTTTGTAAATAAAAAAAGATCATAGCCGACTACCGCTAAGTGTGTGCACTGCAGTATTCTTAACAAACGATAATGAAAGTGCGTTATGACAGCTGAGGCAACAGTTCCACCCGATCATTTTAATAATTTGATAATTTTTGAATGATTTCATTCCACCATTCTAAAGACACGGCTGACAAAATACAGTGTTTTGAATAAGTGTATTTCCGGCTGGAAAGTGAAAACAAAAAACCATTACAACCGCTTTTGGGAAAGTTCTGTTTCCTTGTTCCTGAAAAGTCACAAATAAGCTTCCATATACTCTAGTTCAACTCAAAAGAAGACAAGCATCTTATTTCGAATGCTGCGATCTAATACATTTTGTCTTGGATGGAATAAAAAAAGCATTATCTAGAACGGGAAGTTTGATGGCTGCTCATAAATCAATTTAGAATCAGTAAGATTCAACGGAATCAACTTCAAAACTGGAATAGTGTTGCAAAACTTTCTCAGTCGAACTAAATATATCCAAACTTAATATTAATTTACTAGATGTACCCGACGACTGTTAATTAGAGAAACTGGGGCACTCTTCTACTTTTACTTTCTAGATCATTTTTTTTTTCGATTCTAAACTTGAATGCAAATCATTTAATGTCTAACCATTAATGGCTTAAATTTATTTCGATTTGCATAAGCAATGGGATGCCTTGACCATGTCTGGTCAAGGCATCCTGATCTTCAAGTCAAGAATCGATAATAGCGTATTATGGTGCGAGTGAGACGCTTCAGCGAAACGTATCTGCTTAACGTATTAAAATGACTTAAGATGCAGCATGAATAAAAAAACAATGCAGAAGAGAGTAAGCAGTAGCAGCAGTATAATCAGCAGATCTAAGTAAGGGAAGTTGAAATTCACATGTTGAATTCGATAAAGGACAGCCTGAAGCGTCAAAAAAGTGTGAATCGCATTCAGTTAACAATTAGTGATTTTCGGGTGCGACACATAAGGAAGACACTACCCTCTTTCCACTATGCCCTTATAAGCAACAAAGATGAGAATGTTACACTTCATATTATTCTTCAGACCAATTAGCTACTTACTTTTGTGACTTCAAACATTTCTTTTCATGTAAATTTTAACTCTTAAATAAATCACGTTAAGCGAGTATCTTTGAATGAAGCGTAAATTTTCACGAAAAGCAGTTATGCATGCAAGCATAGAAATTAAACATGCAAAATTATGAGCATGAATATGCATTTCTGCATGCTCTTTGTTCACGCGGGTAGGTGACATGTACACAGGAAGCAATACAACGGGTGCATCCTGACCTGTGAAACAACTGTATCCTCGGTTCGTCCAATTGCAAGTAACCAACGTTGCCGCAACACCTGTGGTCGTTTGGGTATTCGATAGAAATGTCGATTATCTTCTTGACCGCGATAGCGGGATCGAAATTTACAATTCGGAAAGCCACAGGTGGTAGGCATCAGACATGCGCTGAACGTAGCAGCGCGCTGCAACCATTTAACACATCCACGACTGTTAATTTCATTAAGCTTACACCAATATCTACAGTAGCGAGGAGGCAACGGCCCAGTACGGAGTAACTATGTGTGAAGTATACGAGGTACGTATACAATAGCATCTACGTATGGAATGATAATTGGTATTTCATACTTCAGCCCCTCAAATAGTATCAGTACCTCCTTCTTCCTGCACTACTTCATTTAATAATTATGCATTACCTATCAGTCTATTTTTATCCCTATGACATCCACCTTTAGATGCCAATATTAATCTCATATATGTCCTAACGGCGCTCAATAACACTTGCCCTACAACAGCAAAACTCCAACAACCCGTTCAAAACATCCCCATCTCAATGCTTTCGTTTCCTTCACTATTAATCTAATCCTTTTGACTTTTATTAATTTCCTACCTATCATTCTGGACCCTCTAGGCTCTAACTAATTTTCATTTGCTCTGGAAAAACTTCAGCCCTAAAAAAATCTTAACTTTGCTGAATTGTTATTCCTGATTTAACTTGCGTCACAATTAATCAAAAAATAAATCAAGAACCTATCATTAGCAGGAACAAATATAGAAGCCAGTCATTCGAATAATGGATAACAAGGATGCAGCAGCGTACGTGTATACCCTTTTAGTTGACTATAATTTCATATGTAAGCACAAAAGCTAACAACAGATTTCAAAGCGATCACAGAAGCATTTAAAAATCTGTGCGTGGAACAACCACAATATCTAGCATCTAACATTTCGCTTTAGCGTAAACCCTGCAAACCGTTCCATTCAATGTTCTTCTTTATTAAACGAAAGTTTTATATTTAATTAATTAATTTTTTGAAGAAGGAATGGAACAAAAGAACGAGAGCAGAAAGGTGGGCAAACGGACACGAGGCTACAACATTGAAAAATTTAACCAAAATGAACAATCAATTTATGCAGTTTTCTCTAAATAGTATAGAATACGCTAACTAAAAGTGTTTGAAAAATTAAATTTGCAAATAGCTTAATCGGTCTGGAAACGGGCTTATACGGTAATAAGCGTGAAATGGGAGATAAAGTAAGGCATGAAATGACCAAGACGATATAAGTAGATGTCAGGTAATGTCATCAATTATAACGTGCTGTGAATCTGTGCATCAATTTCCATTGTCACCAGTATGCCTGTTTGCTAAATGAGTAATGCAGCATGTAGCCAGTGGACATCTAAGGCCAGATTTCGAGTTTTGGGTTTCAACAATGCATGATATTCTGCTTCCAGTAGCTTAGTATTTCCATTAAAAAATGCAGCAACATATCACTGCTTCGTCAAACAGCGAGAAGATATTTAGTAAAGAAGTATAGCCAAGCCTGAAAACAACAGGCAGTAAAATAAGCAGATAGTAGTAGTTATGACATATGCGTTGTTGTGGATGATGCCGAGAATATCATTCAAAACAAGACCATCACTGCGGATACTAGGGGAATCGAATATATTAATGGAAACCCAGAACAGGAAAATACTGTGACTGGAACCAACTAGTAATATAAAACTGGACCACTACCACCAGCGGCAGGTGAAGATTGTGGATCGTAGTGTTAGGCAATGGAGTTTAATGACCACAAAGTGAAAAGAAGTGCACTGAGGAGAGCCTCATCATCAAGGCGCACCACACGAAGTGCTGCCGTCCGGATTGAATTACGGGCATCGCCGATTACACGGTCTCTCTCCTCTTCTCAGCGGCCACAAACAAAAATCGAATGGAAGGAGCAGCCGGCGGCAGCGAAATTTAATCCATGTGCCTCTTCGGGGCAAGTCGTCCACTCCAACTATACTCATCAATCAAAGTTAAATCTTCTACTCGACAGGTATCAATATACCACTAATGAGTTGAGCTAGAGGATAAGAAGACCCAACTAGCTCTCACTTTGGCCTCATGAGAAGGCGTCTCTACACTCACTAGGCTCCCAATGCAGACACCCATAATCCATCTATCCCTGTCCTCACCAGTAACGAATGCCGCCACTCTTCCCTGATTCCATTATTTGCACCCTTCGTTCATCTAAACCACTCTCATCTATCCATGGACCATCCCTAAAATGTCCTCATCCTTCTACGTCACTTGTTTGTACCACCATTATTGCCACTGCCACCTCCTCCTTCTCATTCTTCTTACCGTTATCATTGTGGAAACCACGACTGGACTCTTCACTTCCCTTTCCTATTAATTAATCAATGCAGTGCAACGCCCAAGGCTAAAACTTTCATTAAGCAATGCTTCTGAGTCAGCACAACACATTGGCTGTCGCCACCGCCATCAGGATAACGTCCCTAGGCAAGATGGATCTAACCACGTACACCACCATACACCACACCGCCAGCTCCAACGGCCCTCTAGGAGTTAAGAAACACAACACAAGACTCTCCATTTCTTCCTCCCTCCTCATAATATCTTTGCCGCATCTCACATACACACCACACCACACCACACTACACTACACCACCACTCGCACCTCACTGTAACTGAGGACGAGTGCTTTCCTTAACTGAGCAAGCTAGCACTCACTAAACAACTTTTCATCATCATCATGAAAAGCTGCGGCTATTGCTACTGCTGGCTTTTCCAGATAAATCGTCAAATTCAATAGAATGTGTCCCACTCCTGAAACCAAATGCCAAATTCAGCTATTTCACACAGATTCTTCCTTTATTCGGAAGTCATCAGAACAACGAATGTCTCTCATCCAATCCACTCACTCACAACAAATTCAATCAATTTAGAAACTTACTCTCATCTAAGCTCCCTCCCCTGAAACCCCGCATATTTCTCCACATCTGTTAGCTTCCTCACATTTCATCCACAACCTATTTACATAAATAAATGTATACATTCAAATAGCAGCATCCTGAAAAACAAGACGTGCATCACGTTCAGGGGGAGGGGGGGAACTGCGAGGCAAAGCAGCTTATGACAGCTGACATCAAGAACAGAAACCATTCGTACCACGTCTGCATCAAGTTTGACTATGAAAAATTTCATAATTACCGTGTTCAATAAGTTATCACAAGATAGCCTCATAATTTCACCTTTTTTTTTCACTAGAATACAGGAAGACCGTGAGATACATATATACTTCCCCTCCCCTCCCCGAAATAGAAGATTGTCCTTTACGAAGGTCGCAATGACAGGAAAGAAATGTCAACCGAAAACAAGCCACTACACTGCCCTGATCAACGGGAGGATGGGATGTTCAGGTGGGAACTTCATTTGCAGCGAAATACACTTGCAGGTTAGCAGAATCAATTCGGATCAAATTATGAAAAACGATTTCACAAACGTAGGACTATTAGATGGTTAACCAGTACTCCTTTTTTAGTTTTATTTGTACATACTTCCTTTACATGCTTGCAGCTTTAAAACATCTGTCGTTCTGTGTTCAACATTGTTCCCACTTTCTAATCACGACGATGTCTCTTAGAAGAATTCTGTAGGAAATTTATAAGGAAATGGTATACCAAAGTAGCAGCAATGGACTGCAAAATCCAACCAAGAATAAAGCAAATGGTCAGTACAGTTTGTACTAAGTATACCTTTCATACAGAACGACTACACATTATTTTTTTCTACTTCGCATATTCATGCACTACCAATGCAAGCAACCAGGAAAAACTTATTTGCTTCGCATGATTTAAACCGTGAGTTAAACTAAAAAGTGTTGGTTTGTCTGCTGGTTCGCACACCGAAGTATCATGATGGTAAAACGAGATTTCCTCGTCAGTTAAAACAATACATCAACTTCTGTATTTCGGCCTTGCGATAATTGAGGAAATCCCCTGAATATGTTCCAGCAGACAAGACTAAACTTAAAAAGTAGTAAGAAACAAAATGAGTAATTTAGTTAGATCCACAGAGAAAAAAGTAAAGAAGTAGCAAAACATATCATACCAATACCTGAGAAATATCAATCAGTTAAGACATGAAACGTCTATTTAAAAGAAAAAAAAAGCATATTAAAGTGTGAAGAAAACGAAGGAAAGCCACTATAATCAAATGAACTTATTTTCATGAACAGCTAATTTAAACAATATAAGAGATCGATACACTACAAGTGATTTCTTAAATGCCTTCATTCTTAATGCCGGTGTTATAAGGTGTGGTTATAAATCATTTAAAAATGAAGTCAGAGTTAGAAAGATGGCTACCTTTAAAAATCTTTGTTTTAGTCATTAAAAAAACCCAAGATGGAGCAGAGGATGAGACAGTACAAAATTCTACTTATCTGTAATGTGACACATGCATCTAATAAGATGCAGAAAAATTTTTTCAGCTATTACAACAGAAATCTTTCAGGAAAAAAAAAAAAAAGATAAAAAAACAAAAAGTAGAAAAAATCATGCTGTATTCAATTATATAATTGCATAATAACAGTTGTCTAGACTTACCGACTACCAGTTTATCGCCCAATTCAACGTTTCTTTCTTTGGAAGATCCTGAAGATTGAAGAACATCAACAAATACAATTTTATATATTCACTTCTTTCCAAAAGTCTCTGCAATAGAAATACCGAAATTAAAATAGAAATATTTGCTATATATGCAAAAGTTTTGGAAAATACACGAAATAGAATAGCTAAGTACAATTCCAAAAAGTGCTACCAAACTATTCGAACAAAAAGTGAGCGCCAAAAAGTCTTGGAAATTTTAATTAACTAATATAAATAGGACATAAAATTATAATAGTAATCATACAAAGACTTCCGTAAAATATTTGAATATGAAGTATTTGCATGATAACCTTAAAATTTCACACAAATCGAAATGAAAGGAAAAAAAAAAAAAAAAAAAAGAAAAGAAAAATGTGAACCTGAAGGAACCCTTCGTCTTCTTTAATATTTGGCCTTTATCCAGCAAATGTTATATAATTTAATTGCAGCGCTATATCGAATTCATTTATCTTTTTGCCTTCCTCCTATACGGTAAGGAAGGAAGGAAGGATGGAAGACGGGTAAAATTCCCGGAAGTTTGGGAGAGTCAAGAAGGAATTATGATATGATTGAGGAGGACATTTAAAGTTAAATTGTAATTAATGCAATTACAATGTTTTTTTTTTTTTCCATGATTTTGCTTTTGAAATTTGATCTTAAAATTTGTAGGAAATTGACTACGTAAAGCACAACTGTTGTGTTGCTTTTTGATTAAAAAGTTTGAAAAATCATTGAAATTTACAAAAGATATTTCTATACATTTTATTTTATTATAGAATTTTAGAAGTTTAATAGACTGAAATAACGGTATTGGATATTTAACGAACATTGTTGGTTGTTGCCATGGTATCAGGAGAAGTATGCTTTCTCTTTCAGTCGCATAATTCCTTTGCTTCTTCCAGAAATTCTTGCATTTGTCAAAGATTCAAACATTTGTTTAAATTTTAAGACTTTTTGGTACTAATTAAACATTGACATGCTAATCGACGATCTGTATCACGTGATATTAGCTGTCACGTCTAGAGCATTTTGCCCCTAAAGTACACCTGTTAATCATTCCAAGTCATTCTTAAATCTAATAGATTGCTAGCTTTGATTTGAAAACATTTGTAGATTCATTGCTGAAGGATATTATTGGTTTTGAGCAAATTTCATATTTTGGAACAACATGGAACAACGCAATGACACCATTCAAAAAATAATATTTCTGGGCAAGACATATTTTCTTCAACAAATATGCTTCTAAATTATAAACTGATGTCGTACTACTTATACCAGATTGGATCATATTAGTTTCGTTTATAAAAATTGAAAACTTGACCTGCAAAAATCAAATATCAACATATCCCATATACATCACTTAGCTATCCTTAATTTGATATACGTAATCTCATGCATATATATATATATATATATATATATATATATATAGGAAGAATGGATATCAATTCAAAATTTCCAGGAGCAGTTCGAGTTGGTAAAAGTACAATCGTGAAAATTTTAACTCGGAAGTACAATTTTAATAGTACGGATTATGAAATGGTAAGATCGAGTAACAAAATTATTTAGTTTTATAGCCAAAACAACAGTGTGGAAGAAAAATTGGTATTGAAAATAAAGAAGTTCGAGGCAAAGTTGAACTCTAAAGGCTAAAATAAATTATAAAGAAAAATGTTATTCATCATTTTATTTACATTACTTATTTCAGAAAATATTATAAAATATATTCTTCCTGTACAAAATATTTTAGACTCAAGGTGTAGAACTGTATGATAAGACGTTGGAGGTTTGTGGACATTCCATGGATACAGTACTGGTAGATACTTCTGGTCATGAACTTTATAAATGGATCGTGAAAGCAATATGTGACGAAAATGCTTTTTACGCACTGTGTTTCGATCTTACCAACAAAGACAGCCTTAATATTTTGAAGGCATATCTTGAAGAGCTGAGTATCCAAAAAAGTAAATTACTGTCTTCCAAAACTTAAGTTACTGTAATGAATGGTTTGAGTTTTATGTTTTTTTCATTTCCATAAGCTTGCTAGATTGACATGTTTAGAAGTGAAATTAAGCAATAGAGCAGTTCACTGACCAAGTAGATCTAATATTAATGGAAGTGTAAAGGGACGCCAGATGGCGGATTTTTAATAAAATTGTTGGAATTAGCAACTGTTGCGAAAAGCGAAATTTGAGCTTTCCCAATTGTAATAGAATCAGGCCAAAATACAACCATTACTTTGGAATTCTATTTTATGAGGAAATGATAAGAGGGAATTTAAGCTGATAAATCTCGAAGTTTCACATTTTAAGAAAAACAGCTCTGCACTAATTCATTTAAATTTTTTGGTTCTGCTGGCCAAAATTTTCCAATTTGAAATTTGCAGGTGTACTGATCGGTTGCAAGTGTGATCTGCAATCAAGACATGCCATTTCACTGTCAGCTGCTAAAGAATTCGCTATAAATAATAATCTAAAGCTACATCTCACTTCAACGGTAACTTTCATAACAAATTCCTTATTGTTTCGTCTACTAGTATGTTGGCTCGTGGTTTCATCTTTTATCTCACTCCCGTCGTTCCGTTGTCTGTTGCACTATCCATTTGTTATCTGCTAGTTCAATATCTTAAGATTACTAAAATTTTTGCAAGCACTGCAATATTCTCCTACTACTCTTACATCAAACTAAAAAGAAGAATTATTTGCTTCTTTCTTCCACTCTTTCCCTCTACCTTACTCATATGTTAGTTACAAATCAAAATTTTTGTTTAGTAAAGATTTGCTCATGTCACTCAACCTTATATCTTAAAAAATTCAGGATAAACCACATGCTATTGAATGCTTTCTTGTTTGTTAGACATAACCAAGGCATTATTATATCTGCTTAACAGTATAATTACTATCGTTATCAATTAAGGCTTACAATCCAGTTAAATCTTGATCTTCAAGATTAATCTTATTCACATACTTCAATTCTCTTCGTTTGAGTTCTCAAATAGCATTTCTTTGTCCCCTTCATTTTTACATACCCAATAAACATTTGTATTTAGATGACAACACCGACTGAACTGGAAGAACTCTTCTATAGCAATATCATGAATGCTGCATAATTATCTCGTTTAGTGATGAAATCTAGTGCTACTCTCCAATCATTTCTTATAATTATTCAATGTTATTCAGTCAGAAAAGTATGATTGTTTCAGTAAAAACATAGCAGCAATAAATCTCATAAATGCAAAAAATCAGAAATTGTAGTAATTTTTCTCCCTGAACACAAAGTTTTATTAAACACACAACTGAATGTATCGCTTGCCCATATACAGTAGTAGTAAACATATCGTCTGATACAAACATGATATGTGGAGGAATTTGAAATTGAAAAATATATCTCATTTATTTCTTCTTTATGCTGCATGAAATAAAAAGTTCAGTGAAGTGGATAATAGGTGTCAGTGATGTATGCATAATACGACTATGATATTTGAAGTGGCGCTATATTTTACACATCTTATTATCATTCTTTTTATGGATTACATAGTTGTACTTTAATTAGGATAATGGTTAGCATGAAAACAACAAGGGAATTGTGACCCTTGATTTTTGTTTCCTTTTTTTTTTTGCAAATTAATAGATTGAATTAAATTTTACGCCTTGAAAAACTTAAAACATAATCAATCTTTCAAGTATTCAAACTTTATTTTTGGAAAATAAACTGAATAGTATGATAGAGGAGTTCGAATAAAGATGAAGAACAAAATCAAGTAATGTAATACCTATTGACCGTCGTTCCACAAGGAATAATACGTCATTTATAAACTCCTATGCCTTCTTTACTAAACGAGACGAATTCCAGAAAATCTGATTACTACCAAAGTGATAAATCTGACGCAAACTTTCTTAAAATGAGAAAATAAAGAATTGTACTTTGATCAATAATAATGGTACTAATCAAAGAAAATAAGTACAAACAAACTTAACAGAGAATTAATATACAAATTTCAGAACACTTCTTTATTATTGAATTCCTGTTATCATAAAACCAGCAAAATTTGATAGCAATTCTAAAGATAGATGTCGAATTGTTATAACACTCTTTGAGCTCCTGATTAATCTGAAGCTTTGTTTTGGTTATCAGCAAAATTCATGATAAACGAGAAATGACAAAACAATTCAAGGATATGGGATGATATCAAAATAGTTATAAATTAAATATATTTAATTAGCCCATCATCTTCTAATGACATCCACAAATAATGAGTGAGAGGCGTTCCTTACGCTATTCTATTTCACAACTCCAACCTTACCAGGTGTAACTCTCGTAGATTCACGTATAACTTCATAAGATATATGTCATTCTTAGGTGTAATGTGACGTTTAAAATACGCTACTGCTGCTGCTACCAAAATCAACAAATTGATTGAACTGACCGACAATGAATAAACAATGGAAATGATTCGAAATTATGGTACAATAATTGATTCATTTTTATATATGAGTAAGATTTCGACTAACCAATTTTTCACTTAACTAATACTATTATCACAGATTTAGTCTGATTAAAAATCAAAATTTGATTATCACATGCAATTGGCTAAATCAACCATTTATCCTTTATTTGTTTTTTTTTTTTTTTTTTTTTTTTTTGAAATTCTTTGGAAACTTAACATTTTTGAAAGTTTTTAGTAAAGCTACTAGCATTAAAAAAGTTTACTGATATTGTAATTTACAAAGAAACATCAGTATAACCTTTTCAAAGCCGAATATTGGTTCATCCGGAAAATGTGAAAAGAATGTTCAATGGAATACCGTCATGATGCTAAGAAAGCAATTGCTTTTAAAGCCAAGCCTCCAATGTAATGGAAGTTATGATGAGTTAGAGGAATGAATTACAAGAATGAATATTAGGACTTGAGAACTTAAATAGCTATTTAGCCGTCGATCTCCCAAAATGAAAGTATATCTGACATAAAACAGAAATAGAAGATTCACCTTTGATAAAAAGTTCAAAAAAATGGCAAAAAAAAAAAAAAAAGTTAGTGATCACAATTTGGCAATCCCTAGTTTTAGTAAATCGAAATAAGATTAAGCGTAGTGGAGAATAAAAAATTAAAATATCCTTCTTTCAATCTGAAATACAGTTTAATCAATTGAAAATATATATAGATAGATGAAGTTGAAAAACGAATCTGCTAAAATAAAGGAGGAGTGGAAAAAAGAACTAACATCATGTGAAAGAGGCCGTAAGAATAGCCAAAAATATAGACAATGCTCTAGGACTGGCCAAAAATTTATTGGAATTCGATGTTTTCATAAATGATGCTGTCACAAATATTACTAATATGGTGCCACCATTTGCATTATGTGTCATTAAGCGGAAGATATAGCCTAAAGAATATGAACCGCTAACTGATTGACGAAAATGATTTAATTGTTTAGTAAGGAGTAGTGAATTTATTCTTACACAATTATTGTATATACAATTGTTAATCTTTCAAAAAATGGAAAAAAAAAGTAGGAAAATAGACCTTTTTTACTTCCTTGAAAATTAAACGAAAAAAGTTGATTCTATCTATTTTACCATAGCGAAGCAATTTTTTGATGAAATAAATTTAAAAAAAAAAAAAAAGGATATTCTGTTAAAGCCGCTGAAAATCTTGCAACAAAACAAAAATTTGATGTACAACGTTAAAAAATTGAACAACTGCATGCTAAAAAAAACTCATCAAATCCATATTTTTTTTTAGGTACAAACATTGAATAAGCTTAAATAGATATTATCTCTTAGTGTTCTCTGATTAGACCGTTTAAACAGCACTGTTTCATTTCGTCATTTATATTATCAGTTACACAAAACTTCAATAATACATCAATAAATTATCATAAACGTAACCTATTGGCAAGATGAAAGTAAGGTTCACTGTTACGAGAGAGATGCATTATTTTATTGCAGCATATGCTGTAGTATCAAAATAAGGTTCACTGCTCTATTTTAATAAATTTAAATTTTTCACTTTTAGCATTTTATTACCTTTAATTTAGAATATGGAACAATTAAATGTGCTTATTTATACAACAGTTAATCTTCATTTTAACCCTTATCTACAACAAAACATCTATTCAGAAACCTTAAATGTTTATGATGTAACTATTTTCATGATCAGAGAACGTTTATCAGGTCCTGATGAGTTGAAGAGTAATTAATAAGTAAGTATTGAAAAATGAAAAAAATGCTGATAATTCTAAAATGTTTTCATAAAATTTATCTCGAGTTGAAAGGAAAAAAAAAATCTGTTAAAAAAAATGAGGAGCAACTGTTGATGTAAACCAGTTCGAGACGTACTAATCGACATCCTAGTTCAGTTCCTTTGTCAATAATGTATAGTAAGTGAATTTGGAAACTAATCAAGAAGTTAAAATTTTGATGAAATGTAAAAATGGATTTATTGAATTGGATGAAATTTAATAAAATTCATGTAGAATTGTAATAGGATAAAATCGCCAATTTTCAGCTAATTTTATTTCAGATCTTTTAGAATACAGTTCTTTACAAAAAGTTGATGCCAAGATACAATATACAGTACAACATCTGACATTTCAGTAACTACAAATTCACTTCAAAAAAATTTAAATGAATCTGGAGGAGCATTCTAGTGGTAATAAAGGAGGTATGTATGAAATTACGAATGAAGAAGGAACGACAGGTAAACTCGAAGTGATAAATAAGAGTAGAGAATAAGAAATTCTTTCAAGATTAATCGCCTTAAAAATGAGAAGATAGTTGATCGTTTCATGTTGGATACAAATTTTATTTTAAGCATAATGATAACAAACACTGAATAGGTATTGTTTTGAAACTCCCGAAGGAGGTAAGAATAATATCTTCCTGTTTTCAAGTAAGTTCGTAATATTTTATTTTAAATATTCAGATGTTGTTTTATGCAATATCTACAAAAATTATTTGCAGATGCAAATTTCAGAAAGAATGGAGCAATAAAATTATATGCTGAAATAATTGTAATTTCACTGGAACTTCCGTGATAAAGTTATCGGTTCCTTTACCATAGAAACAGTAGAATATTCAGAAATCTTCACCTAAAAAACCGACCAAACTTTTTGAGGAACAATCTTATCTCAATCATATTGTTTTAAGATTTACAAGTATTTCCACAGCACGATTTAATTACTGTGGAAATTTGTGGAAACATAAAGATCTAACATTTAAATAAAATTCTATAGAAAACCAAAGCTATTTCACTCAAATTTACTGATGGATAAAATCGGAAAATGTTAATGCTAAGAGGAAATATCGTTTGTTTTCCACATTTCGCGAAAAATATAATGTGTTATACATTGTCCACTTCAGTATAACATAACAAATTTCAGTACAGTCAAGTCTGATTGAAATATTCCAAGAAATCCAAATTTGAAATCAATGGATTAGTGATGATAATATTTGGAAGTGAATGTAGGATCCATCCCTCTACCAACTTATAATTATCTATGAATCTTGTGGAAGTAGCAGAATATTTGAACGTTAAAAACTTACTGAACAGTGAATGAATCTTTTAATAACAAGGAAAGTAAGTATTACTTTTTTTTTTGTCTAATCTAACCACTTCTCTTCTGAATGCCTGAAAAAACAATTACAGCATGAGGCGGATACAATTGGCTGTCGAAAATCTATGTTAATGTTAGATAACTTTAGAAACAATTAACTTTAAACTGTCAATTGGTTGTTCAAAAAATTTAAAGATTGGGAAGAAAAAGAACTTCGTTCGTTGGACGTATTAATTTGAAGATCCAATCATTGAGGCTTGAAACGATGCTTACTTATTTCTTGATGTTTTATTATACGATATCGAATATTCTATTCACAGGTCTATTTCTTAATATTTAAGAAAGTGGCATCAAGTAATTATATTGTGTTTAATGAGCTGATTCTGTACTTCGCTTAGTCACTATTCAACCAGTTAAATCATTGTTTCCTACATTTCCTATCAATTCCTTTCTCTTTATCATTTCGCGCATTGGTCATTCTTTCGTTGTTTCATTTCCACCACTCTTAATCGCTGCAACAATTATCTTTTATGCATACTTATGGAATTTTCCAACTTCTCTTTTATCGGAGGATTACTTTTCAAATCCTAGCATTGTCACATTTCCATCGTATTTTCATGCTGTTTCTTCATTTCTAACTTTTTTGAAAAAGATAATCTTTGCGACAGAATATCTTTAGAAATTAATTGTAAATTAGATTAGACATTTTCTGAGTGTAATTTGTTTTTGAGAGATGTTATGCTTTTTAAACAGATTAAAAAGATTGTTGCTTGTATATTGCAATAAAAGTTATCTGATTAACTTGCTATCAAATAAAGTTCATCTAAATCAGTAAACGGTTTGCTTCACATTTCTTATCATGAGATTTCATACAACTGGACGACAATAAAAATAGTTGTATGATCTGAAAGACGCACTATTCTACAATTAAACAATGTATTTTATTTGTTTTTCTTTCGGGAATTATTAGGAATGAGAAATTTTTTCTTTCAAAAACTATGAAGAATGAAAAATTGTACCAATAAAATTTGATATCAAATTTCAAAAATTTTTTCGAGAAATTTTTGGAATAAATCTTCCTCCACAACTAATTGGAATACATCGAATTCGATGATATTAACACTTTCTTCCTTTGTAATTAGTGAAAGGAACTATGATGCTTATAAAATCCTTTGCTATTTCATCTTGATAGAATCTTCCAGCAATTGTATTATTAATCTACAATTTTATTTCTGATATCAGTTAAAGAAAAACTTATTCAAGCTTTTTCATAACACAGAAAAATCATTAGTCTTTCATATAACCGATTAACGGTTACTATTTCATCAAATAATTGTTCGTTTAATGTCTCTTTGCTTAATTGCTTATCTATTGACATCGTATATTCAGTAAAATGCACTTCTTTCCAATTAAATGAATGGCAAATTATTGTGGTTAGTAAATTTACAACATAAAATTTCAAAGGGAACTAAAAATGAGGACAGCAACGTCATCATCAAGAATTCTATCAATCGAAATTGGTCAATGAACGATTTCGAAAGAGAGTTGTGATAGCACAGTAGTGATTATGCTTGAGATTTTAGTCAAATCATTGTTCTGTTACAACTCCTATCATTTGGCAGTTTTTAAATGTAACCATTTATTATTAGAAGGTTAATAAAAAGTTTGAATGTTAATTTTTAAATTTTACTAAATGTTTAATTATTCATAATGTTGTGTTACAAAACATTTCCTGTTTTCGACAAACTTTCTAGCTTTCTTTTTTTTTATAAGATCAATTACAGTGGGCAAGTTTTGATCGAATCATAAATTTTTTAACACTTAAATCAGAATGCATCAAAAATTATTATGATGATTCAGGAAAGATTTTGCAACATTTGTTCACAGCCTATCATTTGATTTCGTTCATTGTTATTAGATTTTTCAGAGAATTTCGTGTTCTGTCAATAACAGAAAATGAAATTTTCATTCTTTGAAACTCACAACATGATGATTGATATATGAAGTGGAGCTTATTACCTTTCACACATTCCATATCCAATCATTTGGCCAATAACATAAGAGAAAAACGTGGAATATCCTACACCTCTAATTCCATTTGCACATATAACAGGATAGTTGCTGTATGCTGACTGATTAAATCATTCAATTAAAATCCCCAAAAAATTTTGGAATTCATTTCGAATTAGAATTTTTTGTTGAGCTTTGTGATTTTACAATTGCATTCTCAAGGACAAGTAATCAAACTTTGCTATGCTCAACTTCATGTATTTGCAAATCAAGTTACAGTTTGAATTTGTTTATCAATGCTAATTAGACTTATAATGCGGAAACACTATTGCGGAAAATGTAATTTGCCAGTATATTTTGCTGAACTGGTGCAAGCTGCCGGACGATCATGGCATACACACTGTTTCCGTTGTGGTAAGAATTTTTTTTTAACGAAACTTTTCATTGTTTTGTTTCCTAAAACTTATTGAGAATATCCACTTTTTTTTTGATTTGCAACTGATAGTCTTTATAGCAAATCCGGAGTGTGGCAGGTTTATGGATAGTCGATCTTACAACGATCACAAGGATCAGGTTAACAGCTTTTTATTTTTTCTGCAAGCGAGGTATGCTTTTGATTGTTAAATAACTGTAAGTATTTTGTAAAATGACTAATTTCTAGCTGTATTGTAATCACTGCTACAAATATCTGTTCGGACCTAAGGGTGTCGGTTATGGTATCGGTGCCGGAGTGTTATTTACAGCCAGTAGCAAGTGCAAAGATTCAAATGAACGAAGTGAATTTGACAGTGGTAAGTTTTAAACTGTATTATTGTCTGTGGTATTGGAATTTCATAAAGTCCGATCGTGAAGCGGGAAGAATTCTTGCATTTTAAAATACTAAAATAAATTTCTGAACAATTTACTGAAACAAACATTGTCTATAGAGGCCATAGTAACAGCTTCAATTTCTTACACTGATGAAAAGAAGAACCAAAAACCAGGATATATTAAATTTATCGACGAATCGTTTTGTGATAAAGGCGGAATACGCTCCAGAAGTGGGTTAATTATATTTTCAACAAAATTAAAATAATTTTATGAATCGTTTCTTCATTGCGAAATCTCTCGATGTGATCCGTGCTACACAACCGAATCATTCATTACTTGTTTTAAAAAGAAAAATACACCTCCATTTAGGTAATTATTATACTAATTATTAATATACGTGCATTCCAGATGCTGCTAATGAAGAAAGACAAGCAATAATAAAAACTGTAAGTTATTCGTTGATTTTCTGTTGCTTACAGGTTCTTTTATTAGGAGATTACTGTTGCTACTACATTTATCATCATTGAATCCAAGCGTAACACACTATTTTTGTCATAATTTGTTTAAAATTCAACATCTTTGCTTGCCATATCACTTCATATGTGTAAGTGAAATAATAATTTTTATCATTCTTTTATGATTAAATTACAGAATGAGCCATATTTAATTCCCAGCTCATGCAGTACAAATAAAAAGAGTGGAAATGCTATTATTGCAAGTGCTGCAGTTACATGTCGCAGATGTTCAAAAGAAGTGTATGATGCTGAAAAAATATTAGCAGGCGGTATGGTAAGTTTGATAACAGTTTGGATACTACCACCTGCATCTTTGATGATCTCTAACTGTTACTGATTCAATCCTGTCAATTTGATAGTTTTCTAGACTCTATCTACTGATACCAATGACTTGTTGAGGTCGTTTGTTCATCAAATCCTTCAGGCTTGGCATCATAACAAATGTTTCGTTTGTGAAATTTGCAAAAAATTGCTCGAACCAAGAACAGTATGTGTCCGATGTGGCGTCCTCTATTGCAATTGTATATTTCTTATAAATTAGTTTCATCTTATATTTGTCGTTTATATGTCACATTTGGTTATTTCCCTTGAAAAGGTTTATTTTACTTAATTAATTTGCAAATGTCTTCATTTTTCATGCTTTTTTACTAAGAAAAGTGCTGACTAATAAGAGTCATATAGGTACTTTACTGGAATTGCAGCTTGCTATGCAAAAGAATTTGGACCTCAAGGTTATGGTCGTGGCGTCGGTGCCGGAATTCTACAAACTCGTAGGCACTGCGAAGGATTTCAACAGTAATTGGAAGATATTCGGTTCAGCGATAAAATTGTACATTGCTGTTTTATGTTAAATTAATGTTAATTTATTCCCGTATTTGATGCAAGAAATTTCTTTGTCAGAGCAATGAAGAAATGCTTTCTAGAATCCTTAGAACAAGGAATGCTTTACGCTTTTGTTTTAATTCTCTTAAAAGCTATTCGCAAATTACCTTAGGACAAAACATACAATCTAAATGATCAATCGTCTGAGACTCTATTTCATAACACCATTCGTCTAGTGAATTTTAACTTGAATTTTCATTAGCATAGAGATTTACACGGACTAAAAAAATTCTGGAATATGATGAGGACAACAAGAACCTCTGAGAAAGACAATTTTAGTAACGAGTAAATTTAGAGGAATCACTTGATAGTAATTCGATCTAATGCAATCTCGAAGAAGCAATGTATTTCATTTATTACACAGAGAGTAAAGATGAGTCAAACTCAAACTTCAACATTTTTATTCTCTCTCATCATGCACATATGAGCAAATGTAGCGGGCGTATTAAGTACTATTTAAAATATGCCATCATCAGAATTGTTTTACTGGAGACCAGAACACTTGTGAGGAAATAAATTGATTGAATAAGAATAGAATTTTGGAAGCAGAGGAAAAAGACAAAATGTACTTCGAACATGTTTGGAAAAGGCACCTCATTTAACAGTAATTATTCGATTCTTTTGGCAGCTTAATTCTTGTATATTGGAAAAAACAAACAATCGGAAGATGAAATGGCATAACTTAAAGTTGAAAACCGGCGAGAAACCGTAATTGCTCAAACATCCTTTGTAACAAGCATTCTCAGGATTGCAATTGCTTAAGAATGATTTCGATATAGGATCACTTAACCAAATCGAAACATTCTCACTACAAAAAATGTTTGACAGAACACGGCATTATATCTGAATATGTGAAAGCGAACATTATAATAATAGCAATTAATATCCGATAATAGAAAATGATAATGTGTTTGGGCGAGGATTGGTTGCTCGATATTCAAACAAATGGAATATCCATCGAGAGTGGAAAAAACAAAGTTAGCAACAAATACTGGCACCATTACATTACCTTTATTTTATAAACAAAAAGACCTTTTTATGAAATATAAATATAACGCAAATTTAATAGAGAAAAATCCAGTGATATCAAGAAACTTTCCGATACTTTGCAAATTTTTTGCCGTCTGTACGATCCAGCATGTTATGGACCGTTCAGAACCTGTCCATTTCACGCTTCGCTAGCATCATCTGCCCCTTCGTCTAAGGGTCCTAAAAATGGAAGCTTGTACTAAAAGAACAGTCAGAGTTCAAAAAATTCAGTTAACAACAGGAAAAAGAGAGTTGGTTTTTTAATAATTTGAAAGATTGAGATTATGAAATTGAAACAACTCAAAAGATGAGTTCCCTTAGATCTCTATGATTTTAAAAAATTGATAAAAAACTGCAGAAATGAGCAATCATTTGGAATCGATTTTTAGAAACTATCGAAGGTATTGAATTTCAGAATTCATTAAGCTTTTTACAACCTGATACTACGAAAAACTCATTGTTAGAAGTCAACCCAATTTTAGATGGAAAACGAATTCTACGATCAACCTCACGGTTCCCAAATTGTTAAACTTTCAAATGGGAAAAAACACACAATGCAAACTTGTTGATTGTTATAATGCGTGAACAAGTTAGCAGGCAAACAGGATTTGATACGATATACTTCACTTGAGATAAGGTACAACACATGATTACATATTAGGATTCAATGCACATCAATCTGTCATGCTGTCATCGTCATCACCTGAATGAACCATACCAATAGTTAGTTCAAACTTTTTATTTAAAATTCAACAAAGAAGCTGCATATAAGGATTTGAGATGTCAACAAAATTCAACTTAATACTAAATTTTGCTCGAAATTAAACCATGCGAAGTCATTTGTATTAGTTCAATTGAAAATTTTGTTCGAGACATTGTAAAGTGACGTTCATGACCCATCTCATCACAATCAAAGGCAATAATAAGTTATATTATCATCATCATTTGTAGAGTCCAAACTTTGAGATAGTTAATATTCGGAAAAAAAAGAAAGATAATTATATATTAATGCTCTGTAGAGAGTGAATGAATTTCTTTTGCTTGTGATGATGCAGTGAATCATTGCAGATCCGAAACAATGTCAGAAAACTTTTAACAGAAGTGTTAAAATATATGAACACAGGGTGTCCAAAAAAGAACTGGAAATTGTAACAACTGTCCAGTCATTAATTCAAAAATTTCATTAGGATATCAGCAGTCCACAAAGAAACAAGTATGTAGCTCATGCCAAATTCGATGAAAACCTGAACTTCGTCTCTACAAGTTAAAAAACATGCAACACAGGTTAAAGCGTGTCAGAAATTTCAGCCAAAAAACAAACCTTCGATGTTCAATGTCAATTCAACATTTGCTTCACCAGCTTCATTCTTAATATTGCAGGTATATGTACCACTGTCCTTTGCCTTATAATTCTGAAAACATTGCTCTAAAATTTGAATTTCGAACGTTAATACAAGCTCTTCAGAAAAAGATTTCAATTAAATTAATTAAGAGATTTCAAAATATTCTCATGGTTTAATAATATATGAAGATAAGTAACGACCATACTTTCAGTTCTAACTGAGCAGTAAACGTGTTTGCACCACCATCAGGTGTTAATCCAAACTTTATACGACTTGATTCCTTCATTTTCTTGCCCTTTGGATTTAACCAAATAACCTGCATTGAGAAATTTTATTTTAGATATACATATAATGAAAGTTTCTCATTCAACTTTTTCAGCTTGGAGCGTTTGTGTTTAACAAGATCAAGAAAATTATTTTACCTCTGGGTTCTGATCAGCTTGGAATCCAATATCAAAAACAATGGCTGGATCACCAGAGTCTGATGTTTTTTGCAAAATCTGTGGTTTACGAGTAAAGGTCGGAGCTCCTTGTGGCACTGAAATAGGACAATAATGAATAGACATTGAGCCTAAAACATCTGGTCAATGCATCAATTTCAAATTCATATTGAAACTTAAAGTCCAAAAAAAAAAAACCTTCAAATTTAACAGTGAAAGTGGCTGTTAGTTTTCCAGATTCATTCTTTGCTGTGCAAACAAATTGGCCCGCATCTTTTTCTTTTGTCGGCTCCTGAAACATTCTAATTTTCAGTACAATAATGCGATGTTTAACATACTAAGTTTAGCAAAAATTAAATCAATACTTTGATTTCCAGAGCAGCATAATATGTCTGATTTGCTTCTTCTCTTAGAACAATTTTCACACGATCCGATTCAGCTACGATTTCTTCACCCTAAACGAAAACAGCTGTCAATTCAATTTAAATATTCAACTATAATCCAAAATTAAAAATTAATTACAAAACTTCGGAACAAGCAAAATTCATCCAATTTATCAAGTCCAGCAAAAAATTTTATTTTTTTCTGGAACAATGAATGCTGGTAAAAGAAACCTTTTGCCAGACAAAAGTAGGTTTAAGAATTGATTTCGCTCTGAACTCCATAACCATTACTTGACCATCATCACGAGATGATATTTGCGGTTTTTCGACAAATGTTGGAGCGCTGAATCCTGTAAAATCCAGTTTCGAAGTCACTGAAGAAAAGCAAGCATATGCTTTCTACTAATTATTTTCCATCTTATATTCATCAGTCAGTGCTTTATCAAATCTTATTGAATTCGTAACCTCTTTGAAATAACATGGACAAAGTTTGAAATATTAGGAACAATTCGACGAAGCTGACCGTAGATATATATCATTGCTAGAAATACTCATGTTGCTACTGAAGGTAAATGAAATGTTCCTTACCCACTTTCCCTTCTCGAAAGTTTTGATACAAGACGCAATAACTTAAAATGTGATAAATACATGACAAAAATAAACCTGTAAGTTTGAGGTTAAAATTGGCGTTTCCCTTTCCGTGTGGATTTACAATAGCACATCGATAAGCTCCAGCATCACTATCAGCAAGATCCTGAAAAAAGCAAATACTAGATGTACTCATCTTAGGCTAGTTATAATAATTATACTTACAATAAAACACCACTACTTCAGAAGCCAAAAAATCTCATAAGTATGGTGCCATTTCTAACACTTTTATTTAGATATATTGTAAAACATTACCTTGATTTGTAGGATGGCTGAATAAGCATCGTTTCCTTTGTTATCTAATCGGAAACTGAACCGCTGATCTTGTTTTAGTTCAGTCTAGAAAGTATGCAATAAGCTGCACAAATTTTACATATGATTAAATAAAAGCTTAGTGCAAAGCAGTAAGATATCTGAATCGAAAGTCAAAAATACTCTACTATTCAATTTTGATTATAAATCACTGTATTTGCACTACCTTCAATCAAATCCAAAAATATTTATTAATATTAAATTTCGTCCAAAAAACCTACTGTATCGTAAAACCATTTAATATCCGGGACTGGTTGAGCTTCTAAAAAACATTCCAGTTCCAATGATCCATCATCGTTTTGTCGGGCTACCGGCTGTTGCGGGAAATGAGGTGCCTTACCCTCCGGCATCTTTCTAATAGCTAGCTTTATTACTTGCCGCCCGCAGAAATCCTGTTAAGAAATATCAAATATAAATATTGCTAAAAGAAATGCACAAGTGAATCCGTTCTACAACGTTAAACAACGAATGCAATCGAAGTTGTTACTGGATATTTCAGATAATGCAAATTAATAATAATACAAGTAATAATAATGATGATGATGATAATGATAATAGTAATAACAATGATAATGATGATGGTGATAGTGATAATAGTAATATGAAAACAATAGGAGATTAATGTAAGGTTTACTGAATTGGACAAAAGAGTGATTCAGGTTAAGGAAGCAATATGCGCAGGAAAGATACCGAATTATATGTTAAAGCACAGAAATTTACATTTGAAGTTTAATATTCTAATTACAGTTTTAATTATTAAATTAATTCCAAAAATGTATTTAATCATTAATTTTAGCTACTAATTTACTACTACTTTTGAATCATAATAATTAGAATTCGATAATAATTTTGTTGAAGTATTTGATAAATTGTACTATTAAGTTATATAATGGATGGGAAAGCGAAAAAGGTAAGAGAGAGGGAAAGTTTTAATATCAAAAAAATAATCAATGTAATTTATAAGAGGGAATAGATAACATGGTAAGAGGGATGATGAATGAAGAGTGATAAATCGAACTACTTTAGAAAAGTTGCTTGGAAATATGCTATGATATGTTATACATTACAACAATTATTTTTGCTAACATTCATGAAATCGAATAACGCTTATTTATGTTTAACAAAAAAAAAAAAAAAAAAGAAAGAAAAAATTGGAAACAAAATCGAGAGATGAGGATAACTTACACATCTGTATCTTACCACCTCTCATCTCTAATATTTAAATAGACTATGACTGATAACAACTGGGAAACTATTCAGGAGGCAATGAAAATTGCATTCATATGTGAGAATGAATGATATTTTACTAATTGAATACAAGCAAATAGTTTGTGAAAAGTAAGTAAGAAATTGTTAGGATAGATTATCCTGCAATTCATACAATAACAATTTTCAATATTATTTTTATTTTGACAAAAATTTTTCAAATTCCTCTTTATATTATACCGAAGTATCAATATACATTAAGTATGAATGCAATAGCATTACATATATATATATATATATATCGTGAAAGAAGTTGAAGAAAGCGTACTTTTTCGTTGTCTGATGTTGCTTTTTTTTTTTTCACTAAATAATACTTAATTATTTAGTCTAAGTTACTTTTTCAATTCATATCTCTAAGATTTTCGCTATTTCTTCTTTCTCTTGTCCATTGTATCCACAATCAAATTAACTTATCATTTCTACAGTGATCCAGAAGAATCGGATCTAACAGATTACATATGTACAAGATTGGTTTAATTAGCGTATTCAGCAACTTGAAAGTTCACTATCCTGGCATGAATCACTTACATATACTTTGTTAGGATCTGCTAATTTGAAATTTTTAACTCAAAATAAATATAATGAGAAGGGAGTCAAATTTAGGTACTATAATGCAAGAAATGGAAAAGTTCTCGAAGTAATTTATCAAATGATCATCCATTAAAATTTGTGAGATATGAAAATTGATAAAAGAAATTGGAAAAAGAAAACTATCAAAAGTGTGACGAATAATAATATGAATTGAATAATTCTAAATGTTTTCGACCGTTACGATACTCAATAATTTCATGGAAATGTGTATATTAATATTCCTATTATTATCATTGGTGATATTATTACTGTTGTTATCAAATATACCACAATATCTTAATTAAGCACATGTCTAGATTTTGATTATAAAATACCAAATTTTTATTTCAATTTTTGGACCAGTATATTTATTTGATCTTAACGACGAATAAATTGAATCAGAAATATCGACAATAACATAAGAGTAAAACGGTCGATTAGTTTGCATATCATCTTTACAGGAATTAGGAATATACTTCGTAACGTAACAATTACTAATAAATCCTGTAAAGAGTTACAGATAATGTGCAACGAAAACTGTAGAAATATTTAGAAAGAAGTTAATGTTCGGATAAATTTCATAAGTGATTATGTTGAAAAGAAGTAAAATGTATACGTCAACGTGTTATAAAGTAAACCTAAAAATAATATGAGGAGAAAGGAAGAATTAACTGTTGAATGTGATGAATTGAAAAACGAATCATTTTGATGAAACAAGAAGAAGGATGCAGGATATCGGGTAGCTGTTGCAAAAGTTCCAAATTATATTTCTATTTTTATTTCTTTCTTTTTTTTTTTTTCCAGAAAATTCAAACTTTTGCTAACTAAAATTCGAAGCAAAAAAATCAAGCAGTATGCTCTTTCAAGAACAAAATGAATTATATATTATTGTGATAATTTGGGAGCAGATGGTAAAACGTTAAGGCGAACAACAAAATTATAGTTTGTCCGATCGAATTTGCTTTATGATTTGTGCATTGCTATCATTTCATACAAAGTGAAATAAGTCTAAGAATTCCTGAATAAGTCTAAATATGATATATTAGTAACAAGTTATTTTGGCATTTCATAATTGATTACTCCTTTTTCTATATTTCAATTTTTCTTATCCAATTGACAAAATAAAAGCTCATTTCTTTCATGATTTTATAGATTTTGGTTAGTTTTACTGCATAAATAGCAAATTTGACGCTCGTTTTAATAGGCTTTCCGAGAATTTTTTTTTTTTTTCAATGATATCCTACAATGGATTTGAAGAAAATGTTTTCTGGAAATTTCATTTACCATGGAAAAAGATATTTTAAAGTTAAAGAAAATTTAGATTTACTTTGTAAATCCATAATAATTCATTGATATAAAATAGATGTGGCAATTCTCATTTTTCTACGCGGGTTGTAAGCCTTTTTCATTGATAAGGAGGAATAACTATCGACTTTTAAATGCCGCTATTTTAATCCTTCTTGGAAATTTCGATTTTGCTATCATTTAAATTTATATAATATATATTAACTTGGTTATATTATTATATAACCTTCTACTGTTGGAATGTTAGATATTTCTTGCAAGCAACACTTATGGGGATTTCTAATATTGGCTTGATCCGGAAACTTTTTTCTTCAACAACTATAATGAAGAAATCCTACTCCGATTCAAGATTTTCATATATTTCCTTTTGGAATATTTACAGATAATGATTCCTGTATATTTTATCTAATTTAAGAATGGATATTCCATAGTTTCTTGTCTCTCTTTCTCTCCCTCTCCTAATCAATCTGTCACTACCGTCCTTCCGCTTAAACAGTATACAAATTGCGTGTAAAATTTCTATAACTTGAAGGATGTCATTTAGCAGTGTAAAATATATACAATAATTTAAATCAAAGATATTACCCTGGAAGCAATCAAACAAAATGTAAATATAATATTGAGACAATCAAAATTACAAAATTTCACTAAATCCAACAAACAATTTTTATTTATTGCAATTCCAAAATGCTTCTCAATCATTAATGCATTTCGCATTGCTATGGCTTCTTGAAAACTCCTTCAATTCCCGAAATATTTATAAAACTCAATTTCGAACATAATAAAATCATATTTCTGTGAAATGATAAACAGATAAAAGGATAAGTAACAGTGGAATTGATTAAGAGATTTGAACAAGCATCAGCTAGGAAATGTAATATTAAGAATAAGGATGAATGAAAACCACTGAGCTTAATCTATATAATGAGCATTGAAGAAAGAGAAAGAGAAAGAGAATGAAAAGTATTATGTTTTAGGTTTGTTAATGAAAGAATGACAAAGTGGTATTATTAGTAGTAGTAGTAATAGTAGTAATAGTAATAGTAGTAGTAGTAGTAGTAGTAGCAGTAATAGTAGTAGTAGTAGTAGTAGTAGTAGTAGTAATAGTAGTAGTAGTAGTAGTAGTAGTAGTAGTAGTAGTAGTAGTAGTAGTAGTAGTAGTAGTATGATTTCCTGACTACATTCTGCTGATCGTTGAAGATAATACAATGAGAAGTGAAATGAAAGAAGTGTTAAAGGCCTAAGATAAGGCGAGTAAATCAGGCCAGAAGTAGGGATGAACATTAGTACATGAAGAATTTATTACTAGTTATTTAAAAGCTTAGAAAATAAGAAATAATAGAGATTACATTTAAACAACATTTCTTCACTGGCTAATAGGTCAATGGACGAAATGATCGGAGTAAGTTGCAGCAGATAGAAAGATGAATGATATGGATAAAATTGTGTAAAAATAGCAAGCTATTGGTGAAGTTGAAGCATTTCCATTCCATTCCATTCCATTCCATTCCAATTCTTTCCATAAAATTCCTCAGAGACAAAAAGTTCGTAATGAAGTGAAATAGAAGAAGAGAAGCAATAAACGTATACTATATTGATATGTATGTCTGCTAAACAAAGATAAATAAATATGTGTAGACAAGGGAGTCTATGTTATGTCAAATGAAGCATTAGAACGTGTCTGTGTATGTATGTGTATATGTATGTATGCGTGTATGCGTATGCGTGTGCGTGTGTGTGTGTGTGTGTGTATGTGTGGGTGGTTGTGTGTGTGTGTGTGTGTGCATTATTTGAAGGACGCCCACGTGGATATACAGGAAGGGAAAAGAAGGGGGGTGAAAATGAATAGAGGAAGTGAAGTTGATGAATATCTCGAGAGTTATAATAGATTGAACAAATAGTTATGAAGCATAAGATGGATCAAACAACAGCTTTATGTCGTAAAAAAAAAAAAGAAAAAAAAAAAAAGGGAAAAAGTAGAAAGAACGAAAGGATTGATGATTTTCAACATAGAGCAGATTAAGTAAGAGAATGATGATGAAGAAATTCGCAGTAGGTAGGATTCAACATTATCTTCACTTTCCGTAAATTTCTAACAAACAACTTTTCTTTCTAAACAAATAGGAATGATTTATATTTCTTGAAATTGTATGTTATACGTTGTAATAATATGTCTTACAATGACTCATTATAATTGTTAAGACGATAAATATACGACGGTGCAATAAAATGCTAAAATAATAAAACAAAATTTGATTATAAATATTCAATAAATAGCTGAGCAATATATTCCCAATTAGTAATTCTACAAGTTCTTTATTTTTTTTTTTTTTTTTTTTTTGTGTTTATTTTTGTTGTTGTTAAAGAAGTTTCTAATATTTATTGAAAATTGAGTAATATTTCGTAGATATTTGATGTAAAATTTTATTGGAAATGATTTTTTTTTGAAATTTCTGCAAAAGAAAAAAAAAATGATCTTAGCATTGATTAAACAAAGCTTTTGCAATATTTTTTTTTTTATTCAAATAATTTTAATAAAATTTATTAGAAATATCACCATTTACCAATCGTACTTCCAAAATTTACAAGGATGAAGAGCTGATAGAAGAAGAGGACAGGTCAATCAGAATAACAAAGAAGATAAATAGCCAATGATTCATGGGGAAACTATTAGGTATGAAGGAAAAATGTGTGCCAATATTGTGTAAGAGTTCGGATAATCTCATGAAATATTTCTTTCATAAATTTAAGAAGATGCGATATTTTATATCCCTCTCTCTCTCCCTCTCTCTCTCTCCCTCCCTCTCTCTATCTCTCTGATCACTTTTTACATAGATGTAAATATAGGCATATCCGATGAATTTGTTGTGAATGTCATAGAAGTAAGTAATGCTTGAAATGACAAGTATTTATTGATAAGATATTCAACGATATTGACATGATATGCGAAGAGTTCTTTTTTTTTTTTTTTTTCCATCTGGTACAGAAGCAAATGGAATGATGTTATCTTAAAATTAAAATGATGATAATCCGAAATTGAGTGTTTTCTGTAAGGAGGTAGATGAACGAAATGAGAGGAAAGATAATGATGATGAGTGGAGGAGTGAGTGAAGGGCGCTGTTGGGTAGCATCAACAAACCACCGTTAGGTTCAAACAAAATTCTTCAACGTATCGATTTTGTAAGTTCTCACATCGTGCCTTTACATCACAAATATTTCACAGCCAGTTAGTTTAGTTATCCTTCACCCTTTTACTCTTAAAAAAATAAAATAGCTGCTTCTAACAGTCAATCTGTATGTAAAATTTTACTTATGACAACATTTTAAGGATTTCATTCCGGAATATAAAAAATTTTGACAATTTAAATTAGATTATTTTCAGGATTACAATTAGAAGGTATTTTTTTAATTTAAAACAAATAAATTCAATATTGCTGATGTATTACTTCCTCATAAAAAGTAAAGTTAACTTCTAGATATGATTATCGATACTAAAATTTTTAGATTATTTTGTTAAAATTTTCAGATTGAATAATCGAAATGATAAAATGAAATAGCAAATAGTTTTAACTTCTGATATTCAAAGCTCTTGATTATCAACGAATAGTAGTGATACATATTATCACTGCTGCTAATTCATTTGGAATGACTTTCTCCAACTATGGTCAGTTGCTTAGATTGGACATTATCAATTGACATAACGTATAAAAAAAAAAAAAAAGTTAATTCTTAGATATATATGTTTTCATAAATGGATTAATCAATGATACAAAAACTAAGTTGAAAATTGAATCGTAAGGCTGGAACTACAATCTGAATTCTCAGATGCATTTTAATATTAATCAATTGGAAACAAAATAATCTGACCAGCGAACACAATCTCTTCTTCAATTTTTTCCCATCATGGTAAAACTCGTTAACGTGAAATAGAGTTATGAGATAAATTGATCCTTAACCAAACGTATCATCGAAAGTGAACTCAACGGTGCAATGTTCAAATGTTTGAAATCTTTCTGTTCAATGCATATCCATCATTGAGTTCACGAGAATGCGAGAATACAATTTGAATGGATGGGATGAATATATATATATATAAATAATGTATTGATGGAGGATTGAATGGATGATGATACAACGATTTAACTCTTTTCTTCCGGTTTTGCAGTCATTTACGCCCTGCTGAAACGATTTTCTTCTAATCAAATGAATGCACATGAAAATTTGGAATGAATTATGACGATCCGAAATAGTTCTCATTTAAAAGTAGAAAAGAGAGAAAAAAAAAAGAGAGGAAGAATTGCGAGAGATTTTGAAGACAAAGTAAGTTAACTGGAGAGGTAAGGAGGAACGGATGTCACGATACAACATCAAAATTCCATAATAACACAAGTAAAGGGTAAGGGTAACGGCGATAAACTGGTTTTTCTTTTTTTTTTTTTTTTTTTTATGTGGCAATAGTCATTTGTAGCAGATCTGTTCTGTTATGGACAAGGTTTACAGCTACAGCTACACTGAATATCACATGTGTCATTGATGATCCTATGATTATTAACCTATCATTAGGTGAACAGGAAATGTATTTATTCTGGCTTCGCTTGTAAATCATTTTTTGAATGCTCGAATTATTTAGTTGTTTTTTTTTTCTTTTCGGAAAAAATATCCTCTATCATAAAAAAAGAAAAAAGAAAGAGAAAAATATCAATAAAATCTGTGTGGATTATTTTAAAATCATCTTGATTGTCCAATAGCATATTACGAAAGTTTTTTAGTATACAAATTTTGATTTAAAGCTGCTTTCTTCAAAAACGAGAATTTCTTTCGTTAACATAAATTTTTTGAAAAAGATGAACAGCACAACATATCTGCAAATATTTTTCTCGAGTTTTTTTTTGCATTTTTTTTTAAAAGTTTAAAAGTTGTGCAAAAGTGAAACTTCGTGGTTGAAATTATGCAAATTATCGGAAAGTTAAAATCTAAAAAAAACCTTTTTTCATTGCTTTTGAAAATTTGCAATTTTGATATTATTTCCTCTTTTCTCTGGAATTCTAATCCATAAAAAGTGCAAAATCATAGGGAATGAATTTATTATATAATAATAATAATAATAATAGCAACGGTTAATTTCACACAATGAACATTCATTTGTTTCGACCGTTGATTTTGTGAAATTAATTTTGGAGGTACCTAGCCCAGGAATAAGTGTTGAAGACTATGTCAAATAAATTTCAATGATCAATTCACATATAACAACGTTTGGCTGCAACAATCCCCAAAGGATAGTGGAAAAATGTTTTCCCATCTAATTCAGTTGAAGATTCTTCTACAAATTCCTTTATTTCTTCCATATATCTTTTGGATTTTACAATAACAAACAATATATTCTGCCGAACTTTCCTATATTTGAATCATATGCTGAGCACGTACAAATGAATTGCAAACATTTTTCAATCCTTTTATTAAAATTTTTGAAATTGTTGCATTCATTTCGAACACACTTTTCCTCTCTTGCGTCTAGCAAAATCCTTCAACTCACGACGAATATTACGTGGGAAATTTTTTACAATCTGAAAAATACTTTTCAATTATTTTGTTAACAAAATATCAATTTGTTTCTTTTTTTAAATATTCCTTCAACTCAAATCTATGATTCTTTGCACTAATAAGGTTTGCGAAAATTTTGAAAAATCTCTGCAACAGATTCATATTGTGGCGTTAGTTTTTTAACAGGCTGGCCTAGGATTATCACTATTTCTTCTTTTCATTCCTAAAAAAAAAAAAAATTCCTTTTGGTTATCGAAAAAAATTGAATAAATGTATAAATCAAATCCATTTTCCCAAAAAATTCGCATATAAACAAATAAATATAATGTTCTGCATAGTTCACATACCTCAGATAGCTCATTAGGCTCTGCGTAAGCGAGAATATTTAGTGCTTTTCGTGCCTCATCCGACATCTGGCGTATATGAAGTAGCAACTGTTGTTGGCAACGTCGGCGTTCTCTCATATATTGGTTGTAAGCAGTAAGTTGCTTTGTAGTTAGCAATGATACAGCGAGCAAGTGAATCTGCAATTAGAAAAGATTTCGGAAATAATATAAGACTTCTTAATTTATGCATACTGGAAAATGAATTGTGATGCCATTAAACGCATGTATAAGCGTTTTTGAACATGATACTATACCTTGAGCTATTGACATCCCTTCCGATTACTAATCAGTTGTTAAAATCATTGTTTATTATTTGACTTCCTATTTTGAATCTATAATATGCATATCATCGATAACTCTTCAGTGATTTGACAGGATTCTTACCATTTCTTCACGCAAACCCTCGGATGGAATATCCGGATCGTTCCATACTTTCGTAAAACTATTGATAATGTCTTTACTTGCATCTTTTAAAAATTCCGGAAGTCCAAAAGTTTTCGAAATCTGCAAATTTTTCTACTACACTGATTGTTAGGAATATTCTTTGGGTAATGAGCATTAAATGTTAAGAAAGATTACAGGCACTTCATCGTAAATAGCTTCATCTTCTAGAATTGGAAAAGTACGATTGCTAGCCGAATTATATCCAGAACGATTGTTGTATATTCCTGGATTTACTGAAATCATATTTTGTTCGATTTCGTATTGTCTGTACTGAAGAGCTTTTGTTTAAAGTGAACAACAATCTTAAAAACGAAGTGAAGAATTACTTTCCAGTGGTGTTTTTGGATTGATGATATCAATCATTGGTATAAGTTGGTTTATATATCGAATTTTCAGTATCATACATATTTTGAGCTTCACTTCTCTTTTCGTATGCCCTTGATGATACTTTCTCATTAAAACGATGTAGAATATTGTGGAGTCAGATATGTCGATGATTAGATGTCAAATTTGGTTTCATTGTAAAGGAGCGAACTTTTCTCGGATATCCTTTTTTTGAATTTCGTGCAGTATACTGTTTAAATTTTTTTTATTTATTGAAATTTTTATCGATATCGATCATATTATACAATCATGATCCTTTGTTTTTCACAGAAAATGAGAAAGTAGGAACCGGGAATGAAGAAAGGAAACTGGAAGCCTTCAATTCAGAAGTTCTCATTGCCGATCAAATCTTAGACATTCGGAGTGTTCATCTACCATTTCGTTTTGATAGGCATATGATAGAACAAACACAATGCAATGAAGGGAAAATGTACATGCTTTCTTGTTCTCAATAATAGTATTAAAATTAACCTGAATGGCGATCTTTTACAGAAAAAACATTTACGACTGTCAGGACAACATCAGTAGCAATCTGTTCCGCAACGCAGCCTTTTCCGGGCTTGTAATTTTCCCTGTGTAATCGCATTATTATCTATCCATCAAATATAAAAGATGGAGATTTTAAAATTTCCGGAAAATTGATTTTCTTCTCAAAACTAAAAGGATAATGGGATACTTTCTCTCATGATGATTCTAAGAACGAATTTCTGACATTTCTGGAATAGCTCAAACCTTCCTCAAATTTTCTAGGCCTCTCATTAACTATTTGCTTTAAGCTACATTTCAAGACTTACCAAATGCTTCGCAATTTTTCCTTCGCAAAATCTGGCATGTGATTATATTCGGGAGGTAATCGGCATGGTTGCGAAACCTGAAAGTCAATCAATCGAAACTAATGAAATCCTGCAAGAAATTAAAAAAATAAATAAAAGCATACTTTTTGATCATTTTGTTTATGGAGTACTTAAATATAATATTAAAAATGTCGTTGAGAAAATCCACTTTCTGATGTTTTATTGAGTACGATTAAAAAAGGAAATGAAAAAGTTATAAAGAAATCAAAAAAAGAAAACTAACAGTTGCCGTTACACTTTGATGTAATATCGCAAGTGCAAGATAATGTAACAAATATAGAAATATCCACATCTGAACAGTAAGTCTTCATTGCAAATTTATTATCCAAATTTAGTATTGTAATTACTTTTTTTTCTCATAAGAAGAGATAATGTATTTGTTCTAAATTGACAAATCCTTATTTATCAGCTGATTTTATTTCACAATATTAATCCTTAACTTTCATCACATTAATAATTAACATTTTTCTATTAAATTAGCTGTTAAATATCCAATAATTACTTTATTAATTAATCTCAATAATGAAATGGTACTTTTCAAATTCCTCCAAAAAGAAAGTATATGGTTAAGTGAAAAAATGAAGTAGAAATGGAATATCCCACTGCAAAATTTCTTTCAACTGAAACTGTTGAAGTCTAGAGAAGGCAATGCTCACCTAATTATTATCATTAGAAAAAGTCAAGGTGACTGCTCCATCAAAATCCAGTTTTTCCATGCAAAAATAAGGATGTATAACAGATTATCCATTAATTTTCAAACCGAAGGGGACTATTCACTTCTTCTATTGGGCTTAAAATAATTTCTTGAAAATTCTCTTAATGTAATTACCAATAATGTACCAACAGAAACTCGTTTCCCATTTCATAGTGAGTTATTTTGACTATTTCTGGATTATCGTATTCTTTTGCCTTCATCTTTTAAAATCTTAGTTTTCACGCTATAATAAGGGGCTTTTTGAATCTAATCTACAACACTATCAAACAGTTAGAAGGAAACACTGTTTTTTTTTTTTTTTTTTACCAGCTGGTTGTGATCTTATACCTCAGTTAGCAAACAGTTTAGTAGTAAAAATAATTTTATCAGTTTACCTATGAACAAATAAATAAACAAGTGGAGTTAAATTTAGCCAAATGCGGTAAGACAAACATTTTTTGGCTTTAACAAAGATGTAGGAAGTTTACAAAACAATTATTTATTCCTTTTTAGCACTATGATCACCATCCTCATTAATATCATCATGATTATCACTTCCAACAATATCACCGTTATCACTATCTTCATTACCATGATTAATGTCACTGCTGTTATCAACATTACCAACATTGTCTCCACCATCATCATTATCGTTGTCTCCGTCATCATGATTAACATCATTGTCTTTGTCATCATGATTAATATCGTTGACTTTCTCATCATGATTAACGTCATCGTCTTTGTCATCATGATTTATATCGTTGACTTTCTCATCATGATTAACGTCATTGTCTTTGTCATCATGATTTATATCGTTGATTTTCTCATCATGATTAACGTCATTGTCTTTGAAATCACGAATAACATCACTGATTTCGTCATCATGATTAGCGTTATTATTGTCTCCGTTGCCATCAGATTCTTCCTCATTGCAGTTAACACCTTCGGACTCTTCCTCCTCATTGTATCTGCAGTGAACGTATAAAAGCCACAAACAAAATGAACAGATTGGAAACTACTTCTACTGTCGAATTTATCTTACCCATTAAAATTTCTTGCCTTCTCGTTACCATTATAATTGTGAACTGCACGAGCCTGACGTCCGTATACATGTTTTCGTGCTATAAAAGAAAGTTTTATTTATCTAAAGCTGATAAAAACTATCCATAACAATGCGGAACGCCAGTTGATTTCACCTGAAATAGTGAATTCTTTTGTTTCGCTAGTTGGATAACCACATTTGGGGCACGGTAGATCTTTTATATCTCTGTCATATTTAAAACCTTTTTTGCGAATATGGTCATCACAGCAACAAATTTTACATCGCAAACATGTATACAGGCCATAACGATTGCATGACATACCTGAAAATTATCTGTTTCATCAGAATTTCGAAACTTAGTTTAAAAGTGTTCATATTTTTTCGCAATGAAAATTTCATCCAGTCAGTAGTAAATAGTCAAGTCTCTTCATGATTCTATTATTAGTACACAATTTTCGAATGTTCTGTACACTAACATTTGGAATTTTCGCCATCAAGATGCTGACAGCTCGCCTGGTGTTCAAACTGATCATCTTCACACAAAAAATTTTGACAGAAGGCACATTGATATATTCGCCCACCTTAAACTTATCAAATTTGAATAACAAAACGTAAAACGGAGGAAAATTAAAATAAAATTTTTATTATTTCTCTCTGACTGTCATCTAGGATAAAGTTTTCCAAAATGGGAAATATAATAACCATGTTCCCATACACCTCGTTTGCATTCCATACAGTGAATACCACGCAATGGACATTTACATGGATGAGTTGTAAGACATTTTTTACTATGACAAATAAATGCTTCACAAAAATCACATATTGCGCCCACCATTTGTAAACCTGAATATAAGATTTGCTTTTACAGATAGATATCAATCAGTATGTCTTCTAATTATTTGTTATGCAATAATTAATGTGTAGTAGATTAAATATGGATCGTTTAATTTATTTCCTACTACGATATAATCGAATATGCATACATTTCATTGCTTTTCAGCTATTTATCTCTTGTTAAAATCAGGTTAAAATTAATAACATAAGGGAAATGTTGCTCAATTATTCAATTAGCGAACTTGTGAATGTATACGTATATTTTGATACATTTCATTCGCTTCAAATTATCTGATTACATTTGGCATCTATCCGAATCATTGCTGATGATTCAAAGATGTTTCATGTGTTTTCACATCTGTATCCAGTAAGATTTCATGTGATCCTTACATCCTGTACTTAGGAAACTTTTCGAATTACCATAGATAAATATAGCAAACTATTCTAACAGTGTTATTAACAATAATTTAATACACAAAAATCAAAATGCAAACCGATTGTACATTTCCCCGCATGTTTGACAATACAATCTCCGCCTTTCATCAAACATTTCTGTTTACCACAAGCAGCACACATCGGTGCTTTATTTAATGCATTGCAGAAATAACAAAATGCTCTAATCTTCTGGTCCCGAAAACATTGATCGCATTGCTGAAAAATTATGCAAATCAAACTATTACTTTCATAAGATAACGATTGGAAAAAGCTAATTCGTAATCTAATATCGTTTACTGGGAAGTCTATCCCTGTATTTCGGATAGAAAAAAAAAAAAACAAATTTATGATAGCTAAAATGGAAATAAACCAAATATCATTTCAAAAAAAAAAAGTTTGATGAAATCTTACGATTGCAACACGTTATAATTAGATTTAATTGGCTGCATACGCAATGAAGAAACTATTTTCATAAGTAAATTGACGGAAAAACAAGAAAATAAAATAAAACGTCGGTATTTCTTTCTAATTACGATTATTCGCACAACATATGGCACAGTTTCCAGCAAAGCCTAATCGACGGGAAAATGGAAGGAATTAATAGAATGAGGACATGCCATCAATCCATTGCATGGATGACGCGTAATTTCTTTTATAATACTATTTCGGATTTTCTTTTGAATTTCCCGTTGTTTTTCAGCCTTCTTCCGTGCACCTGTTTTCTTCTTCGGCATACTGCTATGAATGCTAAAGGGGAAAAAACAGGACAATGTAGAATCACAGTGATTCTGTATCTGTCGACAAACGACCAAACCGCTCGATAGGTACGCAAGCTGGAAAATGTGAGAGCAATTCTTATCTCACCATTTAAATACTTCTCCTAAAATCTAAAACTGAGATTTGTTTCTATGAATACGACCACACTCGTATTCCCAAAATACTTGCAATAGGAGGAAATGAAGCCCTACCAATAAAAGGAATGAAATTTCCTTTTTGGAATAATTTTTCGAAATTCCTCCAACGCTTGTAATTGGAAAGGTTCAGAACTGCGTAAAAATAGGAATAAGCTTTATTCTGCAAAGGCAATAAAACCAAAAAATAAAACAATCATTCGTACTGAAACAGTTCACAGTATGCCAATTTAAAGTGATTTTGATCACATCAAGACTTAGCTAAAAACAATAGAAAAAACACAAAATTATAGCTACAGAAGATTAGCTAGTGCAAAAGTTGTGTTGCACACCAAACTGTTTTCCTTATTCCAGAATCCCAGTGATTAGTTAGATCGTGGGATTTTGCGAGTTAAAATTCGTTGATATGAAAGACTTATAATATCACTCATGAATCCAATTTCCTTTGAGCAGCTCAGCATATTTCACACAATATTCCTTTTAATAGAGAACAACAGCAAAGCATTTACTAATGATTACTAAACGATGATATCACATTAGCAGGCAGTGAGTGGCAATACGGTAGTAGATACTGCAAAGTGATAATTTCGATAAAATTTTCAATAATGCATCAAATATTATAAGTACAATCAAACCGTTAGAATTTCATTAACTCAATATATTGAAAATATGATCAATCACGTTTTGATAATTACAAGATCAAGCCACAACTAAAAGATGGAATTCTGTAACTGATGGAGAAAATCACCAAGACTTTCAAGTGTAATACAAGTCTGATCAAACTGAGTACTTGAGGCGATCACCTGTGCACCCAGATAAGCTGCGTTGTACCTCCACGGTGAAAGATGGACCTGAAAGATTTGGAAGGATAAGAGATCTGCGAAATTTTAGTTAGAAGAGAACTTACTAATGCTATCGTTTAAATCTGATAGAACAGGAATGGAACAGAGTAAACAGTAAAATAATGAAAAGAAGCTATATGCAATGAAGGGAGTGGAGAAAAAACTGATCTGAACTCAGTCATGGTAGTTTCATGACCATATTTTGATAAATGGAATAAGTCAGGCTGGGCAGGTCACCTTAATTACAATGAAGAAATAGACATGTGTGTGATTAACCAATATTCTTCGGTAAGGAAGTCACCTCGGGTTTTCTTTGTGAGTATAGAAAAATCTTAAATTAAAATATAAGATATTACAGAGCATCAACTGCAACTGGCTGCCGGTCTCAATCTTATGAAAGTAGTAACAGATTACATGTAATATTTGGACGTTCTGACAATGCTACCAAAGTGTAAAAACACTACCTGCGTGTGTATAATTGGTGCCACAAGTGATGCCAATTCTATTTCCAATCTTTCGGCTAAACCAGGAAGTAAAGAGACGCCACCAGCCAGATATATATTCCTGAAAAGTAGAATTAATTAAAGTGTAAATTACGCAGTGGAAATGTCATAGTTGAATACTAGAAATTTAAGATTAACATATATCAGAAGCTGATGCGATGCTTTAAGAACACGAATGAGTTTACCTGAACAAAGTTTTTCTACTATCAATAGGCGATGACTGCACAGCTTCAAACACTAGCTGATGGAGAGCTTTCGTATCAAGACCCCACCTTTTCGGTTCGAATAAACCCTCAGTTGCAGTGAAGCGAGCAGAATTTATCTAAAATGAAGCTTCATTTCGTATAAAAGATGAAAATATTTCAACTACAAGTTAGAAGCATATAATGACGACATACCTTGAACGAAGATATCATTTCACTGGTCGGTTCAAATTCATCAATCGAAACGATTGTATCTATATCGCAACTGTTATTCGAACATTTTTTAACTTCTTCTTCATAGTCAGTAGCAACAAAACATGCCTTAAACACGGAACCACTCACATACTTATGCATAGCAAACGTTTCAGTAGTCAAGTACTTATGGTCTTAAGGTAAGCTATACCTGCTCCATAATAAAACGCGAAATGAGCATTTCAACTGCTGACTGAAAAGTATAACCACCACTGCCATAGTTTGATTCCATAAGTTTTGCTTGTAAAGTATTAATAATTTGAGTCGCTCCACATGGCAATGACACAATCGCACTATCCACAACGTAACCTTCAAATACGCAAGACTTTCACCAATAATCTCGAAATGTTGTTCATTGGTTGCTTCGCCTTGTATAAAAATTATATCTATGGAGATGCGTACAGTTTTGGATGTTAAACATCTCTCATCTCATACCTCACAATTAAATTTGGAAATTCACTCCATTCATTTAACAGTAAAATTATTTATGTTTTCCAACTTCGTCAGTCTCCATACCCACATGAACATGTAACGGTACTTTTTTAGGTTTTAAAGGTTTTTTTTTTTTACTTTTGATAACTAACTGATGGTCATCCCTTCATTTAAGTACCATTCCTGTAAAATTTAACGGAAATAACTTATGCTGCATGACTGCGCCTTATTATACTGATGAGTATCACCCGTTCAAAGACAGAACAATCCACCGCCAAGGGTACTGGGTAACAAGCAATTAGAAACTAATATGCAAGAGTCAAAGAATAACATGACTTTGTTCTCAGAAAACAAGGTTTTTTAAGACCAGAACATACCATCGATTACTGGCACAATATTGACACAATCGCCAATATCAACAACGACACCAGTAGCTACGTCATAGGCATATAATACAAGGCTTGGCTGGCGTGATATTGCTGTACCCTAGAAAAAACGAATTTTACGACACTTAAAATTACTGAGAACGAACTTCATCTACCGAAGGCAAATCTAGAGAAGTACATAAAAGTATGCAAAAAAAAACAACAGTGCGGAAAATAAATAGTGAATGAAGAACTGAAGGTACTTAACGAACCTGGAAGCACATTTCTTCCAAAACAATTTTCAACAAATCCGCAATGAGAGCAGTAGGACTATTTTGCGGGATTGAGAGTAAAACCTTAAAAAGTTATATTTTATTGAGTGTTCATTGATCATGACCTAATAAACACTGGTAGCAACGACAAGAATAATGACAAGACTAAACACAGTAAGAATAATAAGTATACATATACGTACTTCTATGATCAAACTGCCAGTATTAGTGACAATTTATTTCTACCTTTAACTTCATCTCTCACTTAATGTTAAGGAAAAGATGTAGTTACCCGATACTTAGTTGGATCGACCTTCAAATCATCGACACATTTTTGTAAACAAGCTTTCAAAGCTGGTCGGTGAAATACATACCGCTCCAGTGAAATATCCGTTGCGCGCAGTGGCCTTATTAGTTCACCCTTGCGACGATTCTGAAATTTTATTATTCTATTTGAACTGTATTGATATTCTAAAGCTACAGAATATGGAATCACTTATAATTTGGGATTTTATTCCATAACAAAATATCCTTCAGTCTAACAAAGGTAATATTATGCGTATTGTACAGCACTTAAACCATCTTTGAAGCGCTTCGTTTCACACAGACGAATGAAACCATGCCCAAACCAAAAATTTTTCTAGAAACTAACAAACCTCAGGTAGCAATGCATCACCACCAACAATGAATTTATCATTATCTTTAACAAGGACTATTGTTGGGAAAAACGACTGTGGTAGCGAAGGTTCCATTGTCAGTACACCAGCTCGCATTGAGCATGATCCGAGCTCGATAATCACGACTTTCTGCAATGTAAATGCATGCTGCATGAAGTATAAAAATGAAATAAGAAGTTCCATCATAAAGTTGGTTCAATCATTTACAGAACTCAATAGACAAAAGGGGGACGTCATAAGAGTGGGGAGAAACTAACAATCAATTAGAGACTACCGATAAAGTGAAGACTTTCCAAAACGAAAAGGAGAAATATTTGAAGTTATTCCCTGATCTAACAAATAGTATTTGAGTCCTTTCCATCTCATGAAATAAGAAGCATAGGATAGATAAAATAGATTCACAAGATTAATACAAATTTGCAATTGCCACTTCTCTCTACTCTATATGCACAAGGAAGTGGAATTTCAAGTTCACCCTTAGCCCAGCGCGGATACCGATTCAATGGCATAAGATATTCGAAACATTACAGGTACGGACTGAGAAGTATTTTTACTAACATGTTTGGGGGATGAATGCGTCAAAGAAAAAGATGGAAAAATTAAGGGAATAAAAATCAAAAATGTACTTCGCTTCAGAGTTGCAGTTTTCCATTTTCTATAGCTCACACTATTTGCATGAATAATAATCTCTACAATATTTTTATGAATATTAACCTCGGTGATATGAGGCAGTGGAGGATAAACAGGATTAACGAATGTATCAAGATATGATGAGGCCGCATGACTGTTCATCGCCTTTCTCCATTTATCAAATACATTGGTTCCCGGCGGAATCCTAAAGAATCACATAAACTGAACAAATCACCATAAACATTCTAAAACATGATACAATCGAAGTGTTGAGGAAGAAATGTAGATTTCTTAATGAAATGTAGATTTCATTGATATCAAATAATTATTAGATGAAAAATGGAGCATTTAACAAAAATTAAAAGAACAAAGGGATCCTCCAAATAAAATATGAAAATGATACACATGCGTGTATTTTGTCATAACTTTATAATCCACCATTTACAGACAGTACATTGCATCTGTGGACAATCTGAATTAACAGCAAAGACAAAGTCCTGATGGTTCAGGAAACACGAACCTCAGAATCAACTCTAATCAATAAGAGAGATACGAAACTGACCTCAACACCATTCTGACATGACTTTTTCCGCCGTGTATACAAAGTGCATTTTTATCTCTGTTGGCATCTACTTCACAGCCAGAAAGCAACACTTCCCCGACCGGCGTATCATCTGCGAAATGTGACTGAAAATTAAATGGATGAAATACCCACTATTATTCAGCCCTCTCAACTAAAAGGTAACTTCGACTACGGGATACTTTTGATTTGAACAAATGTTCCCTCCTTCCCGACTGCGGAGCGTTCGCGAGAATTATCGTGACAGTGAATGATCAACTATCTATAGAAAGGATAAGACTAAACCTAAAAAGGTTAGAAGTTACGAAAATTACTCTTCGATATTGAAATGCACAATTTCTTCGCGGATATTATTTTAAAAAACCCAATAAATAACACAGACTACACATGGAAAAAGTTTCGGGAGTTTGAGTCAACAATTCGGTATGATGTGCCTGCCTGGAATAACCTAATTACTGACTCATTTCTTAATACAATGAATAACTCACAGCAAACCATTGCAAGCGTCCATCTCTAGTTCGAAAATATTTTTGCACCCGATTTTTTTGCGATTCAGCGTATATGCTTTCGTCATCCACGAGAACTTCGAGATGTCCTTCCATATTAGTGAAACGGTTAAGTTTCGATTCCTTGCGTGGCTCATAACTGACCTGTAATTCCGCTAAATTTAACAAAACGTCATCAGATCTGTCATCGATGGGATGAAATGTAATTTAATTCGAGAACTGATGCAAATCGAAGGCGCGTTTCTTATTCCGGTTCATTATTTCGGTAATTTCGAGCTTTAGAACATTTGGAGATGAATCTTTAATTAAAAAAATGATAAAGTTTTATCAATATCTCACCGGAGAACTTTTTGATGGTTAACTTTATAAGGAGGAAAAGCTAAAACACCGAGTAGCTCAGTGAAGTTTGAAATTTCTTGAACTCACAACCTCTGCCCGACATGACTGGATTTATTCTAGAAATCATTTCTCTATTTAGAACTATTCAATTCATTATGAATCTGATTATATAAAAATTCCAAAATTTAAACGTTACCTCGTACAACTTATTTAGGAGAAGTGTTGGGTCCCAATTACTGGTTGCCATGCTTTCGTTACTGATATATTTCTCCGCTGAATCCTTACTTGTGCATAATTCTGGTGAAGTACGCTCAACTGACGGCATTATTTTATGAGTGATTGAAGTTGAAACTTCAGAATCCGGTGTATTATTATCAACTGAATAAGTCTCTAATGACTTACACTGCGGTTCGCAGTTATCAGTTAATTGACAGTTACTGATCAAATTTTCAATCGGTCTCGTTTTTCTGTTGAAACTATCGGTGGAAAAAATGCGTCCAATGCTGCTTTTCTCACAATTTCTTGATGACCCTACCAAAATCTTTTGATTTTCGACAGGTATAAACTGATGAGAGCCTATGGAGATATCCGTACTGGATTTATTGTACTCTTCATTCGATGAATTCAGCAACAATTTTGAGTTGGTGTTGAAATTGGAATGAACTCGATACAACAGAGCATTAGAACTAATCTTAGGTTCCTCCAGTACAACCGACCGATTTTTTTCGAAAACAGGCCGTGATATCAAGGATGACGTCTGCCCTTCGCTCCTCCTACATGCATCATATTGAAGGCGATGAGAAGGAAGTGCTGAAGTAAATACAGAGTCGTTAGTAGCCGTTTGCAATTTGACACGATCACTGCTAAGTCTAATGTCCACCTGTTGCTCAGCGACCGTCTGTAGTGGAGTTACCACAGCGACCTTTTCAACAACTGACACTGTCGACTCTTTGGTTCTGCAATATCTGAAACTATTGCTTTTTAAAGTAAATTAAGATCGATGGAATGATTCCTAACTACTTGGTAATCAAGTCTTTCTTGAATCACTTGAATACTAAGTGTTGAGGAAAAATATAAATATTAATTGCTCTACATATGAGGATTGTAAACGTATATCTCGAAAAGTCATTTGAACGTCTGAGCAAACATATGAGCTGCTTAAGCAGAAAGAGGAAATAAGAGAAGGAAATAATGAACGATACGTAGCAATTGAGGAAGCAAATATTTACATTCAAACGTAAGCCCAAACTCAATAAATTGCTTGCTAGTTAAGTACAACTTCCAAAAAATGACTCAATGGATTGAACTTAACAGGAGGTCTAGACAAAGAAAGAAATGAATATTTACCGGGACCAGCAAGCATTGCTTACAAGTATTCCTGAGACATAATAAAAATGTGCTAGTGGGCATTAATAATGTTTTTCTAGGTCACTCGGGACTATTTTTAGACATTATATAAACTTTGATACTGTACTTAAATTCACTGCTTGTTTCACATTTTTCTCTGACATATGATATGAAAGAATGTTAAGACTTTTTTGTTGCAAAAAAATTTTAAACATCCTTTCACATCACATGTCATTAGAGAAATGGTAAAGCAAAAAAATTTAAGACTCACATTCGAAAATTAAAGAGAAATATGTTTCAATTTCTCCAGAAAAGACTACCATTAACTTATGATGCATCCTAATAGAATGTAATAAAAGAAAGTGTAAGTAAATGAGAGATGACTTTTTGGTGAGGTGAAAAATTTATGACGCAGTACTGAAAAGAAAAAACATAAAAATAACAATAATTGATATCCTCAGGCATAAGCCAATTTTATAAGCACATTTCATCATTGCGGCTATTCCACCCACCAATTGTTTCATGTCGACTTCTTTTTATCCACCTGTCATTCAACAATATATTAAAATGTTCACATCATTGAGAAGGCATAGTAAAATCTTTCTTAGTTGATTCAGATATTAGTGGGAAAGAATCATAACACAAGCAAATAACACATTTGTTCTGTTTTATAATATTGCGCTGTATTGGCTCGTTTTTCAGGAAAAACAAATTAAATTTAATAGTAATGAATGATTTTAACAAGGAAGATGAAAAAGCTCTAGTCGAACATACAAAGCTGATTAAGCATAATTTAATGCACAAAAAAAAAAATGGTAGAAACAAACCTAACAGTATGTATTGTTAAATTTTTTTCTTTTAAATCTGTCAGATTTCACTTCATATTTATACGTTTAAAAACAATCTAAAAGGAAGCTTTTTTGAATTAGTAGTCTTGAGGCTGAAGAAGAAAAAATTGATTTTAATGGTAAGATTCTGAGTGTACTTTGTTTCTAATTTAGATAATTTTAAATTAAAATGTAAAATGATCGATAAGCTACATATTAAAGAAAAAGGGATACGAGGAAGTAAATTCATACGACTCTAAAATTCTCTGCGTGTATTTCACGCTAATTTTCAGTGTACTATAAGTAATTCCTTCATTTCAAATTTTTGAATTTGATTAGTTTAATTGAATAATATGATAAGAAGTAATAAGGAATAATTCCATAAAAAAAGGTATATCAGCTAGTGGAAGCAAAGGGATGTGGAAAAGAACAGCTGATACGTTAAGTTTATCAAGTATAATGGGAAAGAACTGAAGCTGTATACCGGAGGAAATTCTGGACAAAATCTCAGTTTATGCATTAGTGGTATTTATTTTTAACTGGTTTGGTATACATCTTTGAGTACTGCTGCACTATTTGAGATGATTACGTTGTCAAAAACGTATGTTATACAAATAACTGAATCGAATTTTGAAAATTCAATTCATTCAGCTATCCAGTAATCATAAGGAACGATAAAAATTTTGAAGTCAGTAGTCATTAGCCAAAAAAGGCAGTTAAAATCTCAGGAATATAAAATGATGAAGACAAATAGCATAGTTAATATCATTTTGCTTCCCTTTTAAACGTTCATCATTCCCGCAAGATTAAAAGTGAAGTATACACGAAACCGCAAAAAAAAAAAAAAAAAAAAAAAAAAAAAAAAAAAGCACTTCAAAGATGTTTTCTATTTCTATTTCTATTTGAAAAGAGAGATGATCATGTGAAACGAAGATCAATGATTACATTTTGATGATAGCATGAGAAGGTAACGGTGAAATGAATGATGAATAGGTGAGGCTTACTGCTCGACAAAGCTCAATCAAATGAAGAGTAGAATATATAGGGAAAAAAAGCATTGTGAAATGATAACAAATAATCAATCCAACAGATACCGAAAGAAATATCTACCACAAAACGATGATACTATAACAAGCACAGCAAAGAGTCGATGACGTCAACATAGTTTCGCATTTTTCACAAATCAATGCTTTTTTTTTTTATCGTTTAAGTATCTCTTATATTGCTATTTATTTATTGAAAAGTATTTAATTGCTTTGAATATGTTTTTTATTTGGGGGAATTTTCCTTTTTGTGAATAAGATCCGAAAATACTAATAATGCGAAGACAAGTTCTAGCTTAAGCATCAAATTATTCATTTTAGGATAAGCCGTCTCCTAAACTAATTCCTAATGCATAGCTTCTCTTACCTACCTCTAAAAGTATGACTCTGCATGCAATAGCGGTAAAGTTAACTGACTTTATTCAATGTTGAAAGAGATGTGACATCAATTTTCATCTGCCGAAATAGGATTTCCACTAAAGAAGCCATCGTCCAGATGAGATTGCTGGTTGAATTTGTTGATTCAACACTTCTTTTAGTAGTAGGATATATATTCAGTGTATACTATTCCTCTTCAAATAGTACCTTTTTAATTTCCTAACATTTAATTTCTGAATCTGTTTCAAATAGATAAAATTATCACTTCAATATTTCTCTCCCTATACAAATCAAGAAGATTATTCATCTTCAAATCAAAACGGTAAAATTTAAGATAAAAAGTAATGAAACACCGAATGCAGAATTAGCTATCAACTAATAATGAAATGTGAACAAGTAAGAAATTAATAACTAATTAATTCATGAATACGTATTTGAGCAAATCTAACGTATTCATTACATGTAAAACATTACATTATATATATATATTGAAATATTAATAACAGTTCTCGTGCATTGCAAGGATGAGCTTTAAAGAGGAATAAGAAGGTAACCGACTATCAATAAGTGTTTCTAAAGTAGCATAAATGTATTATTCATCGTTCAACATGAATATATATATATATATATATATATATATATAGTGAGATAGATGAGAGAAGTGGCTACGGGAAGCATTACAAAGGTTGAAATCAATAAATCAGAATTTGAAGATGTAGGATAGATGACGGGATGATGAGCGTTGTCAAGCGTTAATCAATTTCAAAGTTATCTAAAAATGGCATCATACTGTCGCCGGCACTCCCTCCTCTATTCCAGTCTACAACTCATTGACATCTCCTACTACACTCATCTCTCTCAACGCGCTATTTACTGCTAACTGCACTATCATGGATCAATAACCAGCGTTTTACACGCCTTAGAGCTATACGATATTGGACGATGATTGCTTTACCAAAGTATAATATTACTTGCTATTAGTCAGCACAAACTACTACTACTACTACTACTACTACTACCACTACTACTACTACTACTACTACTACTACTACTACTACTACTACTACTACTACTACTACTACTACTACTACTACTACTACTACTACTACTACTACTACTACTACTACTACTACTACTACTA